>CM077218.1:13371529-13714029 GCA_039654775.1 Spinibarbus caldwelli
TGTAATGCAATTTGGCAGAGGATGCTGAATGAATGAGTTTATTTATTCTTTTATTCATTATTTATTTATTTCTGTAAAGTAACTGACAGTATATTCCAATGTGTATTTACTGTATATTCAGTTGTTTGGTCTTTGAATTTTTTCTCTTATAGTGCTTTTCATCTACTGTAAGATCTCTTTACAGTCGTGTAATGAACGTAAACTTTTCTTAAAGTTTATTGCTGAATTTTACTGTATCTGCACCCCTCCATTTATGTTGTATGCTGTAACATTGACTATCAAAAGGATTCCTGTTTCCCAAAAGGAGGTTTTAGTAACACTGTTTTGAATTGATCTCACTAGTGTTTTCTAGGCAGTGGAGTAGTCTGTGTATTTGGCAGGTTTGTGCATCATCTGAGGCCAAAGTTTGATTTTGACTGAAGATAATATGTTTTTGACTAGAATATTTGGTTTTGACCTGGAAGTTTGAGGTTTGTGCAAGTTGGTGTATAGTTTTGAGATTGTGTTTATAGTTGTGAGAAAATGGTGAATTGTTTCATGAATTGTGTGTTAGCAATCGATAAAAACTGTAATGAAAACTATAACAGTAATATGTATTGTTGTTGTATGAATAATAAATAACTGATAAATCCACCCCTAACCTATAATAAGGTATTAACAAATTTTGATAAAATAAATATGGTATGATTTAACAATGTTTAACCCTCTAAAACAGAGAGAACATCTTTCATAAACATCTACATGTCTGTCTCTTTTAAAGTGTTTAGTGTATGAAATGAGTTGTATTTGTAGGAGTTATAGCACAATTCTTAACCCCACCCCAGACCTCACTAATTTTCCAACCCTAGTTACAGCCATGGCTTGGTCTGTTTAAGCTCTGTTGTTGTGTTCAGTTCAGTTGTTCATTATTGTTACATTGCTTGGTTTTTTTGTTCCTGCCTTAAGTTTGAGTATTTTGATTCTTTTTGAGTTCTGTTAATAAAACTGCTGCTTTCAGATCCATTTTTCATGTTTTTGTGACCCTGCTGCGACAGTCTTTTCATTGGATTGTTTTTTTACTCAAATGTACTTTTACTTGAGTACAGTTTTTAGTTGCTCTATCCGCATCTGCTTGTATCTACAAACACTGACATTCAGCATAAGCAGACGTGTGTTTATTACTGACTTCAGCCTGTGAAGATTTTGAATATGTTTTATTAACAGGCTTCATCAGCTGAATATGACTATAATTGCCCCGTGTGCTGTGAAATCTTCAAGTCTCCTGTTCTTTTATCATGTAGTCACAGTGTCTGTAAAGAGTGTCTTCAAAAGTTCTGGAGAACCAAGAAAACTCAGGAGTGTCCTGTCTGCAGGAGAAGATCCTCAAAAGAACAACCTCCATTAAATCTTGCATTACAAAACTTGTGCGAGTCGTTCCTGAAGGAGAGAAATGAGAGCCGTTCATCAGGATCTGAGGACATCTGCAGTTTACACAGTGAGAAACTCAAACTCTTCTGTCTGGAGGACAAACAGCCTGCGTGTGTAGTGTGCTTTACTTCAGAACAACATGAAAATCACAAATTCAGACCAATAAGTGAAATGGTTTCATCATATAAGGTAGGACAAATGTCTCTTTTTGTTCATTTATAAAGAACAATAAGTAGTCATAAATACAGATATCATCACATTCATAAACACATTCTCTCTCTCATTTTACTCAAATTCAAATTCATATTCATATTTTATCAAAAAAAAAAAAGAAAAAAAGAAAAGACATCAGTATGGGGCAAATACTTTTTTCACAGCACTGTATGATCACTATATTCTTTTCTCTTCACAGTAATTTTGTTTTATTTATTTATTTATTTATTCAAATTTTGTTTAATTCTAGGAGGAGCTCAATACAGCACTTAAGTCCTTACAGGAGAAACTTAAAAAGAGAGAAAAAATTAAAGGACAGTTTGAGAAAACAGTTCAACACATCAAGGTGAGGAAAGAGAATCAAGAGTCATTTTCAGTACAGATGTTGGATCACTATACACAATTATGATTAGTTGTATTTAATATAATGGATTCCAGTTTATTATTTTTGTAAATGGCAAGCAGTAGTCTGTTTCTGGATCTGTTATATGTCAGGTGTCTGAGTTTATCTTGGATCTGAATGATGTGATGTGTTGATGTGTGTTGATTGAGACGATTGAAGTGAATGTGGTTTGATTTCAGTCTCAAGCTGAGCACACAGAGCGTCAGATTAAACAGCAGTTTGAGAAGCTTCATCAGTTTCTCAGAGATGAAGAAGAAGCTACAATCACTGCACTGAGGGAGGAAGAGGAGCAGAAGAAGCAGATGACGAAGGAGAAGCTGGAGGAGATGAACAGACACATCTCAGCTCTTTCACACACAATCAAAGACATGGAGGAGATGATGAAAGCCAATGACATCTGCTTTCTGAAGGTCTGATTTCAGATGATTGATTGATTGATTGATGATTAATTGAGTTGTTGATGATGAATGGTGTGTTTGTTTCGCAGGAGTTTCCAGTCTCGATGGAAAGGTGAGTGATCTGCTGGTGTCTATGGTCTCTCTGCTTCTGATCCAAAGCCACTGCAGTTCTGATCCTGAATGTTCTTCCAGAGTCCAGATCTCATCACAGCTGGATCCACAGACGCCTTCTGGAGATTTGATTCATGTGCCACGTTACTTGGGCAACCTGCCCTTCAGAGTCTGGAAGAAGATGCAGGATATCGTCCAGAACAGTGAGTCTGGAGAAGATCTGTGCTCTTACACATACACTGGAAATGATGCATGAGGGAATATTTACAGATTTCAGCATTATGTGTGAATAACCAGATGAGCTACTACACCAAAATGAGCCGTTAACAAAAGAAGAACAACTTTGCTCCACATGATATTTACAGTTACAGTGATATAGCAGATCTCAGTTCAGTTTGATTGATTGGCAAATCTAAAATATTTACTGTAACAACACTGATAGTGATCAGAGGAAAATGTCTGATGTGTTTGATCAACAGGACGAGTGTCATAATTCATAATAATCTGTGTACGGTTTACTCTTAAGGTTAAAGACGAAGGGTTTTCAAGCATCAAAACAATAAGTGAAATACAGCTTTGAATTTTTGTTGTTGTTTTTCAATACATTACAAAGTGTCCTGTTTAATGAAATAGTTTTTTTCTGCGCAAAAAAACCCAAAACAAAAATCATACATTTTTACCATGATTTATAGAAAACACAACCTAAAATTTCATTCAGTATAACAATCTTGCCAGGCATATTTACTACAAGAATTAATTTATGACATATTAAAAGACTTAATTAGTTTTACCCCAAATACTAATTTTAATACTAATTTACCCATTTTGGTAATTTACCCATACTTTATTTATAAAACCTTTTTCTTTTCCAAAAACATAACACTCCGTAACATGCTATGTGTGTATACTAATACAATATAGCCAAAATGGTTGCCCCATACCACCCGTCTCCCTTCCCCCCAAACCCGAACATGCACCAATTATTCGTGAGTATAATCACAATTCACCATCAAAAGAATATCAGCCAGACCAAGGAAATGAAAAAGGGAAAAGAAAAAACAAAAACAGAGGAAAAACACAACCGAATGACATATAACACCTTAGCAGCAAGGACATATTTAAAATATAGACCTGAGAAAGGGGCCCCAAATTTTGTCAAACATCTTAAACCTGCCCGCTCTAGAAAAACGTAGCTTTTCAAGCTTGAGGGCCGAAACCATTTCGGTTAACCATTTAAAAAAAACTTGGAGGCAACGTAGATTTCCACTCCATCAAAATCACTCTTTTGGCCAGCACCATGCCAAACATGAGGGAAAGTTGCTGAGATTGTGGCCAAGTTAGAGTCTGGTCTGAACATCCAAATATCGCTAAATCAGCATCAATATTAATCTCATTTTCAAAAGCACGAGAGTAAAGCCTAAAAATACTTTTCCAAAATTCAGATACCTCCGGACAGGACCAGAATATGTGACCGTATGTCCCGTCAGCACTTTTACATCTATCACACAACGGAGAGATAGAAGGGTACAATCTATTAAGTTTAGTTTTAGTATAATGTAATCTGTGCATCACTTTAAATTGTATAAATTGTAGTCTCACATTAATAGAGCAAGAATGAATTCGTCTCAACCCCTCCTCCCAAGTAGAGGCTGAGATATCCTTTCCAAAATCCCTCTCCCAAGCATCTTTAAGGTGTGCTGTAGAGATTGAAGAGTGAGAGACAAACATAGATATAAATTTGGACACCAAATGTTTCTCCAATGGCGACTGTCTTAAAAGCCTGTGTAAGTCATGATCTAGAGGTAATTTCTGAAGCTGAGGAAAGGTGTGTTTGATAAAATGACGCACCTGAAGGTAACGAAAAAACTGTGACTGTGAGAGATCCAAAGTTTTATATAGATATTCAAAGGTGGCCAATTCGTCTTCTACATAAAAACTGAACTAAGTCTTTTATCCCTCCAAGATATAAACACGGTATCAAGTTGTCCGGGTAAAAAATCATGATTATTTCAGATAGGTAGATAAATGGAGGGATGATCGATCTTTAATGCGTCTTTATTTGATTTAAAATTTTAATAGAATTAAGAACAATAACATTCTTGCATTGAATCTTCTGCAACGATATAGATTTTGACCACAAGATTGCAGCTAACGAGCTGTTACCTACTGAACGAGCCTCCAAATATAACCATTTGGGATATACGTCTAACTAGTCAGCGGCCCTTCGATCACACTCACGCCAAAACATCATCGCCCTCAAGTTAGCTGCCCAATAGTATTGACGGAAAGTGGGCAGTGCTAGCTCTCCCATTTCCTTGGGTTTCTGCAAGTGTGCTTTTGAAATTCTATGTGTTTTATATCCCCAAATGAAAGGGAGGATCACAGAATCTAACAGTTTAAAAAAAGATTTTGGCAAAAATATGGATAAATTCTGAAAAAGATAAAGGAAACGAGGCAAAATAACCATCTTTATGGCATTAATCCGACCTAATATCGATAATGGAAGAATCCTCCATTTATCAATGGACAATTTCAATTTATTGATAGCCTCTAAGAGGTTAAGCCTATAAATTTCCTTAAAATTTTTCAGGATAATTAGCCCCAGATAGGTAAAATGGTAATCCACAATTTGAAAGGGCAGAGAACTCAAAAATCGAAGATCTAAACCATCTCCCAGTGGCATAAACACACTCTTCTCCCAATTGGCCGAATAGCCAGAGAAGGAGCCAAAGACATTAAGTATTTCCATTAAACATGGCACGGCGGTGGAAGAGTCTTTTAAAAATAATACTAAATCATCTGCATACAAGGACAACTTAACCCCAACTTTGCCACAAGGCATACCTCGGATCTCAGAATGGGTACGTAAATAAATAGCCAGGGGTTCGAAGACTAGATCAAACAGCAACGGGCTTAGACAGCAGCCCTGTCGCGTTCCCCGCTGTAACTGAAAAAAAGCAGACCGATCTGAGTTTGTAAGAATTGCCGATTTAGGGACCAAATAGAGCATTTTAATCAGCCGCATAACATTTTCTCCAAAGCCGAATCGCTCTAATTTGGTCGAAATGAATTAGTGAGTCTATGTTTGTTTAAACGAATAGTCAAAATCTTAGCAATTACCTTATGATCACAATTAAGAAGACTTATCGGTCTATAATTAGCGGGCATAGTATCATCTCTATCCTTTTTCCTCAAAAGACACACATATGCTTCATATAAAGAATCACTCAATAGAGTGATTTAACATACGAAGCAACAAAGGGGCCAAAACAGATGCGTTTGCTTTATAGAATTCCACGCCATACCCATCTGGACCTGTAGTTTTCCCCTTAGGGAATTAATCGCTTCCAAAACTTCGTAAAGATTTTGACATTTTATTCTCCCAAAACTTATTTGAAACCTTAAAATTAGACACTTTACTTGGATTTAATGTGCTTTCTATGTATATAAAATCACTTTTATAAAACTTCTTTTGATGCATACATTTAAATGTAGTTGACCCATGAACATCAGAATAAAAGCAGCTGTTGATTGTCTCATCAGCTCCTGTGATTCTGGATCCAAACACTGCAAATCCAGATCTCCTCCTGTCTGATGATCTGACCAGTGTGAGACACAATAAGAACAAACAACTGCTTCCTAATAATCCAGAGAGATTTGACAGGTATCTCTGTGTTCTGGGTTCAGAGGGTTTTAACTCGGGAACACACTGCTGGGATGTGGAGCTTAAAGAGAGTTTAGACTGGATTGTTGGAGTAACTACAGCATCAAACCAAAGGAAGGGAGGTGTTTTCTTTAACACTGATGTCTGGAGTGTGCAGCACAGATGGCCTGATCAGTTTGGTTTTCGTGTTAAACAGAAGCTTGAGCGTGTGAGAGTGTATCTGGACTATGACAGAGGAACAGTGTCATTCTCTGATCCTGTAACTAACACACATCTACACACATTCACAACCACCTTCACCGACACAGTCTTTCCTTTCTTCTGTGGTTACTCTCTGAGGATCTTACCGTTCAATAGTCAGTAAACGTTACACCTGTAGATCTGGAGGACTTCGTTATACCTGTAGATCTAGAGGACTTCGCTTCCGGCTTCGCTACTGTTCGGACGCTCTCGCTTACTACTCTGCGCTTTGCTCCCTGTTTATGTACTTTTCTAAGATTTTTCTAAGACTTTAACTTCAGCAGATCAGCACAGTGCTCAAACAACACAGTTTTGGCACAAATACCAAACTAAAGACTTTTTGGGACTGGAAAACTCTTTGCCTCCCACTGCCAGCAGCTTACATTCCAGAGACGGGAAAACACAGCTGCGACATTCTAACAGATGGGAAAGAAAATGCCTCTTGTGGAATCTACCTGCTGCATGAACTGCCACAGACTTCTACAAAGGATTGTGGTTCTTGAAACAAAGTTACTTGCTGGACTTCCAAAACAGGTGGAAAACACAGCAGATCATCATCATGGACCCCCTCAGCATACAGCCGGTGAGTCCTGTGAATCTAGTGAATCTCAACAGTTTATACCAAGTGTAGAGGAACAAGCCTAAACTGATCGACACACTAAACGATGGCACAAACAGGGAGCGAGACCCAAAGGCATTCGAGACATCAGATTGTCACGAGTATCTCGTATTGCTGCCATAGCATCCTCTACCCCAGATACGGCTATGACAAGGCTTGCAAACACTGGTATTCTACAACCCCCTATACATCTTGAGAACAGATTTGAAGCATTGATGAATGTGGGTGAGGAATCCCCAAATGTGACTGAACATAGATCGTATCAGCCAGCAGCTAACATTGCTACTAACAGGCGCTCGAGGTCGAGCAGACAACGGCACTCAGCTCAGAGTGCAGCTAAGCCCAGGACTCTAATAGTGGGTGACTCTATTATCAGAAACATCAGTAGCAGGACTACAACTACATGCTGCTTTCCTCAAGCAACCATCTCTGATGTGAACAAGGAACTTCGGAACATTCTAATGAAGCACAAGACTGCAAATCGAGTCATCATCCATGTGGGGAAGAATGATATTCGGAAAGAGCAGTCAGAACTCCTTAAGAAGGATTTCAGTGAACTCTTTAAAACACTTCAAAGACTTGAAGTTCAGTCGTTCATCAGTGGACCACTCCCAGCAAGGGGAACTAGCATGTTTTCACGGCTGCTTGGGCTGAATACATGGCTACAAAGAACCTGCAGTATAAAAGGAGTCAACTTTAATCTTTTCTGGGGCAATAGACAACTATTTAAACTGGATGGCCTCCACCCAAACAAACTTGGTGCAAGAGTGCTAAAGGACAATATCTATTTCTCCCTCCGTCATCCTTTAGTGGTGTGTGCCAATCCACTCAACCTGAATGGCACACACACACCTGGACAGAATATGAGTGACCACAGGACTTCATATCAGCTTCCGAGTCATCATGTGGTTGACACATCCCACAAGGACATTGATAACACCACGCAGCCAAAACAAACTCTGCTCATGGAAACTATCCCGGCTGAGCCCTGCCCACAGAGCTCATCACAAACAGATTGTGACGTACTCCAAGACTCAGCACCCAAGGACGACTTTCTGGAAAACAGCCAGGGAAGCCAGGACAACATATCACAGCCACAGGAAACACCAGAGCCAGAGCCCCGCTCACCAGACACACTATCCCTCTCTCCAGCATCTCCACTTCTAAGCTTCTCACAGAAAATGGAGGAACTGGCGTATGCTGGGACCAAACTCTCCCACTCTTTCGCTGCAAGCCCCCAGATATCAACTAAAAAATGGCGGGCCCCACAACCACCAAAGACTGCAGGCCCAGCTCTCCCTCCTCCTCCTGTGAGAGCTCTCCGACTGCTGCCACAACGCCAGGGCCCAAACCCTCCTCCATCGGCTGTAGGTGAACCAAAAACAACTGAAAACAGCTCTCAGTGATATGTGTCGCGTCCCCGCTATGTAAGCAGCAACTTAAACAAATGTTTACAGAACAAGCGGGAACCCAGTATGCCTGTAGCTTTCTCTATCTCTGTTTTATCATGTGATAGAAAGTCTAAGGCCTTCTCAAGCCATACGGCTGACCCATCTAATCTGCGGCCTGTAATGCACCAATCTAAGATTGCTGTAGAGACAAAATGTAATTCCATCAAGTTAGCATTTTTAAACATTCGCTCACTAAAAAATAAATCATTTCTGATCAATGATGACGAAGAGTTTTATTAGTCAAAGCATAAATTAATCAAGTATAATGGAGGTGAATCTTTCCATTAATATATCTATTTGATCTTCCATTATACTCGTAGGCCACTGAGTAAAAAGTGCCTACATGGCTGAAATATGCAGACAAGAAACATCTGGAAGAACATAGGGGGGCTTCTTTTTCTTTAACATAACTTGCGGCCCCTTCTCTCTAGGGAGGAATCGGATTGTATGTATAAGAAAAACTCTATGAAATGTATAGAACACGCCTTAAAAGGAAAAACTGTATAAAAGAGACAGCTATAAAGCATTCTGGAGATTTTTTCTGCAGAAAACTTCTCGGCTTTGTTCTTAATAAAGTCTATCTTCTGGCATCAAAACCCCAAGACTCTGAGAGAGTGATTCCTCATAACAGCGGCAGAAGCCACCACAATGACTTAATAACCACAAACAACCTGGATTTTATGTTTCTAAATGAAACATAGCTAGAAGACAGCTGCAGTGCAACAGTCCTCAATGAAACAGCCCCTCCTAACTTTAATTTTTATAAGTGTCTGCAAGACTGTTAGGAGAGGTGGAGGTGTAGCTGCTCTATTTAAAGATGTTTATCAATGCAAGCAAGTGTCATTTGGTCAGTATTTGTCTTTTGAATACCTAGCTATTGTGCTGAAAGGTGCTCCACACATTCTGTTTATCATTATTTACAGGCCTCCAAAATACTCTCCAGCCTTTGTTGAAGAGCTCACAGAACTGTTATCAATGATTTCCTCAGAGTTTGACTGTTTTGCTATTGCAGGGGATTTTAATATTCACATAGATAATGCAGAAATCAAAACTACAAAAGAAATTATAACTGTTTTAAACACTTTTGACCTGATTCAGCATGTGCATGGACCCACACACAATCGTGGACACACTCTAGATTTACTCATCAGTAGAGGTCTAAATAGTTGTGGTGAAGGCAACATGAATTTTGCACAACTTCATTCGCTGGCACTCTGCTGATGAAGAAGACCTGAGCAGCACAGCCTTGTGCACTGAGCCATCAGATGGCATGTAGGGTATCACCCAGGTTGTTAGCAACAACGCCTCTAGAGAAGCACTGGCTGTGAGAGAGAAGTTTGCCTCCTATTTCTCCTCCTCTGCTGGTGAAGTGTCCTGGCAGCATGTAGCTGTGTCTTAATTCACCATCTACCATCTAAGGACACAATACCTCCAACATCTTTATGAAAAGAAAGGCTCTTTTAAGAGCCACTTCTATATTCAAAAAGAGAAAATAAATCTAAACAGCACATTTATAAATCATCATCTAACATATAGTGTATTGTTTTTTTGTGATTAGATGTGTTTTATCAACAGCAAACATGCTGACAGGCAGGCTACAGTATCAACAAAACATGATGAAGACATATCACGTAATATAACTCAATCTCTTTAATATTTTAATGACAAGTAATGCAGTGCAAAACTAGTATTTACAGTATTACAGAGTATAATCAAGACAATTCAAATAATTTAATTATTAAATAGTTTTAAATATTTAAAAATAATAATTTAAAGGATTCTGGGATTAATATTTACAATCATTAAATATTTGTGTACTGTGTGTGTGTGTGTGTGTGTGTGTTTTAAGAAAACTAAACCTAATCATCATCGTCACCAAACTCTGCTTCAGTAAGGAGTTGCAGAAATTTCATTCTAATGTCTGCTCTCTTCCTTGGTAGCAAACCTTTCATGGCAGGAATCAAACTCATAAAAAAATGTTCATCCTCATCAAGAGGTTTGAAAGCAGTTCAGAGACCACAAAACTGTTGCTACTGCTGTTAAGGTTAGTAAGTTACAGTTTAAATTAATGAAAGCAACTTACCTGGCATCTCTATTGCCACGCTAACTTGCCTCCAGGCCTGCTGCTTTTTATTAACATTGTGGTAGTTGCGGTTTGTAAAGTCATATAGCTCCGGGTAACCCGCAACAGCCACAACAAGTTTCTCCTTCATTGCAGTATCCAAGCAACGGCAAACATTCGTCACCACAACAGAAGGCCCGCCTCTCCATTCATTCGATTGGACAATTGAAAAAAATGCGAATGACGTCGAGTGCTTCAACGTCAACTTCAGGCGCTCAGAGCGTTCCTGCGAAAATGCGTGGCCCGGGGCGCATAAACAGCATGCAGAACGCTCGCTGCCAATAGAAATCTATTCAAAAAAGGTGCCTCTCACTGCGCGTAAAATAAAAAACACGTTTAATAAATGGTTATGCTATTATTAATTTGCCATACAGTTTTCTTTGTGTTCAGACTGTGATAGATAATTTAAAGAGAATAAATTATTGCTTTCATTAAAACATTTAAATGTTGCATGTCATGGTAACCAACAACACATACAATAACCTATATTTCTATTAATAACACAGCCAATTTAAATCCACATAATGTTTCACTTGTGAGTAATTGAATTTGGAAAATTATTTTTAAATGTGAAAAACAACTGTCAATTGAGCAAAATAAGAAAGTGTTTAGCTTTCAAAAAAAAAAAAAAAAAAAATTAAATATCCTGTAAATAAAAAGTATGTTAATGATTGGCATTTGCAATTGTCTAAAGCAGAGGTCCCCAACCACCGGGTCGCGACCCACTACCGGGCCGTGGAAGAATTGCTACCGGGTCGCAAGAACGTTCTGGGAAAATGTGTAGCCTATAGATATGATCATATGACACACTGTTATTCACTGCGCGTTAATGATTGTTCTAATTATTCTGTATTTTCGTTGTATGCGATTGATATGGAGTAGTAATTTGGCGATTTCATGTTAAATTAGTATATGATAGATTTCTCTGAACTGGCATAGTCTATATTAGGGGTTAAATGGAGCTCAGCTGATCCGTGATTCGTACAGACCAGACCCCACTGTTCACACACAGCCAAAGCGTGCACAAGCATAGAGACGTGTTTCAGATAGCGTGGAAATACCGAGTTGATTCCTCTTTCGTGTCTCCCTGCATTTAATACATCAACCCGTTCTGTAAAGTCTTGTTATTTATACGCAGACTGATGAGAATGGCTTGAAGATACATAGGCTACACATAAAATTGTCAAAAACCCTTCACGGTGCTGTAATTTTTTTTTTTTATTTCAAAACGTAACCGGTCCGAGGTGTAAAAAAGGTTGGAGACCCCTGGTCTAAAGGGAGCAGTTGTGTGTGTCTTATGCATCTTTTCTATTCAATAAAGACAGTGAGACTACCTTGACTTTCCTTTAATAAACTTGTGAGCCCTTACACACATTCTCACATGCATTTTACCCCCAGGGTGTGCTCCTCCTCTCGGGCCCCCACTACAACAAACATACAACAATTGTTCCTATTGTCACAGTGTGGGTATTAAATATATATTTGTGTTTTTGATAGAATAGGTATAGTTTTGGAGAGTACCCCAGAACTTAAATCAGCGTTGTTTACATTCAGTAGACAGCGCGTACATGCTAAACGTAAACAGCGCTGTAATCACGTTCTGGGATACTCTCCAAAATGGCGGAGGACGGTGCATTGATCCTTGCTGTCTATGGAGGGTCAGAGAGCTCTCAGATTTAATCAAAAATATCTTAATTTGTGTTCCGAAGATGAATGAAGGTCTTATGGGTTTGGAACGACATGAGGATGAGTAATTAATGACAGAATTTTCATTTTTGGGTGAATTAACTTAAAGTTTTAATGTTTTGAAGGCAATACAGTCTGACAGATAGATAGATGGATGGTTGCTAAAGTGTTGCTATTAAGTTATATATTAGATAGATAGATAGATAGATAGATAAAACAAAAACAAAACAACACCTCAATCAGTAAGAAAAATATCATCATAAGCCCCTAAGTGACTTGTTATTCTTATTGTTATTAATGAGTTTAAGAGATTTAACAATAAACTAAATCTCAGCAAGAGAGACATAAAATATAGGTTAAATCTTGAGAAATGTGTTTTTGTGAATAAAAAATTACATTGTAACACAAAGGAACTGACAACGAGATCAACAGCATGGTCACTGTCAGAAGAATATAAAAAATTATATACTACGGGGCCGTGGAATGCTTGAATCTGATTGGCTGACGAACGTTCTAAGGCGTGCAATTATTTTCAGGGAAACGCACAGCGAACGTAGTTCCAGGCAGCTCTTGACCGCAGTACAGTATATCACTTCGCCAAATGATTTCTATTATTTCAAAGGTCTTACAACAGCAAAATAACCAAAACCAACAACGACACTGGCCAAATACATAAATATAGTAAGCACTGGGATAAAAACGACAGATAATTTCCATCTTTTGCCACAAAATTACGTTTTATGTACTTAAAGCACATACTCTATTTCTCCCGCTCTCTCTCCCTCACAGTTCACACATGGAAACATACGCGCTAATCTTGTTAGCGCTACTCTTGACGAGTTTGCCAGTAAATAGTTTAGCAACTTAAAAGTACAAGACATTTCTCACAAGCGAAGCGAGGTAACAACGGCACTGTTCGTGAAGAAAATGAACTTAAAGTTTCATTAGCTGCTGCCGAACACTGATGAGAGACTCAGAGAGGTAACGTTAGGCTAATTCACACGCTCAATATCTCTCTCACTATCTTTCTCTCATATAACTTAGTTATTAACTGCATTAATCTGCTATCAACGGCTCAAGCCTCGGTTACTAGGTCTAAAATTACGTTTTGGAATTAGCAATGGAGGCGTTAGATGCGGAAGAAATAATCCTACTCACAATAGCGATTTAAGTACAAAAACCGGACGAATCCCTTGAAATATATCCTCTGATCGATGTCTTGAGGTGTGGCAACCGTAGTATAAGCAGAATAATTGACTTCAGTCCGTTGAATTATTAGAAAAATCCGCTTCTCTTCGTGGCCGCATCACAAACTCGGGTGTGCATGTAACTTACAGTTACAGATCCAAAATGCATGTTTTATGGCCATAGTAGATGGATTTGTTCTGCATTATGTACCTTCACAGAGGTGTATGTGGAGGAGTGAAATTTTCCCCGGCCATCATTGAGGATGGGTGATAACCACTTCTTCTCCTGCATACAGGTCCCTCAGCGCCTCATCCCTCCACAAAGACACCTCAAAGAGTTTTTCACCACACCTCAGGTGAAGATCCTGGAGGATCCTCACCCCACGCAGCTGGAAAATTAAAATTCAAGTGAGTGTAGCATTTCACCCGATTAGAGAACACATTTATTATTAACTTATTGCTTATTAGCATGTATATTACTAGCATATTGGCCGTTTTTAGTTCGTATAAAGCACATATTAATGTTTTATTCTGGATCTAACCATATTCTTGATCCCCACACCTAAACATAACCACTACAACTACCATACTATCAGTAAACAGTTTTTTTGGGAAAAACTCCTGCTTATTATTGAATTTGTTCCATAATCTACAGTGTTACCATAGATAGATGGATAGAAAATTTGTGGTGTTAATCAAGCACATTTATTTTAAATTATTCTAAATTATAAATCGTGTGGCACGGTTTTGAATTTCAGCGTTCAAGGCCCGACGAATAAATAGATTTGTCCATATGTGTTGGAAAGGGTGTAGTTTTGTAGAATGTAACTCACCCCTTCAAGGGGTGAGCCCTTCTTTTTTATTAAGGTATACAGTTGTACCATCACTTAATGCACTAACCATTTCCGTTTTAACTTTAGCAACGTCTATTTTTTTTCCTTTCATAGTGTAGGTCAGTGCGCGGCGATTGAGGCACTTGCACCTTAAAAATGCCGGGGGAGAAGTTGGAGCTGCCATTCTGTGGAAAAGAAAATACAGAGAAATGTACTTGTAAAAACTGTCTAAAAAAAATTAATATAAATAAAAAGTCAGATTTTTAATGTTTTGAAAGAAGTCTCTTTGGCTCATTAAGGCCGAATTTATTTGATCAAAAATACAGAATAAAAACAATATTATGAAGTATTATTACAGTTTAAAGTAATGGTTTTCTAAAAATCAGGATTCTTTGAGTACAGTTAAAAAGAAACAATTTCAAAAAAGTGTGATAGAATTCACTGACCCTAAATTTTTTGAAAGGTAGTGTTGTTTGAAAAAGATTATTGTAATATTGTTTCAAAAGATTGTGAACGATAGTGTAAATTGCCTTTTTTATAAACTGTAATAATATTTCACAATGTTACTGTTTTTGTTCTGTATTTTTGGTTAAATAAATGCAGCCTCAGGGACTTTTTTCAAAAAGATTTAAAAACATTAATGTTCACACACACGTAGTTCACGTCTTTTTTTTCACATTGAATGAATTTACTTTCATGTGATTGATTCATTTATTGAAGATCATTAAAAATATTTCTTGTTAAGTGAAGATTTAGAGTGGAAAGACTGCGGTCTCTGGACAGGATTCCTCATTTTAAACTTCACTCTGACAGGATTTCTCTCTTTTTTTACTTCATTCTTCTCAAGAAATATATTTTTTTTATTATAATGTATTTTTTGGGAACTCATTAAAAATATGAATTTTTAAGTGAAGGTTTACCTCAAAAAATTGTTTTGTTTTTTTGTTTTTTCTGTCAGAGAGTTAAGTTGTTAATTTTTAAGTGAAGATTTACAAAAGGAAATTGTATTAGTCTATTGGACTTTCGGACTAGTGTTTGGCGCTACGACCTTTCCTTTAGTTGTTGTTAATTAAAAAGTAACAACATCAACAACTTTTTTTTAAAAGATCTTTTGGTTTGTTCAAGTACCTGGATACCAATTCAATGCAGAGCAGGAGAAGTGTTTTTGGGTACAACTGAGCTGACTGATGCACCATAATCGTGATTTGAAGAATACTCTAGTCTGAGTCTAGTTAAACTACTTCAATAGTCAAAGTATTATCCACAGGCCATCATTTTTGTGATCATAATGAACGTGATGGATTACAACACAATAGAAATTTGCAAAAGTACCGAGGAACAAGGCTGTTCAAAGCTTTTAATTAGTTTTGATGCTATAAATGTCTAAATGTTTTGATGTCTGTTGCTTTGTGCCATTAAACTGGGGTAAACTTGTATTTGTCTTTATTCACACTTTCAAAGTCCGGTGCTGCTCTGCTTTGTATTCTGCTCTTACCGGGGAAACAATTCAAAAGCGCCTTCTGCTGGCAGAGAACAAATCTGTAATTTCAATAAGGCTGTTGTTGCGAGCAGGGTATTCCTGCATTACTGGAGGCTGCAGTTCAGGACCGCATTTCTAGGACCCTACAGTTTTGGTTTTTATTTATTTATTTTTAATTATATTTTTTATTATGTATTAGAGGCTCATACTTGCTATTCAATTCTGATTATTATTATTTTTAAGGAATTAAGTAGTTGTTTAATTGTATACACTTAATTACTGTCCTAACCAACTCCTAACCCTAAACATACCCATTAGTAACCCTCTTGAAATATTTAACCGAATTTATTTCAATATATCAATATAATATATATATATATTATTCTGGTTTTAAATTCTTGGAAAGAAAGACTTGTGTCTGTGCAAGACTTCAGTTTATTAACCGCAGCACAGCGTCATGTCTGATGTGTGACCCACTTAAAGTGCAGTAAACGGTAAAACAATTGTGTTACAAATTAGTGTGATTATTAGTACTTTAATAAATGTAAAATAATTTGAATACAAATGCTAATTTACAACATCCAGCAGCACAATGAACTGTTTTGCACAGCTAAATAGGCTAAATGGAGATTGCTGACACCCTCTCAAACACTCAAGTTCACGCTAGCTCTTCCATTAAAAATAAGATGGAAATATAAAAAATTAATAGTTTCCATGGATCTAGTCTTTACATCTGTTTGTTTTATGTTTGAGTCAGGTCTTCTCTGTTGGAATAGAATTGGCTAGATGGTGCTGTCCCAAAAAATAAGGTCCTTGTAGAAATGCAGTCCTAGAACTGCAGCCTCCGATATTGCAGGAACATTGGGTTGTTTTTGTTCAGACCAATGCGAAAATCAACCCATGTTCTTACCCTGCAAACACGCAGAGCTATAAATGTGGATCAATAAGAAGATAATTCATTATACAAATCTAATCAGTAAAATGTGTTTGTATGCTATTTAATTAATATAATAATTTATTGACGATACTTGTTTAAATTAATATAATAATTAATACTTTTGACTCATCCATTTTCTTAAAAATGGCTTAAAGCCTGAAATGTGAAGTGTATCATTTTATAAAACTTTTTGTTTCTGTGAAAACGTATCTGAACTGTAAATCATGTGTTTTACAGTCATTTTACAGTTAAATAGTTTACCATAGACATTGCCCTACCCCACTCATATGGTATTAATTTTATTTGTGCAGGTCTTAAAAAGTCTTAAATTTGAGTTTAAAAATTGTGCAGCAACCCTGATAAAAGAGACCTGAAGCATCATTTGCAAACTCATTCTGCAATGAACATTCTGCAAAATAGTGTTTTTCAGTGTGGTAAAAGGTTTAGAAAAAGAAGAAATTACAAAATTATTTGTGTATGTATTTTCAAAACCATTTATTTTTGATCAGTGTAATAAAAAATATTTTGCCATCACACCTGAAAAGTCCTGTAGATGTGAGATTTTTTTTGTGTGTGTGTGTTCTTTATTGAACTCCTGTGGAAAGAGTTTTAAAGTCCCCCTGTAGTCAATAACTGTATTCTTCAAAACTCATTTTTGAACATTAAAATTACAAATTTAAAACCGTTTTTTTTTTCTCTCTCTCTCAGCAAATATTTCCTTCATGCCTTAAAATAGCTTGAATGTAACTCTATGCTAAGGTGGAGCTAGGGAGGGCCACTGTCCTGCAGAGTTTACCTCCAACACGCCAATATGCCCAGTAAGACCTTGTTTAGCTGGTTCAGGTGTGTTTAATTGGAGTTGGTACTAAATTCTGCAGGACACCGGCCCTACAGGAGCAGGATTGGACACCCCTGCTTTACACCCTTGTTTCATTTAGTATACGTGGATACATGAATATGCAAATTAGTCCCTGCCTCCACTCAATCACACCAGCTCTGTCTACCCGATCCAGTCTATACAATGGCAAGTGGAAATATTGGTGTAATTCAACCGTATGTTTAAACCAGAAACTAATTCAGTAGGAATTCAGAGGAAGAGCGAATTATACAGGCTTGTTTACAAGTAGATGTGTCAGAATGGTAATGCATTTTATGTATTACTGTTTTCAGCGTCAGACACATGACGGTAATTCATATGATTAGCCTTTGGCCTGAATACATTATCACAGCTAATAATGTGTTGCTAATGTTAAACAAACTATGTTCCCATTCGCCACCTCAGAGTCAGACATCATAATATACATCATACACACAATTCACCCACTATATTGGTAAATGTACCCAATTTTTCCTGTCTCTTCTTAAAAGGTGTGTGCCTACAGAGCAAGAAAACATTTGTCGCCAGGAAATACCACAGGTATAAAATAGTTACTGGAGTAATTACAAGTCATATATACAGTAGATATTAGGGCTGGGCGATATATATATAAAAAAAAATGGATATCTCGATATTGTCAATTTTTACAATATTCGATATATATCTCGATATGTTTGCATTTGCTTTCAAATAATAAAAAAAAACATGATTTTCTTTTGCCCCCATTAATAAAAACAACAAAAACAATTTAGATAGAACAGCAATCCCAGCGGGCACCTTGATGTCAATTTGACATCAAATATTAGTCGAGATTGCAACATTTTAAGTTCAGCTTGGACAGCAATTTTTTCGGGTGGTTAATTGGATAAAAATAGGAAGCTATCCCACACTGAAATTAGTTTAATATATATGTAGGCCAATATGTTTGATGTTCAGTTTACGTCAAATCAACGTCAAGTTTAAACGTCCAATTGATGTCATACTGACATCACATTGACATCAATGATTAGTATGTTTAATAGAATTTATGTAAATTTATGGTATAATATGAATTTGTCTTTAGGTTGATTAAGTTTAAATGGAATTATTTTCTTAACTGAAGGCTCGAAACGCATTTGGCACATCTTTTGAACCATGATGTGCAGCCGTTGAATTTGTGCACACAGAGCTGCTGTAGGTGGGCATGAAGTTGAAAACCTTTTGTTTTGTACATTGCTCATGCTGAAATTGAAGGTAAGGTAAACAGTGGAGTGATTATTTCTTTTATTAAATCTACCAATAATACTGATTTGCTGATAATACAGTCACTGTAAAAAAAAATAATAATAAATAAATAATAATGAATAAAAATACTGATTTTTTTTTTACATAAAATTGTTAAAACAATTGAAAATTTATAAAAACTTAAGAAATATGCATTTTTATTTAATATATGACGTTTTATAGTCATTTTATATTTCTTTAAATAGTGTTTTATAGACAACTTTTTATTCATTCTTTGTTGAACTATATGAGGATTTTAAATATTGGAACTAGAGGAAATCCCGCGCGGCGGAAGGATACCTCCCCTCAAGCACGCACACACAGAGGAGCAGCAGCGCGGCGGGACTCACTCATTTAGCTACTGGTTAACGTCAAAGCCGTTGGTCTGTCTGAATACTCGATTCTGATTGGCTGGTGTGCGTTCAAACACTTGTTGTTCCAGTCAGTTTAATCACCTCTAAATTAATGCGCAGCCTTCACTAAAGCGCAATTAAGCGCACAGAAACAGATTTCATTGATTTAAAGCGTTTCAGTACTAATATTTCTTTTGGATTTTTGTAGAAATTTTAATTATCATGTCCCATGCACTCACGCTTGTTTTTGTTTCTTTCTGCAGATAAGTTATCTGAGTTGCTGATATCGAGGGAAAGCTAAAAAGGTAAACAAAGTGTATTATTTAGAGATGTTTAAGATATTATGTCAAATGAAATCTCAAAAAGCGAGGAGGTTAAGTTGCTCATTCAAAAACTGTGATAAATCTTTTTCAGTGAAATTGTTTTTCATGTCCCACCCATCTAGAAATCATCCATGAGAACTTGAACCACATGAGAGTGTCCTTTACGTCCTAAAGCCAGTAAAAGCGAGAAGTTATTTCATGAATCAAAACTACAAGTATGTGTTTTGATTTGTACATAATGAAACTTTAATTTTAGAAAAGTAAGCAAAAAAATATGAGTGTATATATTATATTTTCCTGGTTATAATTAAAAATTCCAAATAAAACATAGTGTTACTGTGGCAAAATATAATACACATAACTCAAGTATTGTGTCCATTATTAAGGTCAAAGAGATGTTTGACAGTCTACAGTCAACTAACTGTCCTCAAACACAGCCTGATGGTGATGGTTCCGTTCTGGTGAGTTCATGCCTGTATTTAATGTTCTTGTTCTGAACGCCTTTATTTTTGTACGAGATGCAAGAGGCGTGTCACTTACATGAGGTTTGTATTTTTAATGCATCTCACAGTCTGTTTGACACTGATTTATTTTATATGTATGTATGTATTTATTAAATGAAACATTTTATTTGTGTTGCAGAAAGTAGCCTTCAACTGTCCTTCATATAATGAGGTGGATGGGGATAACGAGAACATGACAAAATGGACCCAATTCAACCGATTTAGTGAGATGGAGGTTACTCTTGAACCAGTACCAACAGAATGCCATCAGCAGCCTTCAACAAAAGAAATGTAAGTACAAATTTAAGTAATATGTTTTAATAGGTACATTGGTAATTATAATAATTCAAGTTGAATTCACTGCATGCTGGTTTTGTCATTCCTTCTTTCCCAGAAATCCTCAGACCAGACTCCGATAAAGACACGTCAGAAATCTCCAAGAAGTAAATCTCCAAGAATAGGACACATGTAAATCAGTTTCATGAACTTATTTGTAATTTGTTCACCCTTGCGTCACTTATATAAATATAAAGTATTTATAGTACTTTATAAGTAATAAAAGCAATGTTGTTTACAAAATGATTGCATCTTATGTCATCTTACACCAGAATGCAGAATGTGTAGATTTTTTTCTTCTTGTGAAATAGTTATTTCCTTCCAGATTCATAAGGAAAGGAATATGTAAGTTACTTTACAGACTTACATTTTATGTGAAAAGACCTTATAATTGTAAGATATCTCAGAAGTTCTAATGATCAGAAGTCATTTCTGTTTATATATGTTTTTAGAATTGGAGGTTTTCCTTTTGATCTGATCTGTTTTTACCCTCAATGTTTGGAGTCATGGTACCAGTTCCTCAAACACAAATTCAAAGCAGAGCTGCACCTCTGGTTCCCGATGAGCAAGGAGAATTATGCTGTCTCAATAAACTCCAGGATCCTGACCCAGATCTATGTTAGGGGTAAGTGTATTCCTGTACATTAGCACAGAGCTTCCCTAACCTGTCCTGAAGCCCCACACTTTCACTCCAAGAACAATAACTAATGCCAAGTATTTTAGCATCCACAAAAAGGGATGATAACATTCTGTTTATTCTAAGTGGTTGCTACAGTTAAATAATATGCT
Source organism: Spinibarbus caldwelli (assembly GCA_039654775.1). NCBI lineage: Eukaryota > Metazoa > Chordata > Actinopteri > Cypriniformes > Cyprinidae > Spinibarbus > Spinibarbus caldwelli. Next base: position 13,392,725 of record CM077218.1, read on the forward strand.
GCTTTAAATGTTTGACCTCTTTATTGCATTTATTGTTCAGTAATAGAGAAATCAGTCATAGTTGTGGCAACTAAAATTTTATGCTTTAGATATTTTTCCTGGTGTGAATGGGTCTTGACAGAATATCTTTGTCGTATATCACTGTGGTCACCAAAAAAGTAAGGTCATATCAGGAGAATTGTTTGTGCATTTGACTTTTAACTTTTTTTTTTTTGGCTTCAATAGGAATTTGTTGCCATTGAAGATACATCCTCATGTGAATGCCTTCAGTGATGTGACCAGATACCTTGATTGTCAAAGCCATATGATGTCTATGTGGTGAGCTTTTGAATTCAGCGTCTTATGCTTTACATTTCCATGTGTTGAACCGAATAGAGTATAATTAAACCAGGAGTTGGACTTTCAGGCCCTTGACACATGCTCTGTTGCTGATAAGTTGTGATTTCTCAAGAATGCTTGAATTGTACTAATTTTGGAAAAAGTGAAATTGCCTAATTTATGTGATAAAATGTGAGTGGTATGCAGAGCTGGGTAGTAACTGATTACATGTAATCTGGACTATGTAATCAGATTCCAAAATTTAAGTACTAGTAATTAGAGTTACATTTTAAAATACTCGTAATCAGACTACAGTTCCTTTTTTATTGAGTACATGATTATTAATATATAATATAATATAATAATTAATAAATTATTCATAATTTTATTGATTCTCTTTAATTCTTCTTTTTTTATCTTTTAAATTTTCCTTTCTAAAATAGCCTACCACTTATATATACTCAAAGTCCAGTTTTGTGGATAGGTGGCGACACAGCATTTGACCAATGGATTTACAAAAATCATTTCAGGTTTGTTTCAACATGGCATCAACTGCTGATGAACACATTAATTTTTATTTGAATTATCACACAGTAGGTTATTTATCCATGTATTATTATGTATTGAAAGGCTTTTATCTTTCAAACTCATTAAAATGCACAAATTCTCATTATTTCTTAATTGCAGACATTCTCAAACTTTTTGGCATCTGAACCTCTTTCACCTAATATATTTACTTTAAAGGGGTGGTCAATCATCAATTCTGTAAAAGACAATATCTCCCTTTGCATTGAACTTTGAGCATCGTAACTTTGCAGATGTTGTTTATGCTCAAACTGCAACATTACACACTAACTAAAGTTAAAAAAGTGAAATCATAATCAATGACCCCTTTAATTACCCCTGAGAGTTTAAAATAAATATTTTAATAATTATCACGTTTGCATGTTCACGGTTCTCTGACATTGGTTAATGGTCATATGGCGTGCAGGTAAACAAAATATTTCTTCTTTTTTAGTAAGTGAATTATTTTGATTGTTATTTTAAAATGATTTATTTTAATTTTACATTTTTATGATTTAATTACATGTTTGCATTTCATTTAACTCACAAATCCCCTGCAGTTCCTTTATGAACCCCAGTTTGGGAAACCTTGATGTAATATAATGTTTAATCCACTTGATGTTGTTAATTACAATGAAAGAAATACATTTTCTCACTCTTTGTATTTTTACATCATTATGGTACATGATTATCCTGTTTAAATCAATGTGATAAACGAGTTAGGTCAAAAGTAATCTAAAAGTAACCTGATTATATTACCTAAAATGTGTAATGTAATGGATTACGTTACTGACTACAATTTTTGTGATGTAATTTGGAATCAGTAACGGATTAAAATTTGTAAGTAATCTACCCAGCTCTGGTGGTATGAATGTTGCAGTAAAAATAATGTGTATACTGTTTTTGGGAATTACTCAATATGCATCCTACTATATTGACACATTGTGATACAATAATGTTCATTCTGAAAAAATTGTGCACAAAAATGTGAGAATTAGGGCTGTCGCGGTGAAGGAATTTCCCTTGCGGTAATTTTGAGTGGCTCAAAGCCGCGATATGCGGTATTATCGCCATATATATATATAAAATTTATAATTTGTGTTTGTATGTGTTACGACGTAAGGAGGTCATATTCAGAAACTAATGAATCCGAAACTAAATCGCGTTGAAACAGGAAGTCGAGTAAACAGAAGAGAATGACAAAATAATGGTCCACCTGACAATAAAAAACCTGACAATAAAATCATTAGGCTATTGTTAGCCTATATATATATAACAGTTAGTGCTGATCCTCGAATCTGACTGGACGAGACTTTTTCTGTTGATATTTCATCTGCGTGTTCTAGAGGGCTGTCAGTCAGTGCAGTTTCATTGTTACGCCACAAGGTGGCGTCAAGAGACTGTCTTTGAGTGAGTCTTTAAACCGTTCATTCAACTACACGTTCAAAAGCGCTGATTCATTCAAAGAGAGATGTAATGAAACACGCTGTTGAAATCATTTTAACTTTGAGCGTCACTTTTAAAGCCTCAGCTGACCAGTAGAGCGTCGATGCTAAGACAGATTTCGCTTTCCTTGGACATGACAACCTGTTTTCACAAATATACAAGACTCAGCCTGAAGGACAGACGCAGGTAATCGCACGCGCTCAGTCGATCTCTCTCTCATTTGCTGTCTGTTTAGGCTTGTTAAATGCAAAATCTACTGAGCCCCTGTACAAATCAGCATGGTACACATTATGGTATCATCATTACTAACTTACTTAATATACACATGCACGAAGTGTAAAACGAGAAGGGCATAACCTTATACGAAAAAAGAAAACACGCAAATATCGCTGTTGCTGCGGTTGTTGCATTCCTCTGCGGTTATGCTCGTCAATAGCGCGATATTGCGGTTATCGCGACAGCCCTAGTGAGAATTAATGCTGGAATATTTCCGGAGTTTTTTTACAGTGTTGAACTGTAATTCATTGTCATCCGTAGTACTTTTAACCTCTGATTTACAAGTACTGTAGTCCTTTCAGGGGATACAAAATCCAGTTTACAATTTGTATTTTTGAATTGTTACTTGATGAATAAAACTTTTCTTACATTTATTACTGTTGTGTTGTTATTTTGGTGGTCTTGTGTTGATGTCAAATTGACATCAAGTTTTTGACGTCAATCTGATTTATGTTTTTGACCTTTTTTTTTTTTCTTTTTTTTTACTTCAATGTTTGATGTCTTTTTGACATCAATTGCCCACTGGGATTGTTACAATGTAAATACAAAATGTTTAGTGCAAATTTAATCAGTTAAAAACAAATAAATAAATAAATTAGACCAAGTGATCACTTACTGCTTTTTATTAAATGAACACATGTACAGTACATGTAACTGTAGTAGTACAAAACAAGTACAGAAAGTCCATTCTGTCAACTTTTTTTAGTGCATGCAATTCACAATTTACATTGTGTGTCTATTCAAACAACAGCGGTTGAATAAGTGCGTTTATTCAGAGATCACAATCGCAAACAATACAGTCCAGATCTCATGACAGAACACAGACTGGTTGAGTGACACTTTCGTTTAGATTGCTAAACTCCAGCTTGTCTGTCGGTGTTTTCAGATCATCGTCGGCAGCGCTTCCGCAATGAGGAGTGAGCGCATGGTTGCCAGATTGCTTAAAATGAGCAAAACACCGGGCAGAAAATGTATCCTTATAACAGCGAAGCTCTGATTCAGGGATTTGAACTCTTGTTATCTGGCAACCGCACTCATGAAAGCTCACATAGTAGAGGCTTATAGAGCAGTCCGCAATAAAATTTTGACGAAAATACAGAGGTTTTTGGTAAAGTTTGTATTTTTTTTTTTTTTGTTTTTTTAATACATTTTAGTCTCGTCTTTTTTTGTCAACAAAATTGCATGTTGCATGTTGATATAGTCATAGTTTTCATTTATTGACCTTATTGTGGTCTCGTCTTCGTTTCGTCTTAGTCATGGGGAAAAAAAAACTCGTCAACGAACATTTTTCGTCATAGTTTTCATTAACGAAATTAACATTAGTCTCCATTTTACTAATGTGTAAAAAAAAAAAGAGACCCTCGCCCACCTCACGCCTTTTTTTACGCTAATACATAAGGGGACATAATTTTGGACGTTCGCCGCATTCTTTTGGGAAAGTATGCTTAAATTTGAAATATTTGATATTCACAATATTTTCAAATTTTCCATTATATATCGCCCAGCCCTAATAGATATTTTATGCAGGGCTGTAGCTGGGGTTTGCGGGGCCCCCGGTGCAGGTTGTACCCGTGGGCCCTGTTTGAAATTGTTCAATTTGTATGTTTGTTCTATTTAGTTATTTATGCTATTTAATTAAGTTTTTTCAAGTTTGTAGGTGTCCAGGTACAGAAACCGAATAATCAAATGTAAAATAGCACTGCATAGTTTTCACTGTAAAAATTAAATATACAGTCAAACCAAAATTTATTCAGACACATTTCTCACATTATCATAGTGTATTCGCTATAGTTTAGAAAATGGTAATAAAATATGACAAGAACTGAGTTAAACTGTGTCAGAACAAATTCATCTTGATAATGTCAGATAACTTTGACAGAAATGTATGCAATGGATTACAATCAACCAAAAATTCAGACAACTGTTAGTATGACAATATTTACACAACTATCAATACTTTGTTGACCAATTACTAAGCAATGCTTAATTTTGTTCAGTCTGTGGTGTAAAAAGATCGCATTAGAAATTAAAGAAAAAATACTTAAGCAAAACACAGTCAGGTCAAAGTGTCTAAATAATTTTTGGTCCCAAATTTTGAAACTGTATGAAGATTTTTTTGGGTATAATATGTCAGTTTTCTTTATTTTGCTATACACACTTACATAAATGAACTGTGTCCTGTACCCACTAGTAAAAAAAAAATATATATAAATATCATAAAATCGTATCTGTTAAATTATAGAATTATATCTGAATAATTTTTAGTTTGACTGTGGATTAATTCTTGTTAAAACTACAAAATAATTCAGTCGAGCAGTGAGTGAGGTTTTTTTTTTTTTTTTTTTTAATAATTTTCTTGGAATAACATTAAGGACACCGACAGCAGCTATTAAATTAGGCGCGGTCACTTTAAGAGACAATGCATCCATTATGATGATACACATCCGATTTCTTTCTCCACTGTTTACTTTCACTTAAGACATAACCGACAGTTTTTTCGAGGATACTCTCAAAGACTGGTATTTTGACATAATTTTGTATGTATTTTTCGGTACAAGAGCAGGAAGAGGCAGATTTCGGTGTTCAAGCGGTTTGAGACGCGTCTCTCTGCGTGCTCCCTGTGCGCACAGAACACCTTGCCTGGGTGATGAATTGGGCTCTTTCACATCTTTTTCTGTTTGCATGTTAAAACTGCGATTTGTATTTGTTTGTTCAGGTGCAGGAGGACACGAAGGAGAGCTTGGTTCGGTCTAGCTGTCTGTGAGACGCGGCTCTCTGCATGCGCACCGAACACAGCGCGCGAGTACTCAGTTGAGTTTTTCCCGCGTCTTTTGTTTGAATGCTTTAAACGCTTTTAAATGTTTAAATTGGCAAGGCTTAAAAACACGCGCAAACGATAAGCTTTCGTGACGACGTGCAGCAGTAGCCCATCAACTGTCCTGAGCATCTTTTTAGGCTGGCCTCAGCCAGTCGGTTGAGATCGCCGGGGGCCCCCCCTCAGCCGTGGGCCCCTATAATCGTCACCACCTTTCACCCCACTAGCGATGGCCATGATTGTATGTATGGGTGCTCTTGAGAACGCCTGTTTTGCAACATAATTAGTTGATATTCTAATACACATTGATCTAATTGGTTGCAACATGTTTGTGAGGTAGAAGACCAGGGCACTTTCAAACCACATTTTTGAGACTAGGTAAATGGGTCGTTCTTGCTATTCGTTGCCATTTCAACTTGGTAACTTTCCATAAAAAAATGTTTAAATTTCCATGATGTAATCATTTTATCTGAAGAAGGGCTTGTTACACTATAAGAAAAATATATTGGTCCAGCTCAGGATATTATTCTTTAATAATTTTTCACGAAATTCCTCTCACTTGCAAGGACCAAATGTCCACCCTGTTACAGGACATTCTCATCTCAATTAACAAGTGTATTGAATTAATATTGTTATTGTAATATTTACATTTTCTAAGAGCTAAAATGTCCTCTTTCCTCTGCAAATGTATTTTAACAAAGTTTTAATAATTGGGCATTATCTTGAAAAAAGTTGTATTTTTGAGACAATAATTTTTTTGAGACAATTGAAATTTTATTTCAATACATTTCTTTTAGAATAAAAATAAATTTAAATGGAATTTTGGAACCATTTTAACCTATTTCATTTTACCATTTCATTCTCTACAAGTAACCACAAATATATGCATAGCATTTGTTGAACTTATTGAACTTTAGTAATATCAAAAAAAAAAAAAACACTGAGGTAACAGGCTTGGACGGAGGGGGAAACAGGGTGGACAGGACATAACAGGGTGGACATCACACCACTAAACAACAGTATATTTCAACATGTTGCCTAATACAAGAAGCATATTGTCACAATTTACAATCACTACAACAGATAAATGCTTCTGTAAATAAAATGTATAGGATATAAGGCCTATTATCACATTAAAGTAAGTTGTTCTTATACCTATATTATTATAAGATCTCATCTGTTATGCTGTCCATTTATTAGGCTACAAAATAGGTTTATCATTGTATTTTACTATTGAAAGTTTATAGTTTTAGAGAACATATTATTTTGCTCTCTCTCTCTCACACACATCACACACACTCACACACTAATATTCCTATCGTTATGGGTTCATGCCATAGGCGTAATGGTTTTTCTGCTGTACAAATTGTATTTTCTATATCCTTACCCTAACACTACACATAAACCTACCCTTCACACAAAACTACAGTTGTTTTAGATTTTCGAAACACAAAACTACAGTTATTTTAGGTACACTTCATTCTGTATGACTTAGAGTATAAGTTGTTTTCCTCATGGGAACCAAATAAATGTACCCACAAGATGACATATGGACCCCATAATGCAGGGATTACCAGTATACACAAAAACACACACACACACAGCACGTAGACACGAACACACACCACAGAGACACACACACATTGTAATGACAAAGTCAAGATCATTTATTACAGTTTCTACCTACTCAACAAAGCTGAGTTCTAACAATTTTTTTTCTTCCTTCATGTCCTTTCTCCACCTCCCCTTCTTTTTATTGAGGTATATCTGCCTTCTTTCAGGGTGTGCATTACAACGAGCCCTGTAGCGTCGCTGCTTTTCCTCAGCAGACAACAGTGCCATTTCCTAACAAATACATCCATACTATTTAAGCAACTCTTTTTTTTAAATGCATAATAAATTATGTTTTAAACACTTATGTAATTTTTACATCAAATGTTACAATATGTCCACCCTGTTACAGTGCAAAACAGTAACAGCGTGGACAGTAACAGGAGGGACATTTTATGCTAAAGCATTTTATGCTAAAGGAAGATTTTTAACCTGCTTATTAACCTTATTTTCAAAATTACAAAAAATTATCAGTTTCCATTAGAAATAAGCATAACAGAGTGGACATGTTATGTTTTACCACATCAGTGAATCATTATAAGACACTGAAAAAAGGGTGAATTAAAGATTATTAATTACTCTGCTTCTTGTAGATAGTTTGCCACCAAAAAGTGTTATACTTCCTGAGAGTCGTGTTATTAGAGAAACATTTAAGGGCCGTGTTCAGAGGGACTTTTCATCAGAGTAATATGTGCTTGTACTTCTGACTACTTTCTTCATCTCTCTGACTATCCCAATTCTTCTTCACTAACTTCTTCCTCCTTATGCTTTCCTGTACTTCTTCATTCCACCACCAAGCCTCTTTGTCTTCCTTTCTCTGTCCAGATGTCATACCAAGTACCTTTCTAGCTGTCTCCCTCACCACTTCTGCAGTGGTCGCCCAGTCGTTCGGTAACTCTTCACCACCACCGAGTGCCTGTCTCACTTCCTTCCTGAAATTCACACAACAGTGTTCCTCCTTTAACTTCCACCATTTTAACCTTGGTTCAGTCCTCACTCTCTTCCTCCTCTTCACCTCTAAAGTCATCCTACAAACCACCATCCGATGCTGTCTAGCTACACAATCCCCTGCCACCACCTTACAGTCTTTGATCTCCTTCAGGTTGCATCTCCTGCATAGGACATAATCCACCTGTGTGCACCTTTCTCCACTCTTATGTCACCTTGTGCTCCTCCTTCTTCTTAAAATATGTATTTATTACTGCCATTTCCATTCTTTTTGCAAAATCTACCACCATCTGCCCTTCCACATTCCTTTCCTTGACACCATACCTACCCATCACCTGCTCTGTTCCCTTCTCCAACATGTCCATTGAAGTCCGCTCCAATCACTACTCTTTCTTCTTTGGGTACCCTCACCACCACCTCATCCAACTTACTCCAAAAATCTTCTTTCTCCTCCATCTCACACCCCACTTGCGGGGCATATGCACTGATTACATTTATTATCACCCCTTCAATTTCCAGCTTTACGGTCATCATTTTGTCAGACACTCTCTTCACCTCCAAAACACTATTTACATACTCTTCCTTCAGAATTACCCCTACACCATTTCTCTTTCCATCCACACCATGGTAGAACAGTTTGAATCCACTTCTGATGCTCCTGGCCTTACTCCCCTTCCACTTTGTCTCTTGCACACACAGTATGTCTACTTTTCTCCATTCCATCATATCAGCCAGCTCTCCTTTTTACCAGTCATAATGCCAACATTCAACGTTCCAACTCTCACCTCCACACTCTTACCTTCCTCTTTTCTCGATGTATCTGGACACGCCTTCCTCCTCTCCTTCTCCTCTTTTGACCACCAGTAGCATAGTTTCCACCGGTACCCTGCTGGCTAGCAGTACCTGTGGCGGTCGTTGTTAACCCAGGCCTCGACCGATCCGGTATGGAAATTTGGTTTATGATCCGCATGTTTAATTTGGCACAGATTTTACGCCGGATGCCCTTCCTGACACAACCCTCCCCATTTGTCCGGGCTTGGGACCGGCACTGAGAGTGTACTGGCTTGTGCAACCCCAATGGCTGGGTTCAACGATGTAAAAACAGCAAGTAGTAAAAGTAGTATTTTTTTTTTTTCTTTTTTTTTTTTTCTTTGAATATGTGGACTAGATGGTAAGAAGGAATACATCTTCTATTGGTCACCACATAAAAAATATTTTGAAATGAGTAAGTAATTGTTAAATATATTATTGTACAGTCCTGTGTTATAATTGTTTTGCAATTACAGTTTCACCTTTCCCTGATACTGCACATAAAGTTGATGTGGCATACATTAAAGTTTACTCTCTAGTTAATTATGCCCAGTTTGGGGAATTTGCCAATAGAAGATTTTATTTGGTCCAATGACAACAGTACATTCACCTTAATCCCATTTCAAACATATGAAGCATGCAACAATTATTGCACAAAAGCTGGTATGCCGAAATTTCTTTATTCTCTGGTACAGCCAAAAAAAAAATGCAGTAAAAGTTCTACATTTCTTTAAAAGTCATATTTTGTGAAACATTTGTGAATGCATGATATAACTGTTCCAGGTACTGAGAAAGCTGGCCACCAAAGCAGGGGTTGGTACTTGGGCAAGAGCTGGCTCTAGTGCTGGTGATGAGGTAGGAGTGAGAGCTAGTGTTGGTGTGTTTGTAGTGATTATTTTGTCTGGAATACCTGGCTTCCACTCTTTGAATGTTGGTCAGTGTTGATTATCTGAATAATGAGTTTCTTACGGTAGGTCAGCACTTTTTTTAATCAATAGCCACAATAATATAGGATTCAACCCAATACCTCAATGCTCAATTGCATGAAGCACCTTGAGTGTAGTTTTCCATTAAGATTGCCCTTAAGTTACCCTTACACTGAAGGGCATTGCAGAAAATATTCCTCAACACACAACATAATCACTTGCATTTTATGCATCTTATGCACTTTATTCCTTTTTCATTAATGTATTCATATATTCGACATCACTTACAAACTAGAAGGTGACCTTGACCATGTCACGCTGCGCAACCACTCATATTTTCGCAAGATCTTATCTTTTGACACTTTTTTTTTTTTTTTTTTGTCTAACTACGTCCAGAATGATTCTCTGTTTCTCTGAAAAATAATGCTATAGCCAATAATTCGCTATTCAGGATCCCGCAGTGCCACATAGCTAGTGCCATAATTTTCCATTAAATTACATTATATCTGTCTCAATTTTTTTTTATATGTATGTAATGATGTCATCCTTGGCTGGATGATTGTGTATTGTGCATTTTTTCAGCAAAATGTCTTTCTGTGGCTCTAATAAATTCTGTGCTTCATATAGACTACAACAGATCGCACTCTCTCATTCCGTTTACTCTGTTTTTTCAATCACCGAACTTTAAAATCATTGACACGACTTGCTCATTCTTGAAGTGAACTTTTAACTGTTTGGAGGATAGATTTAAGGTTTTGGACTGTCATCTTGAATTGAACTTGGCGAGGCGGCTGCGCTCCTCGTCGGGTCAGTGTTGCCAGGTTTTCACAAGAAAACCCGCCCAATTGCTACTCAAAACTAGCCCAATTGTGTTTCGAGGGGAGTCCCCTGGTAAAAATCGTGTTCCAGCGGGGTAAAATACACGGTTTTTTGGTTGGGTTCCCCTGGTAAAATTTGCATTTTAGATGTTAAATAACATGTTATTAGGGTCCCTTAAACCTGCGGACATGAAAAACAACCTGCGGCAATAGTGTTAAAGTAGCCCAATTCCACGAGAAAACCGCAGACTTGGCAACACTGTGTCGGGTGTACGGGTGTCAGAAATCCAACAAGAAGACAGTTCAGAGAAAGTAACTGATATCACCAAAATAAAACATAGCTAAACTTAAGTCACATGAAAATCCTCATTACAAATGCATCATCACACAATGGGTCTGTGCACAAAACCAACAAATGTGATGTGTGTTTAGCTAAACCAGCACATCATGACAGTGCTCACAGCAAAACTAATTAGCGATAGATATTTCATGACAAGCAAGCAAGATTTATAATAAATAATATTATTGGCACAGCGGCCCAGTAAATGTCCTCACTTACATGATGGACACCGCAAATAGTGACTTGAATAATAGCTAGTTAGTTTATTAGCGTATATATAGGGTAAGCATACCTATTAAGCTCACATACCCATTAAGCACACTACCATTTTTGAGCTCAGAAAAAAAAATGTATTATCCTATTTGATGTCTTAACCAACTGATGTGTTTGTTACTATATACCTCCTGTAATTTCAAGCCAATCAGATCATTGCACACTGAGATATGGGTATCCATGTGTTCACACTGTCTGGCGGCCATTTTGAAAGCTGTCTGAAAACTTTCACCAGAAGAGTAGCTCCTTAAATGTGCATTTTTTTTTTTTTTTTTTTTTTTTTTTTTTTAGATGTTTAAGCTTTTATTTTGGATAAGTTTCATTACTTACTGCAAAATTAAGATATTAATCTTTAGACTTTGCATATTATAACCTGGAACTTGGATGTGGGAGGTCTAATTGCAGTTAGATCCAAAAGATAGTTTTAGCAACACAGCGCAGATGCTACAGAACACAGTTAGCTGACTAGCTGTATAAGATTGTGTACTACACTAATATATTACTTCACAGGCATTACTGGCTTGTACTTTTACCATAATATTACAAATTTACAGTTTATTGCTGGTGTGCAGTTTTATACTGCTGTAATTTTTAAAGATTTCATATTATTGCAAGGTGAGCTTAAAGGGTGCACTACTCTGAAAATCACAGTTTCAGTGTGACATCAAAAAGAAAAAGTATAATTTCATAGATATTGTCAATAATAGTTGTTCATATTAAAGTATGTATAAAGTTATTACATGACCTAGATTATTTATTTTGCAGAATCTTGTCCTTTAAAGTGCATGTAATATTTATTAATTCTTTGCTTAATCTTTATAAAATGATTGTTGCTTTATCTTTATAAAATGATTAATAACTTATCTTAACAGCTTTAAGATGACAAATTTTATATATATATATATATATACATACATACAGACAGACACAAACACACACATACAGACACACAAACACACACACACACACACATACATATATATATATATATATATATATATATATACATATATATATATATATATATATATATATATATATATATATACATACAGTGGGAACGGAAAGTATTCAGACCCCCTTAAATTTTTCACTCTTTGTTATATTGCAGCCATTTGCTAAAATCATTTAAGTTCATTTTTTTCCTCATTAATGTACACACAGCACCCCATATTGACAGAAAAACACAGAATTGTTGACATTTTTGCAGATTTATTAAAAAAGAAAAACTGAAATATCACATGGTCCTAAGTATTCAGACCCTTTGCTGTGACACTCATATATTTAACTCAGGTGCTGTCCATTTCTTCTGATCATCCTTGAGATGGTTCTACACCTTCATTTGAGTCCAGCTGTGTTTGATTATACTGATTGGACTTGATTAGGAAAGCCACACACCTGTCTATATAAGACTTTACAGCTCACAGTGCATGTCAGAGCAAATGAGAATCATGAGGTCAAAGGAACTGCCTGAAGAGCTCAGAGACAGAATTGTGGCAAGGCACAGATCTGGCCAAGGTTACAAAAAAAATTCTGCTGCACTTAAGGTTCCTAAGAGCACAGTGGCCTCCATAATCCTTAAATGGAAGACGTTTGGGACGACCAGAACCCTTCCTAGAGCTGGCCGTCCGGCCAAACTGAGCTATCGGGGGAGAAGAGCCTTGGTGAGAGAGGTAAAGAAGAACTCAAAGATCGCTGTGGCTGAGCTCCAGAGATGCAGTCGGGAGATGGGAGAAAGTTGTAGAAAGTCAACCATCACTGCAGCCCTCCACCAGTCGGGGCTTTATGGCAGAGTGGCCCGACGGAAGCCTCTCCTCAGTGCAAGATACATGAAAGCCCGTGTGGAGTTTGCTAAAAAACACCTGAAGGACTCCAAGATGGTGAGAAATAAGATTCTCTGGTCTGGTCTGGTCTCTTGCCTTAATTCTAAGCGGTATGTGTGGCGAAAACCAGGCACTGCTCATCACCTGTCCAATACAGTCCTAACAGTGAAGCATGGTGGTGGCAGCATCATGCTGTGGGGGTGTTTTTCAGCTGCAGGGACAGGATGACTGGTTGCAATCGAGGGAAAGATGAATGCGGCCAAGTACAGGGATATCCTGGACAAAAACCTTCTCCAGAGTCCTCAGGACCTCAGACTGGGCCGAAGGATTACCTTCCAACAAGACAATGACCCTAAGCACACAGCTAAAATAACGAAGGAGTGGCTTCACAACAACTCCGTGACTGTTCTTGAATGGCCCAGCCAGAGCTCTGACTTAAACCCAATTGAGCATCTCTGGAGAGACCTAAAAATGGCTGTCCACCAACGTTTACCATCCAACCTGACAGAACTGGAGAGGATCTGCAAGGAGGAATGGCAGAGGATCCCCTAATCCAGGTGTGAAAAACTTGTTGCATCTTTCCCAAAAAGACTCATGGCTGTATTAGATCAAAAGGGTGCTTCTACTAAATACTGAGCAAAGGGTCTGAATACTTAGGACCATGTGATATTTCAGTTTTTCTTTTTTAATAAATCTGCAAAAATGTCAACAATTCTGTGTTTTTCTGTCAATATGGGGTGCTGTGTGTACATTGAGGAAAAAAAATGAACTTAAATGATTTTAGCAAATGGCTGCAATATAACAGAGTGAAAAATTTAAGGGGGTCTGAATACTTTCCGTACCCACTGTGTGTGTATATATATATATATATATGTGTATTATTATATATTTGTATGTGTTATGGGCAATATCTTATCGTTTGCGATATACTGGTAAAAATTCTCCCCACGATAAGAATTAGTCTTCCTGTGATATAACGATAAAGTCTAGTTGTTAACCTATTTCTGTGCCAGACCGTGCGGAGCGACATCGTGGAAGGCGAACGTGAAATTTAGGAGGAGTTTTTCACTAAATGAGGAGCTCAAGCTCCTTTTACAATCTGGAACTTATTTGGTCAGGGCTGTACAATGCGACAAAATCAATCTGTCATTGATCGGTCATTGATATCATATCACAATAAATACCAGAAATATCGTGATATATTTTTAAGCCCATGTCGCCCATCCCTAATGTGTTACATTAAATCTTGAACAGATCTGTATAGGATATATTATATAAATATTCAATAAAGGCTACTCACCGTAAACAAATTGCCAGCCGTTCACTGGGGGAAATGGCTTGGCGGTAGTTTGTGTTCTCCTTTGCAATCAGGGGACCCACCCTTCGCAGCAGCTCATCAAATTGGGTCCTGTCCAGCCTGAAGTACTGCTGGAACCGGATTTCATCCAGCCGCAGCTCCTGCACCAGGCGATGGTACTCGCCGTGCTGACTCCAAGCCTGAATAGTTTCGTGAACCCAGACAGACCGGTGTTTGCGCTTTCACCCAAGATATATAGCTGCAATGGCAAAAAGCATGTGTTGTTCCTCGTTCATTGTCCATATTAAACACTTTATGTACTGATTCCATTTATATGAAGTCTTTTCCCTCAAAGTTTGATTTTAGCGGCAAAAAAAACAATTTGTTACCTACAACAGGTAGTAACTAGGCAACCAGTAGTGGGAATGCCCACTATCGACCTCAACTGCCAGCCACAAGCGACAAGCAGCTAAAAAGTCGCTGGCGGTGTGAACGGGGCTTAGGTTTCTTCATTGTTGTTTTCTGTTTATTGTTGCAGTTCTCTATATCATCCTCCATCATTCACCATCTGCAAAGGACAAGAACTAAGTGAACTGTTTATTTTATCCGTTATATCATATACTCATTGAATGACCAAATAAATGGGAGAGACCAAGTAATTTAAGTCCAGCATGTTCAGTTCAGAGACTTTTCCACTATGGAGAAAAAGTAGGTGCAATGCAAAAAGTGTAGCACCAGTATGTTCCCAGGTCGTCGAATCGCCTCTCTTCTCACACTGCAAGACTGTCTGGGGTTTCGTCTAGTTGCTGTTGTGTTCACACTACTTGACGGATTGCCTCGTCTACAAACTACGTTTCACAACCAAAAACACATGAGAATTGATACAGGAAATTATGTAAGATCACAGAGAATGGATTTATTCCCATCAAAAATAGTATACCTCAGGAAGCTTGCAGTCCAAGTTGTCTGTACAATGATTTGCAGTGAAAAATAAAAAATGAAGGAGGGAATGGATGCCTGTTGAAGTTCTGTTGCAGATCTATTATGACTCCTCCCCTTGACTTAAATTTTTTTTAAATCTTGTTTACATCTGTGCAATTTGAATACAACATGCACAAAACACATCTTTGACAATTTCACATCCATTCAGGTAATTATTAAATAGGGCTGTTTGCGGAAGCATTCATATTTTGAATAAACAAAGTGAGCAACATAAGAATTTAAAGTTGCTTTTTTATATTCTGTTATACTAATTTAAACTAACTTCCTATTGCATTTATGCACACAGCAGACCAAAATATTTTGTACATAGCTGTCATACCTGCACCACTCTATTGCATGAAGTACAACACGTACTTACTGTTGTTGTATATATATAGTATATATATATATAAAAGTAGGAAATAGTGAAATGACATTATTTTGAATATCAAATTTTAAAGTTACAAGACTTAAACTGTAAGCAGTAATGACTTATCTTTTCAGCGTAGTATTTACTACAATGTGAGAGTTATTATTTAAATAAGCTTTTTTACTTACCTGTATCCTCCTCGACGGCGTCGATGCTAGCTTCTTCGTTTGCATAACCTGCAGTCAATGGTGGTTCCTCCTCAATGACTGCTGCACGGTCCATAACAACCAATTGGCCAACGCTTGGCTTTCCACCCAAAATGTTAAGCTCTTCATAAAATGAACATGTATTTATTCCCGCCCCACCTCATCTTTTATTTAGTTATTTGATTTTAAGGTTTTTAATTTTTCTTTGACACTGAAGCCACAACCTCTCTCGCTCTCCTTTTCCGTGTGATATGTTCAAATAATGGATTTGTTCTTGTATGTGCCTTCCAGGCTGGCCTGCACTGATCCATCCCCTCACAATTAAAGAGGTGAAGACACTTCATCACTCGACCATGGAGGCTCCATTATATTTTAATTTTCTTGACTTGCACATAGATAGCATATCAACATAACCTTGTTTCCGCAATGACGTCTGATGCTTTTACGTGGTGTTAAATTGTGAAAAAGCTACGTAAAATCCGATCTGAGCTATCAGACTGAAACGGATTTCAGAAAATGCAACTTGAATAGGATTTCAAACAACATATGAATGTAGCTTAAAACAGGTTTGTAAAAATCAGATTTCATGTGATGTTTTGCCATTCACACTTGCTACATATGATCAGATTCCAATTGGATTTGTACAAAAATCAAATTTAGACTGACAGTCTGAACAAGGCTATTGTCCTGTTAACTGTACCACTCGTGGTATACTTTGTGTTTAGTTAAATGTTACAGGAATGCTAAGGATTTAAAACAGTACTTTGTCAGATTGTGATGAACTAAGATGAGTGATGGCTTTTCAGGGAAGGGGAGAGGTTTTTTTCTGCACTTCCTAGGCTATAATCAATTCAGAGTTTGAATACATTTACCCATGGATTCACTCTCCGATAACTATTTATCTAATATTGCCACTTGCCTTTGTGTAGCGTTTACTGCTTTAGTTAACTGAGTGGAGCAGGTCCAAGTTGCTGTAATTGAGTGGAGTCGGGGACTATATAGAATATCTGTGGATCCAGGTATACTAAATGAGGTAAGGGTGTACATTCAGGCCATTTTAAGACATAAAGGAATTATTTTCATGGGAAAAAGTGTTTTTCATTTTGATTATCAAAGATTAGTTTTAAGAGAAATTGAGTGACAACGGGGATTTTTCCTTTGAAACACTTTTTCACAGATGTATGGAAAACTTATTTTAAACTAGATCATAAACATTTTTTATATATTGTCAGGTTGTTTTTCACGACTTAATTTTCTCGACATTACAAAAGTGGTTCTTTTAAAATGATTGTTTGATTTTTAAAACACAATGCATCGTGAGTCTACTGTTGCTGTAGTAACGAACGCGACGGGGACATTCTAGTAAAATGCTTATCCTGGCTTAATACGTTAATTCAGAGTGTTTTTAAAAGACAAAACTCAGTATACACATTATTAGTAATTCATATATGTACAGACAAGAAGATGTGCCCATAATAAGAACGTAATGCATTTAATTCCGCGTTAAGCGTTTTCCTCCCATAGAATACCTCACGGACAACACGTAACGTGGTTTAATGTGTTAAAGCAGTGTTTTTAAAAGACCAAACTCAGTAAACACATCATTAATAAAGCATTCTATATACAGTGGGTACGGAAAGTATTCAGACCCCCTTCACTTTTTTCAATTTTGTTATGTTGCAGTCTGATACTACAATTGTTTAAATTCTTTTTTTTTTCTCATTACTCTACACTCTGTCCTTTATAATGACAAAGTGAAAACAGAATTTTAGAAATGTTTGAAAATTTATTAAAAAGAAAAAACTGAAATATCACATTTACATAAGTATTCAGACCCTTTACTCAGTACTTAGT
The DNA here is from genome assembly GCA_039654775.1 of Spinibarbus caldwelli. Classification (NCBI taxonomy): domain Eukaryota; kingdom Metazoa; phylum Chordata; class Actinopteri; order Cypriniformes; family Cyprinidae; genus Spinibarbus; species Spinibarbus caldwelli. The sequence goes on from CM077218.1 coordinate 13,410,401, forward strand.
TGAAGCACCTTTGGCAGCAATTACAGCCTCGAGTCTTTTTGGGTATGACGCAACAAGCTTTGCACAACTGGATTGGGGGAATTTCTGCCATTCTTCTTTGCAAATCCTCTCAAGCTCGGTCAGGTTGGATGGGGACCGTCTGTTGACAGCCTTTTTCAGGTCTCTCCAGAGATGTTCGATAGGGTTCAAGTCAGGGCTCTGGCTGGGTCACTCTAGGACATTCACAGAGTTGTCCCTAAGCCACTCCTGTGTTGCCTTGGCTGTGTGCTTAGGGTCATTGTCATGTAAGAAGGTGAACCTTCGGCCCAGTCTGAGGTTTTGAATGCCCTGGACTGGGTTTTCATTAAGGCTATCTCAATATTTTGGTGCATTGAGCTTTTCTTCTACTCTGATGAGTTCCTCAGTCCCTGCCGCTGAAAAACAGCCCAACAGCATGAGGCTGCTACCACCACACTTTACTTTTGGGATGGTGCTCTGCAGGTGATGAGAAGAGCCGGTTTCCTTCAAACATGATGCTTAGAATTGAGGTTCATCAGACCAGGTAATCTTGTTTCTCAGAGTCTGAGGGTCCTTTAGGTGCTTTATTGCAAATTCCAAGTGTGTTTTCATGTGTCTTCACTGAGGAGAGGATTGAGTTTGGCCACACTGCCATAAAGCCCAGATCGGTGGAGTGTTGCAGTGATGTTTGTCCTTCTGTAGGTTTCTCCCATCTGCATATATGATCATGGAGCTCAACTAGAGTGACCACCAGGTTCTTGGTCACCAGTCTAGACAAGCCCCTTCTCCATCAATTGCTCAGTTTGGCTGGGGACCAGCTCTTGGAAGAGTCCTGGTTGTGCCAAACTTCTTCCATTTGAGAATTATGGAAGCCACTGTGCTCTTGGGAACCTTCAGTGCAGCAGAATTTTTTTTGTAGCCTTCCTCAGATCTGTGCCTCAATATAATCCTGTGTCTGAGCTCTGCAGGCAGTTCCTTTGACCTCGTGGCTTGGTTTTCGCTCTGATACGCATTATCAGCTGTGAGGCCTTTTACAGAGAGGTGTGTGCCTTTCCAAATCATGTCCAATCAATTTAATATACCACAGGCGGACTCCAATCAAGGTGTAGAAACATCTCTGCAATGATCAAGAGACATGGGAGGCACCTGAGCGAAATTTCAAGTGTTGTTGCAAAGGGTCTGAATACTTATGTAAATGTGATATTTCAGTTTTTTCTTTTTAATAAATTTACAGACATTTCTAAAATTCTGTTTTCACTTCATCATTATGAGGTACAGAGTGTAGATTAATGAGAAAAAAAATGAATTTAAACAATTGTAGTATCAGGTTGCAACATAACAAAATTGAAAAAGGTGAAGGGGGTCTGAATACTTTCCGTACCCACTGTACAGACAAGCAAATAAGCCCACAATAAGAATGCAATGTGTTTAACGCGTTAAGCGTTTTACCCATAGAAAACAGTTAGCTATAAGAAAAACGTGTTTCGTTTGCATCCTGGACTCTGCTTGTATGTGCATAGGCTATTATAATTTATTAATAATGTGTTTGGTCTTTTAAAAAGTCTCTTAATGCATTATGCAACGTTAAGCATTTTGGAATGTCCCCTTTGAGGCGCAAATTATCAGCAGATAACCATGCGCTCTTACTGTATCTTGTGGATATTTCAGCAACTGTTGCTTCACTTAGAAATGACGTCTACAATAAAAATAGGCTAATCAAACACTGCTGATTTTGTCCAGAGTTAGGCTACGCTAAACATTTTATTTGTGTAATTATCATGTTTAAATGGTCCAACAACAAAGCATTCAACACCGCAAGCACAGGCGGAGTGCCTTCAGAAGAATGCAGAGAATATCCTATTCTAAAAATCTTAAACTGCTTGGATTAAACTCACTTCATTTTCCTCGTTCGTTTGAAATAAAATTATATATAATAATTTAAATTTTTTGTGATTTTTATTAGTCATGTAGGATAGGCTGTGATATCGTGCGTTAAAAGCTTGGATGCTGTTGTGTGTGTGTGTGTGTGTGGTTTACAAAGAAATGTAAAAAATACAAAAGAGGCTACAACACTTATATACATTTATTAACAATAAAGATTAAAAAATAAGCAAGATGCACATTACAAATGGGCTGTACGTCCTTGTAAATGAGAAACAGTGATGAGTCGTGTAGCAGTAACGTAACTATAACATAAAATTTCAATTAAAGTGATCATATTTATTCAAGCATTTAACATTTATAAGTTAATTAAATGTCAGTAATAAACGGCACAAATTATAGATAGCCTATCATGAAGAAGGTCCTCTCCAAACGCGTACAGTAGGCTATAGTTGATACAGTAGGCTATACAACTCCCCAATCGTAGTTCTATACTGCCACCTATTACAGTTGTGTAACTTAGAGAACAACATTCATGTCGAGATCACGAGCAAAATAAGTCGTGATAACGAGAAAACTTTTGTCGAGATCACGAGAAAACAACTTTTGTAATGTCGAGTTCATAAGAAAATTAAGTCGTGATAACGAGAAAACAACTCTTATGTCGTGATCACAAGAAAATTAAGTTGTGATAACAAGAAAACAACTTTTGTTATGTCGTGATCACGAGAAAACAAGAAGGAAAAAAATAATAATGCATGGCCGCTTAGAAGGCCGCTTCCGTACAACATTGATAATAATGAGAAATGTTTCTTGAGAAGCAAATCAGCATATTAGAATGATTTCTGAAGGATCATGTGATACTGAAGACTGATGGTGAAAATTCAGCTTTGATCGCAGGAATAAATTACATTTTAAAATATATTTCAAACTTTTGACCAGCAGTGTGCATTGCTACATTTAAATAAAAACACAGCTTGTAATAATGCACACATTCTCAAAGAACTTACTGTCACGAATCTGGTCAATGGACTTCCATCTGCTTGCCACCAGAGGTCACTCTTCCATCACATTGACTCTCACATTGCACAGACTGTTTCACATTACCCCGGACTACATTTCCCAGCAGCCGTTTCATTAATCACACGCTCACACCTGAGACCAATCACACAATCACACACCCTACATAAACCATGGACTTCCTTGTTCAAGTCGCCGAGTACTGTTCAACGCTTATCACTCACCTTTTGATAGCTGCATTACGGAGCCAGTTATTATTCTGAGTGTCTAGTTTAGTCTAGCCTTGCCTTGCTTGTTTCCCCGTGTCAAGATCCTTGCCCGTGTATTTTGTATTAACCCTTCGCCTGCCGTTCGGATTGTGTTTGCACCTCGCCTGGACTATTGCTCACGTTTACGGACAGTGTTGGGCACGTTACTTTAAAAAAGTAATTAGTTACAATTACTAGTTACTTCTCACAAATAGTAACTGAGTTAGTAACTGATACATCATTATAAAAGTAACTAATTACCAGGGAAAGTAACTATTACGTTACTTTTTAAAATAAATGTTCAAATGTCAAATAACTTGGATGCCCCCAATATTAAATGTTAAATGAATGAAATAGACACTAAATAGAATAAATTATTATTATAAAACATTGTACATTAATCTACTGCTAATAACAATATAAAACGCACTAAGGATTAATGAGCTGCTGGGTTCATGAAATATTAATCACGTTCTCTGCGTTCGCTCGAATTGATTTGCTGAAATCAAAACAGGGACGATTAATAGGTGAGCGCCAGCCAATAAGATTGTCGTTTGCGCATTAGTTCCGCCCACTACCAGAGAAACCGGCAGTTCTTAAAAGCTGAAGAATTCCAAAGGAACTCCGTTATTTTGACAGGAAAATACAACAAAGAATATTGTTTACATGTAGCCCGTCAATTCTGCATGTTATGAAAGACTCTCTTTGCGCGTGTGAGATGTGAGATGTGCGCCTTCACACTAGAGTTTACGGTATGTCAAATACAACTACTCTGCGCATCCATTCAGATGAAATTAAAACTAAAATTATAATAATATTATAATAAATTATAGTAAAGCCGCATTTTATTGTCAGTAATGGTAATGGCGTTGTAACGGGGGAAACAGTCATTTGTTTGATTTCTCGTTACTGAAAAAAATAATGCCGTTTATTTATAACGCCGTTATTCCCATCACTGTTTACGGATTACCTCTCTTGTCAAGCCCCTTTGGATATTGTTCGCTTTCGACTGACTCACGCCCGTTTTGGATAACTCTTTGCCTTGCCTGTGATATACCTGTTTACCATTGTCTGAACCATGCCTGTTTAATGACCACTCTTAATAAAAGCCTTGCACATGGATCCGCACGTCTCACATCTCGTTAGCCCTGTGACAGAATACTTGGCCACACTAGGATCCAGCGACTTTTCTAAAGGACTCTGGCCAGGTATGGACACAGCAAGAATGCTATTAGCTCTCGAGCAGGGCACACGATCGCTTGAGAGCTATATTTTTGAGTATTTAGAGATCGCTAATTATTCTGATTTGCCTGATTGTGCGCTCATAGATTTTTTTTGTGAGGGCATTAAGCAGCCGCTCAAATCGCGATTAATCCGGGAAGGTCCCCGTTTGTCTCTAAGTGATTTTATGGACTATGCTTTATTGACTGTCGGTTCTTCATTCACTGTGACCTCGCACTCACTCGTGTAATGGCGGCCTTACTAGAACGCGAGCACAAAATGGCGGCAACGGCGGAGCCCGTTCACAAAATGGCAGCCACAACGAAGCTCCGTCATGTCACAGCTGCCATAAATAGCAAAAGTGAAGTGAATAGAAAGATGGCGAGTGCGGCGCCCCTGCGACCGGCTTTGGTTGATAAAGAACACAGCAGGAGTGCTATCTGGAAATATTTTGGATATGAAGCAAATGAACATGGAAAGCCGAAGGACACAAGCAAGCCAAGAGTTGCTACAGAGCACTGCTAGCAAAAGGAGCTAACACCTCTAATTTAGCAAAGCACCTGAAAGACAGACACGCGGATCTATATAAAGAATTTCGAGAGGTTGGGAACTGTTCTCATTTTAACATTACTGACTGAAACATTAACCAAGATGGCCTAGTATTGTTGCTGATATGAGTGTTGTCTTGTTTTTTCACCGTAATTCTTAAAGTTAATATAATCTGACTGAGGAATCTTAGACAAGTAAATACTTAAACTGTGGTCAAATGTAAATTAACTTGTGCTTATTTAACTTTATTCAAAAAATTATTACTTAAATTCTGCAATTTGTCTTCATGTCGATCCAGTGAGCATTGTTTTCGCATTTGATGCACGCGTGGATCAGTGATTATATGTGAATCCGGCATTAAAATCTGTTCATCAAATAATGTAATAATGAGCAATGCATTTGTTACAGTATATTTTAATTTTTGATAACAGTAGGTAATAAAAATACAACGGATCATGTTAGCTCTGGTCCAATGAAAAAATATTAACAGATAGAACTTTGGATTTTAATTAGTACATGTATTAGTAAATGTTAGTTTAAATTAACTTTTAACTAAGATTAATAAATGTTTTGGAAGTGTTTTTCATTGTTTATTCATGTTAAAAAATATCTATTACCATTAACTTAAGTTCTAAGATTAGTTAGATAGTTCAGTTCATTTTAAAAGTGTGGTCTAAAAAGAAAAAAAAAAAGGCTTATTAAAGTTTGGCATTCTCTTGTAGCATCAGCACCAGAAAGAAGATGAGACTCAACCTGCAACAAAAACAACACACTCACAACCTACACTACCAGCTGTATTTGAACAGCAAAGAAAGTATGAAGCAAACTCAAATGAAGCTAAGAAGCTGAACAGGGCTGTAGCAGTGTACATATGCATGGATCAGGTTCCTGTGTATACTGTTGAGAAACCTGGCTTCAAACAACTTCTTGAACATTTGAACAACAGGTATGCCCTTCCTTCACGGAACTTTTTCATGCACACTGAAATCCCAGCCCTATACAAGCAGGGCCACTTCCACGTTCATGGCAGCAACTCTGCAATTTGTCACTGAAACCTGGGACATGCAGAGCTGATGTTTGGGCTGTATAGGGCTCAACTCTGAGCACACAGCAGAATGCTTGAGGGAAGCATTGGAAGAGATGATACAAGAAGCATGGAAGCTGGACATGTTATACATGGCTGGTATCACCACTGATAATGCTTCAGCAAACAAGAAAGTATTTCAGGAAGACTTCACATGGGTCCCCTGCTTTGGGCATAACTTGCACCTAGCCATTAACAAGGGCCTGGATATAGATCGTGTGTCTGGATCACTGTCGAGGTTGAGAAAGACAGTGTCTGCCTTCAGCAGGTCACCGAAGATATTGCGACAGCTGAAGAAAAAACAAAAAGATTTGCAACTGCCTGAGCACAGAATGATCCATGATGAGCCCACACACTGGGACTCAGCTTATGAAATGTTGGAGAGATTTCAAGAACAGCAGCAAGCTGTCTGTTCAGTTCTAGCTGATGATCGGAAGAAATGGCACCTCATGCCCAAAGATTCAGATATTACAGTTCTTGAGACTGTAAAAGAGGTATTGAGCCCCGTCAGCTCTTTCACGGATGCCCTTAGTGGTGAAAAACACACCACTCTCTCTGCAGTCCTGCCTCTGATTTGGAAGATCTTCTCTACTTTGACAGTTGAGGAAGGTGACAGCAACTTAAAACGTCAACTTAAAGACAACATCAGAGAAGATCTCAGACAGAGATATGAGAACACACATCTGCAGCTGATATTAAACACAGCCACATTTCTTGACCCAAGGTTCAAGGACAGTTTTGCAACCTTAAGAGAGGAGGTTAAACAGAATCTTATGGTCAGTGTCACTTTGCTAGAAGCAGGGGGCCAAAGTCAGCAAACATCATCTCCAGATGACAAGCAGCAACCAGCAAAAAAAACTAAATCAGATCTGAAGAGACTGTTAACAAGCATACAGGGGGAAAAAAAGAGTGAACATGGAGAAGGTTCATCATCGAGAGAAGAAGGTGAGGGTGCAGAAACGGAACTCAAAAATGAGTTCTCAGTATATGAAAATATGCCTGAAATCAGTGCAGAAGAGGACCCACTCACATGGTAGAGGACACATGAGACAACTTTACCTCACCTTGCCCAGTCTGCTAAAAAGTATCTGTGCATCTCTGCTTCAAGTTCAGCTTCAGAGCGTGTATTTAGTACATCAGGACTCATTTGCAGTGCAAGAAGGGCACGACTTACAGAGGAGCACATTGACATGCTGGTGTTCCTAGCTCAAAATCTGAAAGTTGCAAAACAACTTTAGGATACAGTAATGGGTGTCAATTTCACTCACCTCTGTAGAGAAAATCTGCATATAATTGCAGTAACGGATTCCATTTAATTATTTTGTTTACTAATTTGTTACTTGATGCATAAGATTGCAATGATTTTGTTTTTGCTTGAAGTTTAAGTATCTTTTGTTGATATTGTGATTGGATTTGATTTTACTAGGAATTACAAAAGATTGCACTTTCTTTTTAGTTGCACTTTATTGGTTTTTGAATGTATGGCAATCTGAGAGGCTTTTGAACAAGTGCACTACCTCAAGACATTTTTGTTCATGTAAAATATACCTCATTGTCATGTTCTAGACTTGTTATATTTATCTTTAAATTAAAAAAAAAAATTACCCACTTAATATTGTGGCAGTTTTTTTTCTCCGTGGTATCGAAAATGATATCGAATACCGATATTTTTCAAGGTATCGTATCGAAGTTAGAAATTCCAGTATCATGACAACACTAAGTCACAGTTGATCATCATGAGCCAAGTCAAGTCACAGCTGATCATCCAGAGTTACATCACGTCACAGCTGTTCGCCCAGAGTCAAGTCATGTCACAGCTGATCTCCCATTGTCACGTTACAGCTGATTGTCAAGAGTCTTGTCACGTCCTGTCTGTTGCACACAGATCTTCGAGGTCAGTCCTTCGGTATCTCAGTCTAGTATGCAGTGTGAGGGATGCACCGATGGTGTCTGCAGGTGGTGTCTGGATTGCCAGAGGTGGCGGCTGAGGCTGCAGAACCTCCAGAGGCGGCGGTGCTCGTTCCGGATTCTATAATTTTGTGTATATATATATATATATCTATACATACAACATTTTTTATGCAACTTCACTGTTCGTGGGTCAATTTGACTCACATAGGCAGCTGTTCAAAAGCAATTGTATGAATTCAAAATAAAAACAATTTATTTTATGTATGTCAGGGCTCTTCAACTCCAGTCTAAATTGTAAAGTTAAAGGAATAACATGGAGCCTGGGAAGTCACCTGTAGGAAAAAAAACAACAACAAAAAAAAACGTGGCGACTCTTATGCTACAATCCAACTCTATTGTTTTTTTTTTTGTTTTTTGTTTTTTTTAGAAAATTCAGGAATTTCTCAATTTTGAAAAATAAAATTTAAACAATACAATATATCCCGCACCTAAACAGGTGGCCTGGTTGAATCTGTTGGCACAGACTGGGGGAGGGGCCATAAATCTGTATGTACAGTTTACAAGCCCGTGGGAACAGATTGCAAGAGGACAGTTTAAGAATTCGTGAGTACGATTTATAAACTGAGAGGACAAACTGTAAAAACCATCACCACAGATTGTTTTTTTTGTTCTCTACAGGTGACTTCCCTGTCACAGCCATCTGCTGGAGTGCTCATGACAGCCACTAGAGGACACTCTTCCTGGATCATTGTCCATTGTTTGTGGACTTGAAGTCAACAAACAATAGACAATGATACAGGAGGAGTGCCCTTTAGTGACTGTCATGGGCACTCCAGCAGATGGCTCTGACATTCCTGGGCTCCGTAGAATAGTTCACACAAAACTGAAAATTCTTTGTCACAATTTACTCACCGTCATGCCGTTTCAAACCTGTATGACTTACTTTCTTTTGTGAAATGGACTATGGACAGTCCAACAGTCTTCAAAATCATTTCTTTTATGTTAGGCCATTGTAGTCTAAACATTTATATGTAATAAATTTTCTGCTGAATTCTGTCTAAAGCTAATCTTTGTAATATCTACCTGATATATTTTAATTTAACACAATAATGGCTTTAAATTATCTTTGGGGAGTATTATAGTGGGGGGAATATAATACTTTTTATTATTTCATGTTCTCATATATTATTAATAATATTTTATTTAGAGGTGAATATTCCTTAATACCATGAAATCTCCTCAAATACAAAAGATTAAAGTAAAAATATATATATATTTTAATAAAATCACAGTACATAATCTAATTAAAAGATTAAAAAGTTACTCTCTAGATGTTCTGTCACTTTTGATCACGTGTGAGTGTGACCCCCCAAATAAGGAGCACCAGAGAGTTGAAAATAAATGCTACTTTTAACTGCTACATAGTCAACAGATACATATCTAAGACATCAGATATAACAAAACAAAAATGGACTTAACGTTGTAAGAATTACAGAACCTCAGACACTTTGATCTTCTGAGACGGACAATACACAAAGTGTATTCAAATACAGACATCTGTTTCAACATCTCACTGAGAGAAAATGCAGGAAAACGTCTCTCTCACCTATGCATTAGTTCCTTCTCATCCCCTTCCTTCCCCTTACCCATCCTTCCCTTCATTCAGAATCAGAATGAGCTTTATTGCCAGGTATGTTTTCACATACGAAGAATTTGTTTTTGTGACAGAAGCTTCCACAGTGCAACAGAATGACAGTGACAGGACAAAAACACAGATAAAAGACTAAAAATAGAAAGTAAAAGTAAATAGGGAATAACAATATACAAATTGATAATTGTATGTACAGGTATAATATGTGCAGATTCGAATATATAGACTAAGTATGTGTATTAGATAAATAAGTGTATAAGTGTATAAATAGTGTTGTGTGTTACACGTTATTGTCAAGTATTCATGAGATGGACTGCCTGAGGGAAGAAACTGTTCCTGTGCCTGGTCGTTCCGGTGCTCAGAGCTCTGTAGCGTCGACCAGACGGCAACAGTTCAAAGAGGGAGTGTGCTGGATGTGAGGGGTCCAGAGTGATTTTCCTCACTCTGGATGAGTACAGTTCTTGGAGAGTGGGGAGGGTTGTACCGATGATTCGCTCAGCAGTCCGGACTACCCTCTGTAGTCTTCTGAGGTCAGATTTGGTAGCTGAGCTGAACCAGACAGTTATTGAAGTGCATAGGACAGATTCAATGATGGCAGAGTAGAACTGTTTCAGCAGCTCCTGTGGCAGGTTGAACTTCCTCAGTTATAGAAGCATTATGTGAATACTTAGCAACTAGATTTCTACTAATTCAAGCGTTAAGGTCTTTGGGAATAAATAACTTGTCACCTCAGGTTCTGTTAGGAAATGGCCCAAAACAATCAAGAATATTCCATGAATTAATTATTTTCTTGAAAAATAACAAGATTGATCAATAGAATTTAAGAGACCATTGTATTAAAAATACCCCCCCTCCCCCTCCCCTATTGTCTTTTGTATTATTGTTATCCAACTTCCTAAACATTGTGCGCTCCACACTCCTATCCAGTAGGTGGCAGGAATGCACTATTTTAGTTGGTCTGCCAACCACCATTAACACCAGAAGAAGAAGAAGAAGAAGTGCGAAACAACTTCACCTGAGCTTACATTTCCCCTCTTCCGCATTCGCATGTGAATGGAAGTAAAAGGAAGAAATACAAACTAAGATGCCATTTCAGACTGCTATAAACCAAAGCTTTCAAGTTCTATCATAATTATTGGCGAGTCCAGTAATGTTCTTCACATAATTCCGTGATGTTTCCATAAATGTGGAGATAATGTTTATGTTTGATATATTTTACTTAAAAACTTTATCAAGACTGCAGTGTAGTCTATCTTGACGCACAGTTAATTCACATTTATTTGTACCGTTAAGAAAATTAACCAGGTTTTACCACGGCATTTGCAGTAAAACCATAGGTGACCCTGGACCAGTCATAAGGGTCAATTTTTCGAAATTGAGATTTATGTGTCATCTGAAAGCTGAATAAATAAGCTTTCCATTGATGTATGGTTTGTTAGAATAGGACAATATATGGCTGAGATACAACTATTTGAAAATCTGGAATCTGAGGGTGCAAAAAAATCTAAATATTTGAGACATTTGCCTTTAACGTTGTCCAAATTAAGTCAAGTGCAATGCATATTACTAATCAAAAATTAAGTTTTAATATATTTACAGTAGGAAATTTACAAAATATCTTCATGGAACATGATCTTTACTTAATATTCTAATGATTTTTGGCATTAAAAAAAAAATCGATAATTTTGACCCATAAAATGTATTTTTGGCTATTGCTACAAATATACCCCAGCGACTTATGACTGGTTTTGTGGTCCATTGTCACATATAACAATAAAATCAAGCATGGTTTAATAATGATTGTTGTAATATCATAACTACAAATATATAATCATTTTCTTACCATAGTATTTGCAGTAAAACCATAGTAACTACATAATTCACAGTAATTTCAGAAACTTTGGTTACTACAATGGTTACTAGAGTATTATTACTAGAGAATTACTACAGTAGAGCCATGGCATCAAATCCATGATTTGAACCTAAAACAAGGTTACTGCAGTCTACAGTCACGGTTAGCCTACTACAGTTTTACTATAGTAAAATCATGGTTAACTGTCATATATGTATATGTACAGTGCTTTTCACAATACTTATTTTGAAGCAGATTTACAAAAATTGTAATGGTTACAACTGAAAAATAACCTTTAACAGGCAGAGGAAGACCATATTCTTGCAACAAAGTAATGTCCATATGACAGCAGCTCAAAGATTAATACAAGTCGTTTGTTCAGTTAAACACATAAAATGATGCTGTCTTTAAACATTATTAAAGGGCAAGTTTGCCGATTTTCAAACCACATTGTATTGTTCCAATGTTGATAATATGTGTAAATGAACAATATTTATTTACTCTCTAAAAAATAAACCGAGATATCTCTGTACACGTAATTCAGATAAAGAGTAAATATCATGAGGGTGGATCCAAACTGGAACTGGTGTAATCTCTAGTAACCTTGGGATGGGTGTGCCGAGATAGAAACAGGAAAACAATAGGAGAAGGATTAGCATAGCTGCTGTTTACATTATTTCAGACAAAAGATGATTTATTTCATTACATGGAACTGGTTATAGAAGCATTATGTGAATACTTAGATTTTATTTATTTATATTTTGATTAATCCAATTTAAACTAAAATAGTGTCTGAGCCCTGAACAATATCAGAAAGGCTGTTCAAACATTTAGTAACAAAAAAGCTGTACTTCCTTTAGTGCACTTTGATATATCTGTGGTATTATCAATAATCCAGAGTTTTATGACCTCATTACAGACACCATAGGTCATGTTGTCCCTAGCTTTTGCTTATTATGCTGTTATCTGGTTTAGTCACAGTCAGATTTTTTTCTAGATCCCTTGGTAAATGTTTTATTTGTTTTTAGTATTCGGTGAACATAGTCTCTATAGAAAAGACTACATATGACATAGTATCATGTAAGTGGGAGGATCATAGGCCGTCATAACTGTAATTTGCACAAACATTTGGGGTCTGTAAAATTTCTTACATGAAAAGAAAGTCTCTTCTGCTTCTTCATTGAAAGAAGTCTCTTCTGCTCACCAAGGCTGCATTTATTTGATCACAACATAAAAACGGTAATATTGTATTACTTATATATTGTAATATTGTATTACAATTTAAAATAATGGTTTTCTGTGTGAATATATTGTAAAATGAAATGTATTCCTGTGGTGCAAAGCTGAATTTTCAGTATCATGTCTTCAGTGTCACATGATCCTTATCATTATTTCTTAACATCTTAAAAATCTGCTGATAAATATTTGCTGATAACCATTTTGACAGTGTAAACAGTGCTTTTCCCCCCTCTGGATTCTTTGTGAAATAGACCCAGGGCCTACACTACTGTTCAAAAGTTTGGGGTCAGTGAGATTTTTTTATCTATATATAAGAAATTCATCTTTTTTATTCAGCATTAAATTATTTCTCAAATATTTCCAAATAAATGCTTTACTACTTCTTTTTTTTTTTTTTTACTTTTACTTTCTGTTCATCAGAGTATCCTGAAAAAAAGATTATATATTTTATATAAATTTTAATATATTTTATCAGCAGATCAGCATATTAGAATGATTTCTGAAGGATCATCTGACACTGAAGACTGGAGTAAAGACACTGAAAATTTGACTTTGATCACAGGAATAATTTACTTCTTTAAATATATTAAATTAAAACTAATAATTTCACAATGTTACCATTTTACTGTATTTTAATCAAATGTAGCCGTGGTTGTTATATATCTTGCCTGTGTTCCCCTGTCTTGTGTTTAGGACTCTTGTTTTGTCATGTTTTCTATTCCAATTGTTTCTGTGTTCACATTCTTTTGCTCAGTTCCTGTTACATCCTCCAATTCTCCTACTGTAAAAGGGGAGCCACTCAATATCAGCGCATAGTCCATGAAGTCAGCAAACTAAACATACTCTCTCCTCCTGGAAGTCATGACTTTATCGGCTCATTCAGCCTGTAGCAAAAGAAGTCTTTCAAAGTTATATTGTCTATAGGATCTTGATAAGACAACTCAGAAAATCTGTGGATGTACTCCTCGATCAAGAGTTCATTCTGCTGAAGGTACAGGAACAGGTTGAGCGGGTCTCATTTGTCTGCTGGATCTGTGAAAGCCTTCTGTTATGAACTCGGAGGCTTAGACGGAGGATCCAAACGCAGTGTTTATTGAGAAAAATCCACAGGAGCAGTCAAAAACACGTGGTCAGAGTCCAGAAAACAGGTAAAAAGAAATACAAGGGATCAATAATGGAGAGGTAACACAAACAAGATTTTACAACAATAAAAGTGAATGAGTACCTTACATGGTACAAAACGGCAGAAGTGATCAAACCATAATGAGTCCAGGCAGTGGTTTATGGGAAATGTAGTTCATTATAAAGGAACTAAAAAGTTGGAAAGAGTGTCCTCTAATGGAAATAACAGGACACTCCAGCTGGTAGGTGTGACAGTGAAGGGCAGAAGAGACTTTATCAAATACATAAAAAAAAAGTACCAGCCCCAAACTTTTGGTTAGTAGTAGTGCATGTTTGAGATTTTACTAGTCTTGTGGTTCATAGCACCTTGGAGATGTTTTCTGACAGGAGGTTCGCTTCAACTCTTCTGGGGTGCAGCAGGCCATCAGCATGGAAAAATCTAGGGAAAAAACAAGCAATTTGTCACAGAGCCAACAATATTTAGTAAGCAGTTCCAAGTTTATTATAAAGAAACAATATAGAGAAGATGTTAAATGCAGAAAAGAGAAAGAATAATACAAAGCACATATTACTACTACTACTACTACTACTAATCATAATTTCTTTGGGTTACAGAATTTATTTTTTAGGTTTATTTAATATGGCTCATGCAGTCACTTAAGTTTGGATTGCAAAGCCTTCTTAAAATAACTAATACATATATTTTTGCAAAAGAAAATAACAGATGCATTGAATAAGTGAAATGTATTGTGAAAAAAAATGCATATAAAATCATTTCATGAGCTTGTTCAGTTAACCTGTGTTTCCTACGTCTCTGTCCCCAGCTTGCCAAATTTGACAAATTGCCAGCAAAACCTACAGATCTATCAAAACCTCTTATCTACACATAAGATTTTATTAAAAGCCTGAAGTTTCATAAACAAGAGCTCAATCTATAGACCGTATGTGTCAGAGGAACAAGTGCATAGCCATCTTTAAAATGTTAACTCTAATATTTCTATGGCATCACTGTTGAAGAGTAATAAGCTGGTGAGGTTGATATACTTATTGTAGAGTTAATGAAAGATATCATGAGTATTGTAATGTTGTACAGTTGGTGGTACTGGCGTTGGCACCAGCTCTGGGTTGGGGTTAGAAAGAAAAAAAAAACACTGAAACTATGTCCAAACTTGTTTAATGCATTAATAAACTCATTACAGATACTTGTCTTCTTTATACATATTTTTTATTACATTAAAAAAAAAAAAGTATTTACACTTAAAGGGGCGGTTTCCCGGATAGGGATTAGATTAAGCCAGGACTAGGCCTTTGTTAAATTAGGACATTTAAGTAGTTTTTACAAACATGCCTTACAAAAAAACATTACTTGTGTGCATTTTAATACCAAAGAATGGCACTGATGTATTTTAAGATATGTCAGTGCAAGCTTTTTTCAGTTTTGACAGCTCTAACATTTATTTTAGTCTAGGACTAGTCTTAAGACCTGTTCGGGAAACCGCCTCAACATACCTTATTAACCTTACTGTAAAAAACAGAAGTAATTTTAATCAACATTATTATTATTATTATTATTATTATTTGTTGTAAACAACTTCACTTGACTTGATTAAAGAGATCACATTCATGTGCTGTAATCACTACAAGAAGTCTCCCTGAACTCAGAAGACATAATTTGGCCAGGACTTGTAATTTGGCATTCTAGGCCTCTTTTCTTTTGACAGCCACTCCTCAACACTTTCCCTGGCATCAAAGTCTTCCAGTTCTTGGAAAGGTTTTTTTTTTTTTTTTTAAAATAAATAAAAGCATTAAAATGTATTAAAATTAAACAATACTAAATCTTTGTTTTCCCCAGCACTCAAAGTAGATGAGCAAAGTCACTCAAAAGCAAGTCAGACGTTCACTCAAACTCATAATGCCCCAGAGAAGCTATTTCCGGTCATGCAATTACAGCTCCCAGCTACTGTTTTTGAATGCGGATTGGCCAACATCTTGAAACCTGTTTCATAAATTGTTAATTTAATTAATTAATTGTTATTTAGGCTAATTGATATAAAAAGTTGGTTTAGACATCGCAAATGTTTATTAGAATTGTTTATTTATTGATTTGTTTATGTTTTGCATTCTCAGTGTTTGCAATTGTAGGGTTGAAAATCACAGGAGAATGAGTCTCTATGAGAAAAGAGAGGATGGGGATGTTGATCACTACCAAAACCAGGGAGCAGCAGAGGCCAGCTGTGTGTCTGTGAAGAGTGACAAATTGATGGAAAATGCCCTTAACTATAGTGATGGAACTGTGGCCTTTAACCCCAGGTAATAACCAGTACTGGAGACGAGACAGAATTATAACTTAAACATCAGTGATAAAGAGAGATCATGTGATTTAATGATGTTTTCTTAGAATCAGACAGCATCATGTCCGGTATCCAGCTGTGTCTATAAAGAGTGATAGTGACTCAAGTCTTTTGAATCCTTGCACCTTTTAATCAATGCTTATTTAGATTTGTCCAGTGACTGTTCATAAAAGACAAAATAACCTAAATGAGTTTTAACAACATCATTGTATCAGTGCAATGTATTGCCATCAGTCACATTTACATATTTATAGTTTATTCATTATTTTGAACAAGATTGCCTCACATGCTGAATTCACAAAAGAGACACCTGATTCTTTTATTTTATTCACAAATTGGATGTAAGCTGTGTCCAAAATCAATCCCCAACTGTTAATGTCAAATGTTTTATCAAATTCATTTACTGAGATTTGTATGTATTACCAGAGCAAATTATTATTTGATTGATGATTTGAATATATGTTTTAACATGTCTATCTAATCAACCAGTATCAGTGATGACATTAGTACACGTTTATGGTTGAATATTCATCCTTTAAACACACAAAACAAGCACTGCAAATTAACAAAATACCCTAAATAATACATAAAATTCATATTTAATAGTATTTATTGATTTGTAGATTGCCTTTATTAGACTACAAACATTAGCAATTTTTCTGTAAAAGGTGTTCTTATGCATATTGAGCTGTTTCTGTTGCATTTACACTATTTAGCAGCCAGCAGGTGTCACTAGCATGTGGTGTTTAGAACCCTTCAAAATAGAGCTCATTGGCTGTAGAATGATTTATCACTTAAAGGGATAGTTCACCCAAAAATAAAAATTCTGTCATTAATTACTCAGCCTCATGTCGTTCCAAACCTGTAAGACCTTCGTTCATCTTCGGAACACAATTTAAGATATTTTTGATGCATTTTGAGAGCTCTCTGACCCTCCCATAGACAGCAAGGAGATGGGTAAAATAATCCATGTGACATCAGGGGTTCAACCGTAATTTTACGAAGCTACGAGATTTGAACGAAAGAAAAAATATCCGTGTGGCGCAGCTGACACAGAACAGCATATCGTCGCTGTCGGGCGGAATCCTCGTATCTCCAAAACCATTATTTTTCAGGAAATTAAAAAAACGGCATATTTTTTGAGCTATTAAACATTGTATCGTTAAAGTTGGTATTATAACTTATATTGCTATCATATACTGTTGTGTACCAACATTAAGACAACATTTCCCCAAAATCATGTTTAATCGGAGATACGAGGTTTATGGCTTGGGAGCAGGGAGATACGAGATTACGCCGTCATTGATAAGAATGATACGGACACAGATGCCGCTGCTGCCAGCAGTGTTCATCAAAGTCTACGGTGAGCCTTTTGACAAGAGACAAGGCTTTAAGAGCTAATCAAAGCTAATGATTGTGGTTACATACACCTTCCTAAACTCATTTACCTCAGAGGACGTGTTGCTCGACGAGGATTCGTTGCGACTTTCAATCTTGAGGAGCAGGGACGTGCAGAGAGTTCCTCAGGGGCAGGGGCTCAAATGTAAAATGGGGCAATGTAAAAAAAAAATTTTAAATAAATAAGTAATATATATATATATATATATATATATATATATATATATATATATATATATATATATATAGGTCAAAAGTTTGGATACATTACTATTTTATATTTTTGTAAGAAGTCATTTATGGTCATCAAGCCTGCATTTATTTGATCAAATTTTTAATATACTTTAAAATACATTTTATGCAATTCTGATTTATTATCAATATTGGAAACCTGTGATACTTTTTTCAGGATTCTTTGATTAATAAAAAGTTTAAAAAGCACAGCATTTATTTAAAATATATATTTTGTAACAATATACATTGAAAAGCTTGAGGTTTTGAATAAATGCTGTTCTTTTTATTTTTTTATTTATCAATGAACCCCAAAAAAGGTTCCAAAAATAAATAAATAAATAAATAAATAAGCAGCACAACTGTTTCCAATATTGATAATAAATCAGCATATTATATCTGAAGGATCATGCACCGAAGACTGGAGTAATGATGCTGAAAATTCAGCTTTGATCACAGAAATAAATGATATTTTAAAGTATATTAAAATAGATAAACATTCTTTTAAATTGTAATAATATTTCACAATATTACAGTTTTTCTGTATTTTTGATAAAATAAATCCAGGTTTGATGAGCATAAGACACTTTCATAATGCTGCATAATTATCAAAAATGGTAATATGATAAAATCCTTTCATGTCACCATTTCGCCAGCCTACACTTCACATAATAGGCCTGTAGGTGGCACTTGGGCTTCATTAATTATGATAGTTTCATGAAATAGTAAACGGTGCTTCATACACAAGCATCCATTTTCTCAGCGATGAATTTGATTTATAAAATGAGAAAAACCGCAGATCTAGATCGCTCTACAAATAAGCTTGTCTGCCCCATGTCATTTTCAACCGATTTATGAATAAGAACGGAAAATGTCTGCTCCAATTCACATTATTGTCCAATGAAATGTGTCAGATCATGATAGGTTGGTGTATTATACATGACAAACGGGCATTGATGAATTATGTAATATTCTCTAAACTATATAATATATGGATTTTTTTATTAAATCGACACACTAACTTTGATTACTGATGGGGAAAAAAAAGTTTAAAATATTGTTTGGTTTATTTTCTTTCCTTCCCGTCGATCTGTTCACTGAAAGAACCATATATGCTTGAGAGCCTAGGTTTCTGAACAGACTGTGGAATATCAGTCAGTCAAGCAAAACACACGCAACCCATAACAGCCTCAGAAAAATAAACAGGAATTTTCAGACTTTTGAGCGATTAGTTACCGGTTTGTGCACACTGTCATGTTAATTATAATTCAAATTCATTTTGTTTTACAACAATATCATTGCTATTTGTCTGAGGTTCACTTTTGAATAATTTTGATAAAGGGCAGGTGCTTGAGCCCCCAAAGCGCCCCCTTCTGCTCGTGCCTGTTGAGGAGACATAATGCCGCGGGGCTCCCGCGGAGTGAAGAAGAGGTGGAGTTACGAGGATTCTCAGACAGTTGAAGTGTCCAGTGGAGTTACGAGATTTGCGCTCAAGCTATTTTCAACACTTTAGATTGGTTATTAATTTGTAAAAATAACAGACCCACGTGGGGACTGACCAATAGCATAGATTTGTGAAAAAATATGAAATTGACAAAATTTGGACATACGAGGTTTCCGCCTGACAGCGACGATATGCTGTTTACATTCAGTGGATACTCTCCAAATTGGCGCTAGGGTGACGCGGAATAAAGTTGAATAAAGTCGTTATTTCTGTTTTCTTTGCGTACAAAAAGTATTCTCGTAGCTTTGTAAAATTACGGTTGAACCCCTGATGTCACATGGATTAGTTTACCGATCTCCTTGCTACGTTTCTGGACCTTGATCGTGTAAATTACATTGCTGTCAATGGGAGGGTCGGAGAGCTCTCAGATTCCATCAAAAATATCTTAAATTGTATTCTGAAGATGAACGAAAGTCTTAGGGGTTTGGAACGACATGAGGATGAGTAATTAATGACAGAATTTTCATTTTTGTGTGAACTATCTTTAAACATTTATAGTAGAAACCACTAGCTCTCACCTGAATGTGAATTAGTTTCATCCATCATTACCATCACCTGTATGTCCATTTAAGGAATAGTTTACTTAAAAATATCCTCCTTATTAGAAAACCAAAACACCAGGGTGAGTAAATAATGACTGAATTTAATTTTAGATGAACCATCCCTTTTACAGCTTCTTCCTAAATTGTGTTTTGGACTTGATGTCAAGGGTAAATTGTGGAATCATTTTATATATCATTTTCTAAATACACAATGCTTCACAGTTGAAACAAACATTGAGAGACTCAAAAACTTTTTTGTGTTATTTGAAGAATTAAGATCATTCTGGCTAATCTAGGCCAGTTTCTGCATAAAAAATTGTTTATTGTGAAATAGTTTATCAATATACTGTTTATTGTGTCTCAACTGGTTGTGAGAATGACACACATGGCTTTACTAGAAGATCTTGCTGCTCATACTCATTCATTATTTGTGTCGTTCTTCTTGTTTCTGCTGTGTGGATAGAGATGATCAGACTGGAGTCCTGCAGAAGGATTCTGACCAAAAAGCAGATGATGGACTACGGAGAGCCAAAGACCAACATAAAATCAGCATGAAAACCAAATATGAGAGTGTATTTGAGAGGAACAGAATCTACACACAACTCTGTATCATACATGGAGAGAGTGAAGGGGTGAATGAAGAACATGAGGTGTTGCACATGGAGAAAACACCAAGATTACAAGACACTCAAATCAACTGCAACAACATCTTTACAGACCTACCTGGACCAGGATGTGAGGAGAAATGCAAAATAAAGGCAGTTCTTACCAAAGGCATGGCTGGAATTGGAAAAACAGTCTCTGTGCAGAAGTTCATACTGGACTGGGCCGAGGGAAAATCCAATCAGGATGTAGATTTCATGTTTGTGCTTCCATTTCAAGAGCTGAACTTGATTCGAGATCATCAGTACAGTCTTCATAGACTTCTGCTGGAGTTTCATCCTGAACTTCAAGATCTGGACTCAAAGGTCTATGAGGAGTGTAATGTTGTGTTCATCTTTGATGGTCTGGATGAAAGCAGAATTACGCTGACATTTTCAGACAGTGAGAAAGTTTCAGATGTTACTGAGACTTCATCAGTGGGCATGTTGATTTCAAACCTCATGAAAGGAGATCTGCTTCCCTCTGCTCTTATTTGGATCACCTCCAGACCAGCAGCAGCCAATCAGATCCCCTCCAAATATATTGGCCGTGTGACAGAGATTCAGGGATTTGATGAGCCTCAGAAGGAGGAATATTTCAGGAAGAGGATCAGTGATGAGCATCAAGCCAGAAGAATCATCTCACACATCAGAAGAGCAAGAAGCCTCCACATCATGTGTCGCATACCCGTCTTCTGCTGGATCTCAGCGACTGTGCTACAGCAGCTCTTGAAAGAAGATCTGAGTGCAGAAATCCCTCAAACTCTGACTGATATGTACATCCACTTCTTGCTCATTCAGATCAACATGAGGAACCAGAAGTATGAAGAGAGAGATCCAGAGAAACTCCTCCAGTCCAACAGAGAAGTGATTGTGAAACTTGCTGAACTGGCTTTCAAACAGCTGATGAAGGGCAATGTGATGTTCTATGAGGAGGACCTGAGAGAGAGCGGCATAGACGTCACTGATGCCTCGGCGTATTCTGGGATCTTTAAAGAGGAATCTGTGATTCATCAGAGGAAAGTCTACAGCTTCATCCATCTGAGCTTTCAGGAGTTTCTAGCTGCTTTCCATGTATCGTACTTCCATCTGACAATGAACATGGAGACATTACAGTTGTTTATGGATGATAAACATGAGAGGAACAGATCTAAGAAAAACAAGTCCAGATCTAAGAAAATCTCTTTGTTTCAGCTACTAAAATTAGCAGCTGATAAAACTCATCAGACTGAAAATGGGCACCTGGATCTTTTTCTGCGGTTCCTGCTGGGCATCTCACTAGACTCCAATCAGGAACTCTTAAAGGATCTACTGACACAAACAGAGAACAACTCAAAGAACATCAAAGGATTCATGCGGTACATTCAAGAGGCAATCAAGAGAAATGACAATCTTTCAGCCAACAGATCCATCAATCTGTTCCTCTGTTTGCTGGAAATGAATGATCAGACTCTGTATAAAGAAATTCAGGAGTTTGTGAAATCAGACAAACACTCAGATACGTATCTCTCTTTTGCTCACTGCTCAGTGATAGCCTATGTGCTTCAGATATCAGAGGAGGTGCTGGATGAGTTTGACCCTATGAAATACAAAACAACAGAGGAGGGTAGATGGAGACTGATGCCAGCTGTGATAAACTGCAGAAAAGCTCTGTGAGTATTCATGTGTGTCATTTCAGATAGACAGACATTAACTAACTATTAACTTGGATTTTTCCTCCTCAATAAACTCCTAATTTGCTGCTTATTCATAGCCAGTAAGGTAGTTTTTAGGTTTAGGTATAGGGTGGATTAGGGTTGTAGAAAATGGTCATGCAGAATAAGGCATTAATGTGTGCTTTACAAGTACTAATATACAACCAATATGCTAGTAATATGCATGCTAGATAATAGTGAGAATTGGTCCCTAAACTAAAGTGTTACCCATATTAGTTTCTAGTAATCAGACTCAAATCATAACCCTGTTCATAATTTATTTACATACATAAAAGCAGTTGAAAGCATGCTGAACAGTAGACAGTAGAAGCATAGCTGTGTGATAAGGTGTTTAAAACCAAGTTGGCAAGTGCTAATTTCACATCCTGACTTTATAATTCAATTTCAGCTAAACTCCATATATAGACTGTACCTCAAGTTCTTTTTAGAGTTTTCAGAGTTTAACGTTTTGTCATGCACTGAATACAGGAAACATGACTTTAAACATTCATCTTGTGCTCATTGTCTTTTTGTATTATAGACTTTCTGGATTGCGTCTTTCTATCCAGCAGTGTGACAGTTTGTCTTTAGCTCTACGATCATCAAACTCTTGCCTGAAACAGCTGGACCTGAGTAACAATAACCTGCAGGACTCATCAGTGAAGCTGCTTTCTACTGGACTGAAGAGTTCGCACTGTCAACTGAACATACTGAGGTTTGACTTCCACATTAGCCGCTTTTATACATGAAACCCAGTAAATTGCCATATTGGTGTGGCATGATGGCTCAGTGGGTAGCACTGTTGCCTCACAGCCAGAAGGTCCCAGATTCAAGTCTAGGAGGCATTTCTGTGTGGAGCTTGCATTTTCTCGATGGCATGTTGATGTGAGCTTTCCTCATATGAGTATATATATATATATATATATCTGTGTGTTAGCCCTTTCTTGGACTGACCATCTTTACAGGGTGTTTCCCTGCTTATGGTCCAAGATGCTGGCACTGATGGCATTTTACCTGCCTGTTTAAAACATTCCCTTGACCAGTTGACCCTTTTTATGGATTAACAGATCACTGGAGAAGTGTGAAAATCCCTCTTGCTTCAAACACTTCGTCTCCATCCCAAAGAAATTCAAAATCACAAGACTTAAAGCAGGGGTGCCAAACTCAGCTCCTGAAGGGCCACAGCTCTGCAGTTTGGTTCCAACACACATACCTGTAGTTGTCAAATAATCCTGAAGAACATGATTAGCTGATTGAAACTAAGCTTTGCTCCAGGAACTGAGTTTGGCATCCCTCACTTAAAGAGATACTCCACCCAAAAATGAAAATTCTTATCATTTACTCACCCCCATGCCATCCCAGATGTATATGAATTTCTTTCTATAAATGAACAACTTTTGGAACATATCACCTCTGTTGTCTGCTCTGGTTCTTCCTCTTGTGAATCTGCTTGTTAAAGGGATAGTTCACCCAAAAATGAAAATTCTGTCATTAATTACTCTAATGTCGTTCCAAACCTGTAAGACCTCCGTTCATCTTCGGAACACAAATTAACTGAAAGTAACAATGTAAGCTGTTCTGTGTCAGCTGTGCCACGCAGATACATTTATAATTTCCACAATGCACAAATATACAGTTTCCTGCTATTTGCACATACTGTTCTCCTACCATTGCTTCTTTTCTTTGTTTTAAAGAGCAGACTTAGAATTTATCTATTTCGGGTCCTAATTAGGAGACAAGGAGCACATGAAGCTTTGTGCCATGCTGTTTATATTTACCAAGCAGTAAACTCGCCAATTCCCATGGTCAAAACAAGCCATCTGTAGATGAGAGTATGCAAAGACTATAGAAATACAAATACGGTTCACTCCTATACTTATGAAAGGGAGAAACTGCAACGCATAGCAGGATAGTCCCACCTTCTAAATGAAAGAGCCAGTCGTTGATTGGTAAAGTCATTGTGTCACTGCAGCAGCCGTTAGAAGCTCCGGTTCCCATAGAATCCTGAGGCTGGACCAGCAGCTGCGTATGCACAATCATAAGCGCGTTGGAACTACACATGCGCATTGGCTGGTCTAGCCTGAAAAATAAGCTTTTTAAACACTATTTGAGCATAAGAAACAACATTCATGGGGCAGTTCATTTCAGATTTTGTTGCTGATTTGAAATAGGTAATTTAATCGCCAGTTCAGCAAGCAGTTTTTGAGATTTCAGGTTTCCCCCCATTCATTTAGATAGGACTTGGTCTTGTTTGAGCTGCCCGGCATTGCAAATATGGCGGCCGAGTGAACAGACTTTCTTTGAAAGGGACTTTGGAGTATGTCTGAAGTGAGGACTTCGTGAGGACGTTGTTCTGCTCCACTTCACTGCTGACGCAAGGAGAGATCCAGGCAGATGGTCTTTCCGTAAAATTGTAATTTCTTAAAACAATTATCATAAATCATAAATGAGAACAATTACAGATGATAATAATGAAATATTAAAATTAAAGGAAAAGATTAAAAATGAATACAAAATCCAAACTGAGTATATTCGGCCACAACTCTAAAGGTCGGGACAAACCAAGCCGACTTCAAAGAACTAGCTGCGATGAAAGCTGACGGTGTTGTCGCCTCGCGTCGGCAGCGTCTGGACAAAAACCTGCACGTGAACAAACCGCACAGACTACATCTGACTCTAAATAACATGTGCGTTCTGCGCCTGCGTGAGAGGAGTTAGCGGTCTATATCAGCAGCTATCAATAGTAAATAATCCTCATTCAAAAGGAGAAACTGAAACAAAGATATACAAGATAAAAGCAGATATATACGAAATGTAAACAAAGCAGCGCTTGCTTATCATTTTTAATATCAGTAACGTTGATAACTTTAATCATTTTAAGCGGTTCATGTTGTTATAAAAACATTTGCATATTGGAATGCTTGGGAAATGTCACGTAACATTAGATCAGCCTGTCATTTACTTGCCTGTTTTCAGGCTAAACTGAACATCCAATCAGAGTTCTCTCTCTCGCCGACAGTCCCAATGTCAATTCAACATGTTGAATCGGGCAAACTTCTGCCGACGTCAGCCCGACAAGTGGAACACACCAAACAAACTAGCTCGACATGCTCAACGACAGCCTGACGTTGGCTGATGGCCGACCGAAGAAGAAGCTGTCTGAGAAGCCATTTGGAGAAATATATATAGTAGAGACTTGCATCCTATTACATCATCACCAGATGTTATCTCTGATTGATGGATGTCAGGGGATTTTCTATATACACCTGGCACATGTTTATCTCTGTCTAAATTACTTGAAGTCAAAGTGAGATCATAGTGACATGACAATGAGGTGCCATAGATAAGATCAGATAAAAATACCAGATAAAAGTACCAAATGAAATTGTAGTTTTACATCCTTTGAGCAAAAACTGCAGAGCTTTGCGATTTTCAAATATCACCTTGCAAATACCGGCTCTTGAAATATAGCACTTAGTACCATGAAAAGAGAAGACAAATTTAAAGGCGCACTAATCAATTTTTGAAAAACGCTTTTAACCACAGTGTCGGACCGTGTCCGAAAACACACTTGCAGCCAATCAGCAGTAAGGGGCATGTCTTGTAATGATAGAGAGAAGAGAGCACTCAATTTGAGTGCACAGGATGGATATTAGCAGATCAATTATAGATAGAGAGAAATGGAAGAGAAAAAAAAACTGCAAAATATCGGAGGAACAAAACATTAAAAAGAAGGGTTACGATCAGGCAAGAGGTACCTGCGTAAATATCGGAGCAGCTTTCCAGTGGTAGAGAGAACCCAAGGATCAGGAAGGGCTCGAATCAGATGCCGAGGTTGTGTTGTTTCGTCTTGATAGGTGAGTAACATTGATTTTGCTTTGTTTCACACAACTTATCTTTGCTTGTTTCCGCGATCGTCAATGCTATGGTTGTGTGTGTACATGTGGGGCGGAAATATCAAAATAAGGGCGAGGTCCTGTTGGGCTATGGGCATGTTTGTTTTGGTGCTTTCAAATATCAACATAGTTTGGCAAAATTTGCTTAGTGCACATTTAGCAAACATCCTTGCATATATATTATATATATATATATATATATATATAAAACATTTTGCAGAGAATTCATTTCAAACAAGAAATGCAAAGTTGGCACACCACAGCTCCAAAAGTAGAAAGTATTTATGTTCTCACCAAAGGTGATGTTTCGAGCCTAAAACCTCTTCATCAGACCCTTAGAGAATAAGATTCCAAGATTCTGTCCAAACATCACTTTAGCATAACAAAATATAGCTTTAATATGTAAAGAAAAATATACAGTCATAATAAAAGAGTATATTATAAATTAATAATATTTGAGTATATGAGTAACATAAGGCAGTAATATGAATATAATGTAAAACAATAAAAGAATCATAAAGAATAACTCATAATGAATATACTATATGAATGAATATGACAAATAAGAAAGCATAAAATAATTTTGCATTCACCAACTGTCAATGAGTGGAAGGAGAAAATTTAAGAAAATTTAAAATGACAGTCATTTATGACACTTTATTCTACAAAAACAATGGCTCATTTCACGCATCATACGTCATTACGCCATATCTGACATCATTTTGTGGCAAAAACTCTAATCTACAAGAACCAGTATTCAAAAGTCTTGTGAACAGAGTTCGTACAAGGTGCTCAAAGTGCTTGGAGTACTTGAATTTGACTTTTTTTTTTTTTTTTTTATTTAAGCCCTGGAAAACCCTTGAAAACAGCCGTATTTATGAAAAGGTACTTAAAAAGGGCTTGAATTATTGAAAAACAATAAATATGAGAGTTGTGTCATGGTACTCTCAAAATTGGCACCCAGGGTGACACCGAGGAGAAGAATTGTTGAATAAAGTTATTTTAGTTTTCTTTGGCCACAAGGTATTCTCGTAGCTTCATAAAATTATGGCTGAACCACTAAAGTCACATGGACCATTTTAACAATATCCTTTCTACGTTTCTGTGCTTTGATTGTAGTCGTATCCTTGCTGTCTATGGAGGGTCAGAGAACTCTCGGATTTCATCAAAAATATCTTAATTTGTGTTTCGAAGATGAACTGAGGTCTTATGGGTTTGGAACAACATGAGGGTGAGCAATTAATGATATAATTTTCATTTTGGATGAACTATCCCTTTAAGAGGGGACACTGTCAGAATCAGAATATGAATGAGCTTTATTGCCAAGTGTGCTAACACACACAGAGAATAAAAACAAGAGCAAGGTATCTGATCCCCAGTAACCACAGGAACCAGATGAGTCCTCTGCACAATCTGACTTTGCTGCAGCATGGAACAAACTGCTGGTTTCGTCTGGCCAGAGGAGAACTGGCCCCAGACTGAGCCTGGTTTCTCCCAAGGTTTTTTTCTCCATTCTGTCACCGATGGAGTTTTGGTCCCTTGCCGCTGTCGCCTCTGGCTTGCTTAGTTGGGGACACTTAATTTCCAGCGATATCGTCAACTTGATTGCACAGATACTATTTAAACTGAACTGGGCTGGATGATGACATCACTGAATTCAATGATGAACTGCCTTTAACTGAAAACTGAGTGTTTACTATTGTCCTTTTGCATTATTGACACACTATTTTCCTATTTGATACCGTAAAGCTGCTTTGACACAATCTGTATTGTTAAAAGCGCTATATAAATAAAGATGACTTGACTGACTTGATGGGTGGGTGATGGCTCCACAAAATATTTAAACCAGGCTTTCTCAGATCTTGCGCTTGCAGATTTTAGCTCCTACTCCTGATAAAATTCTAATGATCCAATGATTAGGGTTAGAACTAAACTTTCGCCTTGTCCAAATATTCACACTTGCGGTCTTTGCACTTGACCACTTGACTACTTTGACGTATTTCCTGTATTTGGTCCAAGTGTTCAAGTGAGGATGAAGACCACAAGTGTGTGTAGAACTTTTCATTACCTAAAAATGCAAGTGTTTATATAGCTTTATCTTTTATTTTAAATACTTTGCATCTTAAAATCAACTTCTAAATGTCTGTTTAGTAGTCCCTATAACATTACACAATTTAATTTGTGGTGGTTATAATTAATTATATACAAAATAAATATCACCACTACTCATCTTTGCACCAATAAAATGTGCAAAACTTTGTTTTTCTACCAAATTATATGTTATATTTAATTATTATATTAATATTTAACTTACATTGGAAAGTTTTCCATGACCTCTCACAAGATCTTGGCAAAAAGTCTCATAATTTATTCCAAAACATAATGCATGAAGGGATACAATAAGCCTTGAATAGCGCTCCGGAGTGGATTTAGTGTGCATTAAGGGCACTGCGCTTTGGCATTTTTAAGACCTGGGACAGACTTGCACACTTACTTCCTGTCGCGCAAGTGTCCAAGACCAGAAGTGTCGGTATTTGGACAAGGCATCTGCAGGAAAGTGGATCTTATGGGCCAGATTTGAGGATCCCTGCTCTAAACTATACATTTTTCATATGTTTGAGAGACAGGGTAATTAACATGCTTTTCTTATGTGATCCCCATTCTCAACTTAACACAACTGTCATGCACAAAATTCAGAAAACATTAACCATCCATCTCCTCCTCATTGCACTGTCATTATTATAGACTTGCTAGATGTCATCTGTCCCATCAGTGCTGTGAGAGTTTGTCTTCAGCTCTTCAGTCATCAAACTCTCTAAAAGAGTTGGACCTGAGTAACAATGCCCTGCAGGATTCAGGAGTGAAGCTGCTTTCTGCTGGACTGAAGAGTTCACACTGTCAACTGAACATACTAAGGTTTGACTTCCACAATGACATTTACGTATGTGACACCAAGCAAAGTCCATTGCAATCAACAACATTGATTATATATTGGGAGGAATGTAGTAAGGCTGACCCCGACCAGAGATTTTCTTAGTCTACTAGAAGTTGTTTATTTTAGCCACTCATTGATTAGTTGCACGTTGATGATATTAATTTAATGAGTCATCATATTTACTGATTTGTGCATTTAGAGGGCTGAGGGACATGAGCAGGACAGAGACCATTTGTATAAATATCTTAATGTCTTCTCCTGATGTTTCAAAGCAGCTGACACTTGATGTAAAGTTTAGAAGAGCAAATTTTATCTTCCACACATGCAAGACGTTAAGGATGTATTTAGTATTACGCTGCCAGAGAAAGCAAAACTAAAACATTTATGTTTGAAATGCACTATATAAATAAACTTTACGTGTCTTACCAAAGTCTAAGAAATTGTACTAAATACGTTTTGTAATATTCATCTAAAACAGCATAAAAAATGTGTTACACTGTCATATGTGGTACTTGACCAGGCTCGATTATCAGGTTGACCGGTACAGCCCTACTACAAGCTACATTCTAAAAAAAACTAATAAATAAATATATAGAAGCTGTGGTAACAATTCATTCCTGTTCAGTTTTTTTTTCTGTGACTAAACTGACCTATTAAAATTTGGCCGATTTAGCCTCTTCTTGTCGACTAACAAATTAGTCAACTATTATGGCATATTTAGCTTGCATAAATCAAGGTTGTTTTGGGTTTACTTTTTATATTGATAGTTATGGGACTAAATTGCAATGAAGTATACAGCGTGTATATGCATGTATATACAATACACAGCAAGACAGTGTGTTTTTGCAGAAATATTACAACTTGTTCATATTAAATATTCTTGAAAATAATGTGGTATAAAGAGAGAAACACTGAAAATAAAACACATTATGAAATATGAGATTAAACTATGTAAAAAAAAATTACAAATGTATCTAAAGTTAAACTGTCCAATAATGACACCCATGGCTAAAGTTTAAAAGGAAGGCAGAGTCCCTTTTGCCCCCTAGAGATAATTGAGTTCTAACACAGATCCTACAGTGATGTATGAGTTTGACAAGTGTTAATCAAGAAATAGTATTGAAAAGTCATGTGAGAGGAGACACTCTGGGGTGAGTTTCCCGAAAGCAACTATGGTCGCAAGTTCCGTCATTACCAATAGTGTTCAATGGAACTTACCACCATAGTTAGCTAACGATGCTTTTGGGAAACACACCCCTGATTGGGTGATCCACAAATGATCTGCAAATCAGCATAAATTATGCAGCTGGAGGTAATGGAAGGACTATTTACAAATAAACAAATCACCAGTGGTGGACCCAGTACACACACCAAGTACTTGGGTTAAATACAACAATGATTTAGAATGTAGTGACAAAAGTTTCTCAAAATAAAAAATTGGGTAGAGTACAGATACTTAGAAAAAAATGTACTTAAGTACAGTAACAAACTGAAAATACTTTATTGCTGTCCACCACTTCTACTTAAACCAATCGTGATGTAAGTCATCTGTTTTGATGTTGCTCTATTTTTCTGTTTAGACTGGTCTTCTGTAATCTCACTGGTCAGTGCTGTGAAAGTTTGTCTTCGGTTTTACAATCATCAAACTCCCAGCTTAGAGAGTTGGACCTGAGCAGCAATGATCTACAGGATTCAGGAGTCAAGCTGCTCTCTGTTGGATTTAAGAGTCCAAACTGTCAATTGAACATACTGAGGTATTTGAGAACACAGATAAATAATTACTCTAATCAAACTAAACATGTCACTTTAGTTCTGCTCTTGACTTCCTGGGTGCTTGTAATGCCTCCGCAGAACCCAGTTGCTGTATTTTGGTGTTTCATTGGACTTCTTATTTTTTGGGCTTATACTGATACTTGCCTAATGATCAACAATGCTGATGCCAGTGTTTTTAGCACTAAGCACTAATGCATGAGTAATCAAAATTAAACTTTGGACACTTGTCAAGTTATTTTTATGTTCTGCCTCAGTCAGTTAATGCCTCTCGAAGACTACCAGCAAAGGAAGTGCCTTAGTTGCCTTTTCTGATGTCAGTGGAATATATAAAACTGTAAGAAAATACAAGAATGGCAGTGTATAAAACTATCCCCAGCAACAGCGTGACTAATTCACAAAATATAGTAAAAAATATAAATAAATAAAGAAAAGACACAAAACATGTAAAAATAATCAACAAGTTCAAATAAATTTTAATTATTTAATGTATTAATTTCAAAAACAAACCAGCAATGCCTTCAAACTACCTGTAATCAAGGAACAACATCAGTTATGGTACCATGCTTTTTCCCTGAAATATTGTTTAACTAAATATAGTGTTATAGTGTTAATTAAAGTGATAGTTCACCCAAAAATGAAAAAATTGCTGTTAATTTACTGATTCTCAAGCCATCCAAGATGTAGGTGACATTTTTTTCTTGAGTGGAACAGTAAAGAAGATTTTTAGCTGAAACTGTGGTCTTTTATGATTCATAAAATGCAAGTCACCGGCTGACCAATTTTGAAAAAAAAAAAACAAAAAAAAAAAAAGGCATATTAAGGAACATGGCATATCAAGAAATTAATACCCGTGGCTATTATATTGAGATCTTATGAAGTGAAATGATGGGTCTGTGCAAGAAAGTGAACATTATTTACAACATTACCTGTAATTCAGAGCTTCAGGCAACAGGGAAATATGTTTATTTTCCTTTACAATGAACTGGTTCAGTTCACTAGCTTGTTTACATAATCATGGAAAGATGTAATTGATGTGACTAGTGCTGGCAAAATTAGTCGGAATGTGCGCGGGCTAATTTTTGAGGCAGAGGCAAAAAACTGAAAAATGTCGATTTTGAGGTTTTCACAAAAATGAATTCATTAAGCTCTCATTTAGCAATCCCAATGCTCCAAATAGTAATTAAACATCTAAAATTATCTTTATTTGTACATTTTTTAAGAGGAGTACCTTTTCTCCACTCGCTTCTCACGCTGACTGACATCTGAAGCGCCCACATAAAGATGACACCGATGGCTTGATCCTGATATATACATATATACACAGAATTACAGTATTTAAGTCTGGCCGCAAACATAATCGGTTATGTCTTAAGTGAATGTTTTTGAAGTTAACATTTGTTTTTTTCTTAAGTTTTCTTTTTTTTTTACATCCAAATAAAAGCTTTGTTTATAAACTTGTTTCTTCCCTATATTTGTCCTTTTGGCATCTGTTCTAATTTAGATACAAGATAAAGAAGATAAAATAAAAATAGCTATATTGTGATTAATAATGATCATTAAGAAAAGAAATGGAGGAAAATATGCAACGTTGCTAGGTGATTTTGCTTTGGAACCATCAGAAAACTTTAACTCGATTTTTCTCTAAATTGACTTTGCTGATTGTATCAAATTGAAACAGGTGTAGCTCATTTTGTCAGATTCCAACAACTCATAAACCATTTTGAAGGTCTTTTAATTGAGAAAAATAAAAAAATATATTTTTGAAAATGTGCTCATTGTGACTCATTTTGCCAGCACAGGTCACATATTAGTAATTTACCCAATAATGGTGTAAAACATGTTTTGCATGTCTAAAGCATTTAAAGTGAATAAACATCTTCATCAGCACACCTTTTTAAATATACAATAAGAAACCATAAAAACTTTCATTTCACCCCTTTATTCAAGTGCTCGGTTCACACATGCACATATTACTAGCTCATCGGCCTTCAGTGTTTCCTCAGTTCAGTTACTGTTGGAAGAACTGAAGCTGAGTTTGCAAAAACCAGCAACATAGGATCACATACGGCGGTATTTTGGCTCATTTTGAGTTAGAGTGACCATCAGGCATGTCCAAAAGTGAGTTTTGTTTGAGTAACTTGTAGATCTGTGCTGCTTGAGATGCAAATTTCAGACAGTTCAGTCAGATTTGGTTAACTGGTTATTTCACTGAAAAGAACCAGTTTAAAAGAATGATTCATTCACGAACCAGATATCACTCTGGACCATTTGACTGAGGCTATGGAGTACAGGTAACATTGTTATAAATAACGTCTCGGTTACGTACGTAACCCTCGTTCCCTGATGGAGGGAACGGAGACGTTATGTCGTGACGACATAGGGGATTTACTTGGAAGCCCCAATCATCTCTGACTTTAAGAGAAAACGCCAATGAATATTGGCTAGTGGATTTTGCATACCTGAGCCACACCCAGCCCTCGCGGGTATAAATAGGCGGCAGGTGCATCCACTCATTAGGTTTTACGCTGAGGAGCCGAGAACGAGTCCCTGGCAACCAGCGATGGTTCAAGATTGTGGCATGGGGACATAACGTCTCCGTTCCCTCCATCAGGGAACGAGGGTTACGTACGTAACCGAGACGTTCCCTATCTGTCGCTCACTACGAGTTGTGACGACATAGGGGTCCTATGGAAAGCGCCACAACCTGAACCCCGTCACAACCTTGTGGCATGCAGATGCTGACAAGCGAGCGCGTGACAGACAAATGCCATGCAAAGGTCGCAACCTTCCCATCGCCCCAGCGCAAATTCGCTAACCTTGGTGCCCGCAGGGACCACTGAGTACATCGCTGCTGGAGATAGCCAGGCCGCTGTTCCTTTTCCCACAGAAGTCGGAAGGGATTTCGACCTTCAATGAAAGATAGCTTCAAGTCTTTCCTATTTGTTGTTACAGCTTGCAGTAACGACGGG
Source organism: Spinibarbus caldwelli (assembly GCA_039654775.1). Classification (NCBI taxonomy): domain Eukaryota; kingdom Metazoa; phylum Chordata; class Actinopteri; order Cypriniformes; family Cyprinidae; genus Spinibarbus; species Spinibarbus caldwelli. The sequence goes on from CM077218.1 coordinate 13,444,110, forward strand.
GAAGCGAGCCTTCCGGAGAAGGGCGCTAGGGAGGCCACATCCTGCCCGAAGGGAGGTAACATGTGGAGACACTGATATGGACTGACCCAGGTCTGGGGCAGTACTACATACGACTGGACCCTGGGGCAGATCCTACCTAGGGTAGGGAGGAGAGCTGCCCGCAGGGCCTGACAGAGGCTCTGTCAAGGGAAGACACGGGTTTACCGTGAGGGAAACCTTACCGTGGAAGAATACACATATGGGATTACCCGAAGGGAATCAAGCCATATGGACACCTAGCCCAGTACAGGGGCTGACCAGAGACCCGGGCGAGCTAACACCAGTACTGGGCCTGGCGTCAGACTGCTCCGCCCAGTCTGACTGCCGGGGGTGCTGGAGGAACTGAACTGCCGTCCGGGGAACTGAACTGGTGGAGGAAAAAGGCGCTCGTATCCCCGGGTGAGGGGGAATGGCGCAGCAAGCGTGACACCGGCCAGCTCTTCCCGCCACTTACCTGTTACCCAACACACGGGAAGAAACTGGCTCAACGCGGAGACTGTAGAATCTCGCGAAGGTGTTTGGTGTCGCCCAGCCCGCAGCTCTACAGATGTCTGCCAGAGAGGTGCCGTGCGCCAGCGCATAGGAGGAGGCAACACTCCGTGTGGAGTGAGCCCTCACCCCCAGGGGGCACGGCTCGCCTTGAGACTGGTAGGCCAAGGCGATGGCATCCACTATCCAGTGGGCCAACCTCTGCTTGGAGACAGCCTTCCCTTTCTGCTAACCTCCGTGGCAAACAAAGAGCTGCTCAGAGCTTCTAAAGCTCCGGGTGCGGTCCACGTATATGCGCAGTGCTCTTACGGGACACAGCAACGCCAAGGCTGGATCTGCCTCCTCCGAGGGCAGTGCTTGCAGGTTCACCACCTGATCGCGGAAGGGCGTGGTGGGAACCTTAGGCACGTATCCAGGCCGGGGTCTCAGGACAACGTGAGAGTAGGCCGGCCCGAACACAAGGCACTCTTCGCTCACCGAACATGCTTGGAGGTCCCCGACCCTCTTGATGGAAGTGAGCGCGGTCAGGAGCGCTGTCTTAGCCGACAGAAATTTCAGCTCAACTGAGTCCAGCTGCTCAAAGGAACCCCTCTGAAGTCCAGCCAGGACGACAGAAAGATCCCAGGAGGGCATCAGGGGTGACCTAGGAGGATTTAACCTTCTGGCACCCCTCAGGAACCTCACGATGAGTTCGTGCTTTCCCAGGGACCGGCCGTCCACTGCATCGTGATGGGCCGCAATAGCAGCCACATACACTTTCAAGGTGGAGGGTGACAGCCTACGCTCCAACCTTTCTTGGAGGAAAGAAAGCACTACTCCAATCGTGCACCTTCGGGGGTCTTCTCGACGAGAAGAACACCAGTTCGCGAACAGACTCCACTTCAGTGCATAGGCTTGCCTTGTTGAAGGAGCTCTAGCCTGAGTGATGGTCTCTACCACAGCCCGTGGTAGACCACTCAAGTCTGCCGCGTCCCGTCCAGGAGCCACACATGGAGGTTCCACAGATCTGGACGCGGGTGCCATATGGTGCCGAGCCCCTGAGAAAGGAGTTCCTTCCTCAGAGGAATGCGCCAGGGAGGGGCTGTCGTGAGGAGTATGAGTTCGGGAAACCAGGTCCGGGTGGGCCAGTACGGCGTGACCAACAGGACCTGCTCCTCGTCCTCCCTGACCTTGCACTCCTGTGCAGTGTCTGTGCAAGCAGGCTCACTGGGGGAACGCATACTTGCGTAGAGCCCGAGGCCAACTGTGTGCCAGTGCGTCTGTGCCGAGGGGGCCCTCGGTCAGGAAAAAGTACAGCTGGCAGTGGGAGGACTCGCGGGAAGCAAACAGGTCTACCTGAGCTTCCCCGAATTGACTCCAGATCAGCCGGATCATCTCGGGATGGAGTCGCCATTCTCCGGGGAACGTGAGCTGTCGTGAGAGCGCATCGGCTGCACGATTGAGCTCCCCCGGAATGTGGACACGCAACGATTTGAGCTGCGTGTGACTCCAGAGGAGGAGATGGCGGGCGAGCTGTGACATGCGACGAGATCGTAGACCTCCCAACCGGTTGATGTACGAGATAGCCGCAGTGTTGTCTGTACGGACCAACACGTGCTTGCCTAGAAGCAGTGGCCGGAACTGCCGCAAGGCAAGGTGCACTGCCCACAGCTTCAGGCAGTTGATGTGCCAAAGCAGTCGAGGCCCTGTCCAGAGCCCCAAGGCTGCCTGCCCGTTGCATGTAGCGCCCCAACCCGTGCTGGAGGCATCTGTTGTGACAACAACATGCCGGGACACTTGTTCTAGGGGCACCCTGGCCCGTAGAAAGGCAAGGTCCGTCCAGGGGCTGAAGGAGCGGCGACACTCCTGTGTGATGTTCACACGAAGTGTACCGCGGCGCCATGCCCATCTCGGGACTCGGGAGTGTAACCAGTGCTGAAGTGGTCTTATATGAAGCAATCCGAGTGGCGAGACTGCGGCTACGGATGCCATATGTCCCAGGAGCCTCTGAAAAGGGTTTCAGTGGTACCACCGTCCTGCCTCTGAAGGAACTCAGGCAGTTCAGCACGGACTGGGCACGCTCGTTAGTGAGACCCGCCATCATACTCACTGAGTCTAACTCCACACCGAGAAAAGAGATTCTCTGCATGAGGGAGAGCTTGCTCTTTTCCCAGTTGACCTGAAGCCCCAGCTGGCTAAGTGCCGGAGCACTGGGTCCCTGTCATCACACAACTGTTCTCGCACGCGGGCCATGCTCGAGATAGTTGAGGATCCTGATGCCCACTTCCCATAGCGGGGCAAGAGCGCCCTCCGTGACTTTCGTAAAGAAACGGGGGGACAGGGACAGCCAGAAGGGGAGAACACTGTACTTCCCTGCCTGACCCTCGAGCGCAAACCGTAGAAACGACCTGTGTCGAGGCCATATCGAGACACGAAAGTAAGCGTCCTTCAGGTCGACCGCTGCAAACCAATCCTGGGGCTATGTGCATCCAGGATTGGCCAAAGGCCACCGCCTTTCTTGGATACGATGAGGTAGGGGCTGTAAAATCCCTGCCTCATCTCGGCTGGAGGGACCGGCTCGATTGCATCCTTTGCCAGGAGGACAGCAATCCCCTCACGCAAGACAGGTGCGTCTCGGTCTGCCACCGAAATCTCGAGAACGCCACTGAACTTGGGAGGTTGCCTGGCGAACTGAATCGCATAGCCGAGTCGGATTGTGCGAATGAGCCAGTGGGACGGGTTGGGCAGCGCAAGTCACGCCCCCAAACTCCGTGCGAGTGGCACCAAGGGACAATCGACATACCCGCGGTGGTGCAGCGGCAGGGAGTTGAGCTGGATAGCCCAGAAGGCATTGCATTCTGACCGATCACAGCAGAACTCCCCGCATCCCCGGAGGGACTGGCCAGAGATGCGTGGAGAGGCATTGCGTCTCCCAACCGCAACTTCTTGGCTACTGGCAAAAGAGAGGGGGCTCGTGGGCGAGAGTGAGGAGGCATCGCGTCGCTCATTGTCGACCCGCGAGCCTGAGGACCCGGAGGAAAAGGAAACTGCTCTTTCTTTGACAATGTGGGTACCGCTGGCCCTTGAGCCAGCGGCGGAACAGAAACAGAAGATTCTCCACCCGGCCCTCCTCCGGGGGAAGGAGCGGCGCTGTCCTCGCCATCTCCCAAGAAAGAGCAGCTTCCCACATCTCCGGGTTGCCTGTGTCAGGGCCGCTTTGTCACCTTCCTGGCTGACTTAGGGGCCGGCTGGGACACAGGGGGCGCTGTGCTCCTGCAAGAGGCTCAACGCACCGGCCTAGGTGTTACCTCAGCACGGGGCGGAGCGGCTCTGGGGGACACAGGAGGGCGCCCACGGCGACAAGCAGACCGGGGCTTGCCCTGCAGCGGAGCGGTGGCAGATGACGCATCACGCCGGGGCAAGATGTGTTGGATGGCCTCGGTCTGCCTCTGTACTGCCGAGAACTGCTGGGCACAGTCCTCGACAGTGTCGCCGAACAGTCCAGCCTGGGAGACAGGAGTGTCGAGAAAGCGCACTGTCGACATCGCTCGTCTCAGCAGGGCTGAACCAAAGATGGCGCTCTTGGACCACAAGTGTGGACATCGCCTTCCCGAGGGACTGCACTGTGACTTCCGTTGCCCGTAGGGCACGGTCAGTCGTCGAGCACAGGTCCTGCTTCAACCTCGGGTTGGTACTACCCTCGTGCATTTTAATGCCTTGGCTTGGTCTACTCGCAGGATAGCCATGGCATGCCAAGCAAAGGCAGCTTGGCCCGCAGCACTGTAAGCTTTGACCGCGAGAGCGGTCGTCAGCTTACAGGCTTTGGACGGGAGACGAGGACGATTCCGCCAAGTGGCGGCGTTTTGCAGGCACAGGTGCACCGCAACCGCCCTCTCCACCTGGGGAATGTCAACGTACACCCTAGCCGCCCCGCCATCGAGGGTAGCGAGGATGGGGGAGACAAACGAGCCGCTTCTGGCCGTAAAAAGGGGCCGTCCACAACTTCATCAGCTCCTTGTGCACTTCCGGGAAGAAAGGGACCAGGGCACGGCGTGGTCGCGAGCCACGGCCCGTGCCGAGGAGCCAATCATCTCACCGCAAGGACTCGGGACTGAGAGGTGTGCACGCCTCCAGCCCGATGCTCGCGGCGGCCCGGGAAAGCACGGCCGTCAACTCTGGGTCCGATTCGGCGGCGGCCATGACCCCCGAGGGGGGCAGCCCCGCCGAATCTTCATCCTCAGAGGACGATTGCCCATCCCCCGATGCAGCTATCGACATCTGATCCTCTATCGGCGCGCCGAATGAAACGCTGAGCGCGCCGTAAGACGGCACAGCAGAATCACCGGCGAGCCGCACAGAACAGCTGCTGCGGGAGGAGTGAAAGGTCCGTGGGGACTGGCCCGGCGGAAAAGCTCTCACTGTAACCCTCAGATCGCCCAGAGCACTAGCCGATGGTTCTCTGCTCGTAGCAGAGAAGCCAGCGCGGGTAGTGACAGAGGGAGCCTCTCTCATCCCCGTGAGGAGAGAGAGGCGCGATCGCAGCGCTGTCATGGTTACACGCTCAAAACGAGCGCATAAACCATCCACGATCGCAGCTTCAGCGTGCTGGATGCCCAGACACTGAAGACAACGATCGTGGCTGTCGACGGAGGATAGGAAACGACCGCAACCAAGAGGACACGGCCGGAACGGCGTCTTTAAAAAGACGCGAACCGACCGTGATTTGCTCTTTTAGGAAATTGCTCTTTTAGTTGAAGTGCCCAGGGGAATCGCTGCAGACAGGGACACCACTGTTCGCACCGTAACGCCAACCAGAACAGCTTCCAGACAGATGATGAAAGGCTTTGTGGAGATCAACACGTTCATCCACTCGGCTCCGAAGCAAAAATCTAATGAGTGGATGCACCTGCCGCCTATTTATACCCGCGAGGGCTGGGTGTGGCTCAGGTATGCAAAATCCACTAGCCAATATTCATTGGCGTTTTCTCTTAAAGTCAGAGATGATTGGGGCTTCCAAGTAAATCCCCTATGTCGTCACGACATAACTCGTAGTGAGCGACAGATAGGGAACGTCCAGTTTCTTGCACAGACTTTTTTTTTTTTCACTTCATAAGACCTCAATATATATGGTCAGGAGTAATTTTGTGTTCTTTGTGTTCTTGTTAATGCCATCATGACTTAATGTGCAAGTTTCATTCATGTATTAAACTTCACTATACATTTAAAAATAAGCTTTCCAAATCTCACTAATGGTTAAAGTATGGAATTATTTATGGAAAATATACAGTATGCAATGAAGTTAATTAAACAAGGAACTCTATGTTGTCATGTGAACGAGGCAAGAAAGCAGACATCTACATTTTTGAAAAAAAAAAGATGATTAATGATTTTTGTCACTAGTGTTGATGCAGGTTTTGCCTATCCATTTGTTAGCAACCGTTAGTTTCAAACCAAAGAAGCATGCATGAGAGAACAGAAGAAAAATTGAGCAAGATGAAAAGGGTTGAGAAAAAAACATGCATTTGAGAAAAGGAACTGAGTGAACTGCATATTGTCAGTGTGTGAAAGTGATGTCTAATTGCCAAACTAATGTGATGTGTAATGTTGCTGTGTGTTTTTAGGTTATCTGGCTGTATGGTGACAGAGGAAGGCTGTGGTTATGTGTCTTCAGCTCTGAGTTCAAACCCCTCCCACCTGAGAGAGCTGGATCTGAGCTACAATAACCCAGGAGAATCAGGAGTCAAGCTGCTCTCTGAAAAACTGGAGGATCCAAAATACAGACTGGACAAACTCAAGTATGTTGAGCAGGAAGCTTCACACTGCTGTGTGTTTATGTATACACAGGTTTAACTTACAATGTGAGGTCCAAATGTCCCCACGAGGACAGGAAAACCTTAAAACTAGCTACTAGCCAGCAGACTCCCCAAGAAAAACTAAACTAATAAAAATACTAAATAATGGTTTAATTAATATGTAGAAATGCAAAAAGTCTATGGAAAAACACAATTTACCAAAACAAATGTGTGTGCATATATATGTTTCTGATTGTTTCAAATGTGCAAGATGTGACAGTGTATGTGTTTTGTAGTGTGGATCATGGAGGGGAGTTCAGAATTAAAGCAGGACTACACAAATGTATGTCTACACACACACACACACAAATACACAAACACACATTTAGTGATGTGTGTTGTTATAAATGTTGTCTCTTCTTGTGTTCAGATTTCTGTGATCTCACACTGGATCTAATCACAGCCAACAAAAACCTCATTCTGTCTGAAGATAACAGAAAGGTGACATATGTGGAAGAGAATCAGGGATATCCTGATCATCCAGAGAGATTTGAAAGGCTTCCTCAAGTTCTGAGTAGAGAGAGTCTGTCTGGACGCTGTTACTGGGAGGCTGAATGGAGTGGACAGGCTGATATATCAGTGGCATATAAAGGAATCAGCAGGAAAGGAAAGCGTGCACACTGTTGGTTTGGATTCAATAATAACTCCTGGTGTGTGGCCTGCATGAATGACACATTCTGTGCCTGGTGCAGTTATTATGCCACTGACACACATGTCCCTTTAAGCTCTTCTAATAGAGTAGGAGTGTATGTGGATGTGTCGGCCGGCATTCTGTCCTTCTACAGCGTGTCTGACACACACAAACTCACACACATACACACATTCAACAACACATTCACTGAACCTCTCTATGCTGGATTCGGGCTTATAACTTATGCATTTAACTCCACAGTGTCTCTGTGTCAGTCTGAAAACCCTGTGGGCAACAACACAGATGTCACATGCACACATGAATGAAATAAATACTCTCACTTTATATACCTTTAACATACACATGCAGATATACTAATTTTAATGTGTAGCCTCATTTATCTTTGCACAAAATCTGATTAATAATTTAAATAATTTGTTTCTTGAACAATTAATCATTACTATAGTACATATAAATTTTTGATTTCATATTTATGTTGAATAATGGCCTAGCCTTCATGACTTTTACAGGTTTATTTGTCTTAAATCTTAAATCTAAACTTGTAGGGTTTAAAAAAAAAAATCAACAAAGTAGTTTATTTCTCTGTCACAGCCCCCTCAGGTCACAGAGGTGCTGATAGTGATCAGGGTCGATGTGGGGCTGATGGTTCAATTTGAGTATAACACGTACATATTCACAGTGTTTAAATATGAGAATCTTAAAGTACTGCTAAATTATTATTGCATTTTTTTTTCATTTAATTATTTATTGCATTTTTGTTGTAATTCAGAAATATGCTTGTACACCTCCCCCACCCTATGAATAAAGGTAAGAGCAGGCTTGACTCTAGGGATATGCCGGTATCAAATTTTCATGTTGTGATTAATTGATAATGCTTTTATCACGGTATACGGTATTATCACGATATTGAAATTTAGTTGCAAAAAAAAGTGTTGTCATAATACAGTATAACAGGTTTAATAACTTTTTTCTTGTAACAAAAATAACTGAACATTTAAATACAATAAAGTTTACACAAAAAATGTATTAAGTGAATAATTTTACACAGATTAAAGTGCAAATTATAAAGACCAATAGGTATCGCTTTACAATAAGATCTCATTAGTTAACCTTAGTTAATGTATTAATATTCACAATGAGCAATAGCTACATTTGCTAAAGAAGTTATTAATCTTTGTTAAAAAAAAAAATTAATGTTAGCTCATTAAATAACACAGTTGGAACTTTTGATTTTAACAATGTGTTATTAAATATTGGAATTATCTTAAGATTAATGAATGTTTAGAAGAATTGTTCATTGTCAGTTTATGTTAACTAATGAATTAACTAATGTTAACCATAGACTGTAAAAAAAAGATGGAAGACCCACCTTCACACAATTTCATTGATCGATCATAAGCACACGCCCCTAACTCTTTTTTAAATTAGCCTGTACAGCTCAAATTTTTGTCTGCTGATTGCCGTATAAGAGGCTTGTGTTAAAATAAGGTAAATACAACTCCAGTCTCTTCCTGAAGATCCCAAAAAAGTCCGTTGGCCCTTCAGTTCACTCAGGCCGTTTCTCAAACGGAAGGCTGCATTCTCCGGAGATCGCATTTGCAGGCTGCATACGTCATCAAGCCTGGTTTATTTCAGTTAACTGTGCATTACATTCGCGAGTCATATGCATATTACAACAATTTACGCTTAACTAAGAATAATGGTCAAATTTATAACTGTTAATGTTCTAAAATAAGATCTTCTTTATGACGCATGCAGCCTACAAATGCGACCTCTGGAGGATGCAGCCTTCCGTTTGAGAAGCTGTCAGTCATGACGTCACACTCCCGTTTTTATAGCATTTTATAGCATCAACTAAAACCAAACTTATTTTAAAAACGAACACTTTAACTTACATCAGCGTGATAAAATCTACATCAAATGACAAAAAAACATGTTTCGAAACAAAATATTTGAAGTGAAATTTAATTATTTAGTTTGTCTCACGTCCCATTAGATTACATGGAGAGGGCGGGGTTTATGACCTATACTGAGACCAGCCACCTGGGGGCGATTGAGACGCGATGGCTTCACTTAGGAGGACTAGTGCAGCACACTTGATGTTACCGTTACTGGAAGTCTTGCAGTTTCTTGAGCCAGATTATGATATTCCCTCACGGAAAACCATTACAGCAATTACCCACAGGGTCCTATGTCACTAACATGCCATTTTATTGCAGATGGTAAGGTGAACAGTTATGTCCTGCAAATTTGAGCACTGGAAGAACGACACTAGACTTCCATCATAGCACGACTGCCTCAAATGCACTCAAGCAGCAACAAAGACAGTTAGAACTGCCTTCACACAATACTGCAAAACATGTTGGAATGCTACTGCTGATATGCTAGCATATTTACATGAACAGCACTGGGCCATCACCGCCATGCTGTTTGACAGGACTGTAAACAAGCTGGTGGATAATAATACCCTGGAGTTAACTGATGATCATTGGCAGACAATTGAGATGATGTTACCTGTACTCCAGTCTTTGAAAACAGCAAATGAAGCACTGGGTCGTGAAAATTACGTCTGTCTCCACGGTGTACTTGTGCAAAGTCTTTTATGCAGGTTCGTCCAGTTCAAACGACTGAATGAATGTATTACACTTATCTGGATAAATTTGAAAACAGCATTTTCATCTAAAAACAATCCACGTGCACACTATCATTTTCAGTTATTTCCCAAAAGTTGGTCATCCACACTGAAACACCTAAAAACACTTACGTCCCTGTACTGCGCATGAGTAAGACGCTTCAACCTGTGTCATTTCCGTCCGGTGTTTATTTACTTTCCGGCTCTTTGATACTGTCACAGCAATATGTCGAGGAAAGGCACCAAGTTTTTTTAAATGGCCCGACAGTGAGGTGGAGTTGTTGCTGCGCGTAACACAGGAGTATAAAGTTGCAAAAGCGAGCAAGAATATAGACTGGGAGACTTGCCAAAACAAATACGCCGAAATATTGGACTGCTTCAAAGAACAGTATCCCGCTAATGACGTTGCTTACCTCCACAGTAAGGACGAGCTCACAAATCTTATAATAACAGCAAGATTGAAGGCTATAAGGCGTAAATACAGACACGCGGTAGATTCCAGAAAGAGAAGCGGGCATGGAAGAGTAGTACACTTGATGTTAACTAATGAAGCCCTAATGTAAAGTTTCACCGAACAATAAAGAATCAAAACACTTTTTAACAATATCGAAGGCATGTTGTAGTCCAGATTAAAATATAAAAAAAATGTTTGAAAATAAATAGCCTATTAAGTCTAAATATTTAAGCATTTGGCGCTGTGATGAACACCATAGCAAATATGTGTGTGTGTGGTATATATATTTATATACAGGTGCATCTCAATAAATTAGAATGTCGTGGAAAAGTTCATTTATTTCAGTAATTCAACTCAAATTGTGAAACTCGTGTATTAAATAAATTCAGTGCACACAGACTGAAGTAGTTTAAGTCTTTGGTTCTTTTAATTTTGATGATTTTGGCTCACATTTAACAAAAACCCACCAATTCACTATCTCAACAAATTAGAATACTTAAGACCAATAAAAAAAAACATTTTTAGTGAATTGTTGGCCTTCTGGAAAGTATGTTCATTTACTGTATATGTACTCAATACTTGGTAGGGGCTCCTTTTGCTTTAATTACTGCCTCAATTCGGCGTGGCATGGAGGTGATCAGTTTGTGGCACTGCTGAGGTGGTATGGAAGCCCAGGTTTCTTTGACAGTGGCCTTCAGCTCATCTGCATTTTTTTGGTCTCTTGTTTCTCATTTTCCTCTTTACAATACCCCATAGATTCTCTATGGGGTTCAGGTCTGGTGAGTTTGCTGGCCAGTCAAGCACACCAACACCATGGTCATTTAACCAACTTTTGGTGCTTTTGGCAGTGTGGTCAGGTGCCAAATCCTGCTGGAAAATGAAATCAGCATCTTTAAAAAACTGGTCAGCAGAAGGAAGCATGAAGTGCTCCAAAATTTCTTGGTAAACGGGTCCAGTGACTTTGGTTTTCAAAAAACACAATGGACCAACACCAGCAGATGACATTGCACCCCAAATCATCACAGACTGTGGAAACTTAACACTGGACTTCAAGAAACTTGGGCTATGAGCTTCTCCACCCTTCCTCCAGACTCTAGGACCTTGGTTTCCAAATGAAATACAAAACTTGTTCTCATCTGAAAAGAGGACTTTGGACCACTGGGCAACAGTCCAGTTCTTCTTCTCCTTAGCCCAGGTAAGACGCCTCTGATGTTGTCTGTGGTTCAGGAGTGGCTTAACAAGAGGAATAAGACAACTGTAGCCAAATTCCTTGACACGTCTGTGTGTGGTGTCTCTTCATGCCTTGACCCCAGCCTCAGTCCATTCCTTGTAAAGTTCACCCAAATTCTTGAATCGATTTTGCTTGACAATCCTCATAAGGCTGCAATGAATGTTTGTGGCTTACCCTCCTTGTGAAGGGTGTCAATCATTGTCTTCTGGACAACTGTCAGATCAGCAGACTTCCCCATGATTGTGTAGCCTAGTGAACCAAACTGAGACACAATTTTGAAGGCTATATATATATATATATATATATATATATATATATATATATATATATATATATATATATATATATATATATATATATATATATATACACACATTTTTTTTTTTTTAAATACCTTGCTACGTGTACTGCGTTAGGCTAAACGAGACTTGTCATTTGCACTTACATATTGTTGCTCTTTTGTTAGTTTTGATTGCTTCTATTGTCCTCAATTGTAAGTCTCTTTGGATAAATGACTAAAAAACTACTTTAAGCTCTAAAAAGGAAAGTCCCTGTTACCACAGACTAATTTCACTTCAGATTGATAGTAGACCTTCTCAGGTTGTTACTCACCCAAAATCAGGTAAGTCTGATGTCGCATTGCAAAATAAAAGCCCTCCAAAATCTCATATAAAGGGTGTTTTACTTGGCATTTCAGATAGCTCTAAAAATGAAAGTCCCTGTTACCACAGACTAGTTTCACTTCAGATTGATAGTAGACCTTCTCAGGTTGTCACTCACCAAAAATCAGGCAAGTCTGATGTTGCATTACAAAATAAAAGCCGTCCAAAATATCATATAAAGGGTGTTTTACTTGGCATTTCAGATAGCTCTAAAAAGGAAAGTCCCTGTTACCACAGACTAGCTTTACTTCAGATTGATAGTAGACCTTCTCAGGTTGTCATTCACCCAAAATCAGGCACGTCTGATGTTGCCCTGTGTATACATTAATAAACCCATAATATGAAATTCACAGAGTAAATTCACAGTTTAAACAGAGCAATTTCATCTGACATGTTCACATGTAAAAATATTTCATGACGTAGCCGCAGAAATATAAATATTAACAAAAGTACCTAAAGTAGACTGTGGGTAATGTAATTTAACCAATCTCACGCACTTGTTGAACTTTTTTGGTATAACCGATGACAAACGGGAGAAATGTCAGATCAGACGCATGCTCTTCTCTTCGGCAGCTGATGTATCCGCGGTTGCCATGGTTTATTTTATACATGTATAAACCTATTTATTATAAATTAAGACTCACCTCACAAAAACAAATTCTTTCAGACACAGTTGAAATAGCTAAAAAGTGACAAACGCGCTGTCCTGATTCAGTATCTGTGACACGAGACGGTGTAGCCTAATCTGTGACATTATTTCGAAATAATCTTCATAACTCTCATGAATTAGAAAAACATATTTTCCTTTCTTGTAAATATCCTGTGTCGAATATCAGGCACATCAATTGTGGAGGCGTGCTCCGTAATGTGACTGACGTCACTATATATTAAGCTTTTTATATTCCAATTACAAGACAGATTTTCTTTCACTCTCCATACTAATCAAACAATGACTATTTAAAACATTTTGCAACACACATTCAATAAACAAAAAGTGATCAAATTTAAACCATCTCTACTGTGATTTTTAAAGACATTTTAACAGCAATTAAGCCCTTATTTTAACATTACTGAATTTAAGACTCTTTAGTTTCCACACAACTCCTGTTAAACAGCACTTCTTCACCCACACCAAACTACCATATATCCACAACTGATGCAATTATATTCATATAAACTAGCTAACTGTATCCTGACACAATGAAACTTGTTTACCACCTTATGGAACACGTTAAAAACATTACCACATAATAACAAAATTCAGTCTGCATGTATGTTTTTTCACACATTTATTGAAAACCACTAAATATGCAGAACAAATTGTTTCTACATAAACCAAATCAACCTTGCAAACCAACTTTTAATATACAAGACTCTACATTTACTTAATACTGTCTGTTCAAAATGTTACAATACTACAATACTACAATTTACAAAATACACACCTGTATTTAACATTCACTTATAGAAATAAATTTTATGGAAATAAACACCTTTTGTAATTCTTAAAATATATAAAAACACAATGTTTGATAATGCACCCTTAATATTAAAGATAACATCTGAGTACAACTTTCTCAATTGTGAATAACTCCAAAGGTACTACAATGTTGTTTGTTCAATGTTGTAACCTGAAAAAAATGCTTACAAATCCAAAACAGCTAACATTTAGAACTTTTGTCCACTACGTACTATATTGTAACACTATACAATAAACATTCACATTACTCTCTTACAACAAACAAATAAACAAGAAAATTACTTCCCACTCTACTAAACATCTTTCTTTAAGTTTGGTTGTTTCTCTTAAAACCTTCACCACAGGTTCCACAAAAACTCCAGCCTTGCCTTTACTGGATTCATCACCTCCTTTGCTCCTTTTGTCCAAACCCTGAGACTATGAATATTCAGCAGTTTCATGTGCAAACAATATTTCAAGCATCAAATTTTTAAACAGTAATTCTGCAGATTATTCCATGCTTGCACTACTTACCAGAACACCTTTCCATTGTGCTTTGGAAAACTGATTTTCTGACTCAAAGTCACCTCTCTTGCTCCTTTCCTCCACAACCTGACTCTGTGAATATTAAACACTTTCATGTGCAAACAGTTATTCAAGCATCACATCTTTAGACATTAATTCTACAAATTGTTCCACACTTGCATTTTTACCACTAGGATCAGGTATCAAAAACCACTTGCATTTTAAAACCAAATCCAAATTTCCAAGAACCAGATATTCAATAAGACATATATCACTTACCATGACATCTTTTCCTTCTGGTTCAGAAGACAGATTCGCAGGCACAGAGTCAGCTCCTTTTCCCTTTTCCCCTAAACCCTGACTCTGTGAGGGTTCAACAGTTTCATCTGCAAACAACTGTTCCAACATCAAATCTTCGGACAGTGGTTGTGCACACTCTTCCACAGCACCGCTACTTTTTACGCCATCATTCTCTTCTGCTTCAGTAGATTGATTAGCTGAATCAGAATCAAACACAAATGATGCACACATAACGCGTTGTCCTCTGAATTTGATGTGCTGTGTCTGTCATCACTCAGCAACTTTGCAGCTAACACATCTCGTTCCACCTGACTGTCAGCTGGTACAGTCAGCAACTGGCGAAGCACAAAGTCATCCAATACAAATGTGTTCATATTATCAGTGCTATCTGTACAGTGATGATTGCATGAAGTTCAAACTTCACATTTGCAGTTTTGCAATATGCTGCACATTGTTGACATCTGGTCATCAATGTCTCCAAATTCACACCAGGCAAGGTATGCATCTTTGGACACATGTATTGGACTTTCACATCTGCGGTCACAATTTCTCCTTCCTTGACTGTAAAATTGTCAACTGGTTGTGCAACAGTAGCTGAGACATCTGGTACTATGGTTAAAGATGACTGTGAAGTGGTAGACAAACAAGTGTAACCATAAAATTGTCGAACAGATGCGTTCTTGATGGTGTACCACTTCCCGATTTCCAAGACATCTCCTCCCCAGACAGTCAATGACAAACTACACATCTGATCAGCCACATCATATGACTGCCTTTGGAATCTTTGATTGTTACGGGTCATACCCTGTCTGTCTTCCACCAACTGGACCACTTTGACTGTCACATTCACCTGAAATGCAAATAAATAAATAAAAAAAAAAATAAAAAAAAATTGTTTCACTATTCAAAAATCTCTTAATTTGGCAAAAATAACAAAACACTATACCAGACACATATACATTCAAAATACAAACACCTATATCTCCAAAAATGACGGTAGGAACAACCTACCCTTTGATACTCCCTGGGATCATTGATGATTTGCTGCATCGTCCAATGTCGTACAATGTCATGTGTACACTCATCAAATGCAAACTGTAATTTACGCACACGTTAGAGTGGTCGAAGCATTGACAATGATGTCCATCTCTCCTTTCTTTTGGCGAGATGCTGAAAAGCCGTACAGGACTCCTACAAAAACAACAACAAACAACTTCCATTAATATTTTCCCACAAAGACAAACTTACAACAAAATATACTTATTCATCAATACAAAAAAACATTTTTATCTATAACAATACTTTTTACAATTACCTGTCTTTTTCTGCACTTTCAAACATATGATGACGCTGCACATCAAATACCACCACACGGCTATTTCTTGTTGCCTCCTGTAACATCACTGTGAAGTATTTGTGTCGACTTCCTCCATCACTTTGGACACATCATGAACATATCCTTCCACCTCTAACTTTGATATTTTCTCCATTGTCATCAATTCAAACAGTTATTTCTGAAAAAAAACAAAAAAACAAAAAAACAATACAACTTAACTACTTTAGTGTAAATTTTGTTTTCACTAGCAACTTATTCCTTTCTTCTTTAAAACAGTTTCCAAACTGAACTTGCCAAGTATACACAAATCCTTATAAATATCCTTCAATTACTAATAAACATTATGCCACCATCATGTGCTATCAAACGTATCCTATTTTCCACTTATGAAGACATGATTACAACCATGTCACATTTAAGTGCTATATTGTCAAAAAGAATAAAATGCAGCGTCCAATTAGTTAACAATCATATAAACATTCACAGCAGTCACTTTTCTGGAAATTCTAACTTTTCATACAAATACATTCTTATCACAGTTTATAAAACATACTAATATACACACACACACACACACACACACATAGTGGGGCAAAAAAGTATTTAGTCAGCCACCAATTGTGCAAGTTCTCCCACTTAAAAAGATGAGAGAGGCCTGTAATTTTCATCATAGGTATACCTCAACTATGAGAGACAAAATGAGAAGAAGAAAAAAAAAAAAATCAGAAAATCACATTGTAGGATTTTTAAAGAATTTATTTGCAAATTATGGTGGAAAACAAGTATTTGGTCAATAACAAAATCTCATCTCAATACTTTGTTATATACCCTTTGTTGGCAATGACAGAGGTCAAACGTTTTCTGTAAGTCTTCACAAGGTTTTCACACACTGTTGCTGGTATTTTGGCCCATTCCTCCATGCAGATCTCCTCTAGAGCAGTAATGTTTTGGGGCTGTCGCTGGGCAACACGGACTTTCAACTCCCTCCAAAGATTTTCGATGGGGTTGAGATCTGGAGACTGGCTAGGCCACTCCAGGACCTTGAAATGCTTCTTACGAAGCTACTCCTTCGTTGCCCAGGCGGTGTGTTTGGGATCATTGTCATGCTGAAAGACCCAGCCACGTTTCATCTTCAATGCCCTTGCTGATGGAATCTCACGATACACGGCCCCATTCATTCTTTCGTTTACACGGATCAGTCGTCCTGGTCCCTTTGCAGAAAAACAGCCCCAAAGCATGATGTTTCCACCCCCATGCTTCACAGTAGGTATGGTGTTCTTTGGATGCAACTCAGCATTCTTTCTCCTCCAAACACGACAAGTTGAGTTTTTACCAAAAAGTTCTATTTTGGTTTCATCATTCTCCCAATCCTCTTCTGGATCATTCAAATGCTCTCTAGCAAACTTCAGTCGGGCCCGGACATGTACTGGCTTAAGCAGGGGGACACGTCTGGCACTGCAGGATTTGAGTCCCTGGCAGCGCAGTGTGTTACTGATGGTAGCCTTTGTTACTTTGGTCCCAGCTCTCTGCAGGTCATTCACTAGGTCCCCCCGTGTGGTTCTGGGATTTTTGCTCACAGTTCTTGTGATCATTTTGACCCCACGGGGTGAGATCTTGCGTGGAGCCCCAGATTGAGGGAGATTATTAGTGGTCTTGTATGTCTTCCATTTTCTAATAATTGCTCCCACAGTTGATTTCTTCACACCAAGCTGCTTACCTATTGCAGATTCAGTCTTCCCAGCCTGGTGCAGGTCTACAATTTTGTTTCTGGTGTCCTTTGACAGCTCTTTGGTCTTGGCCATGGTGGAGTTTGGAGTTGGACTGTTTGAGGTTGTGGACAGGTGTCTTTTATACTGATAACGAGTTCAAACAGATGCCATTAATACAGGTAACGAGTGGAGGACAGAGGAGCCTCTTAAAGAAGTTGTTACAGGTCTGTGAGAGCCAGAAATCCTGCTTGTTTGTAGGTGACCAAATACTTATTTTACCAAGGAATTTACCAATTAATTCTTTAAAAATCCTACAATGTGATTTTCTGGATTTTTTTTTTCTCATTTTGTCTCTCATAGTTGAGGTATACATATGATGAAAATTACAGGCCTCTCTCATCTTTTTAAGTGGGAGAACTTGCACAATTGGTGGCTGACTAAATACTTTTTTGCCCCCCATTGTAAGTGTTATATATATATATATGTGTGTGTGTGTGTGTGAATATATAGAAGTCTGAATATATAAAGGTAAATCTTAATATATAAATGTAAATTGTGAATATATAGTTATAAATCTGAATATATAGTTAAAAGTCTGAATATGAAGTAAATCTGAATATATAAATGTAAATTGTGAATATACAGTGCCTTGCGAAAGTATTCATACCCCTTCATTTTTTTCACGTTTTGTTATGTTGCTGCCTTATGTTAAACTGTTGTTTGCAATTGTAAAATAATTTGTCTGAATGAATGAGTTAAGCAAAATTCAAATTGGTTAACATTAAGCTTGTTTGATTAAGTTCTACATTCAGATTTTGAACATGACATCAAATCTAAAGTGCTTATGCTGGTGTTAACGCAAACAACATTGTAACAGTCATTATACTCACCTGATCTGTAAAAAAGCAATGCAGTGATTCAAGAAATAATTAGCAAAATTCAGTTTGGATGACATTTAGCTTGTGTGAATAAACTTTACATTCAGATAGTTTCATATACAGATTTCTGTGAACAAGAAACAATATCTAAAGTGCTTATGCATCTGGAAAGTGTTAATTCAACATTGTAACAGACATTATATTCATCAGATCTGTATAAAGCAATACACTTATTCAATAAATTAATCGAATGTATTTTGTTTATGAACATAATCTTCATTTATTGTGTAATTAGTTTTTCTGAACATCAAGATTTGCAGCATGGGAAAAAAGTTACTTGTTGACTTTAAATTATCTCCTGACGAATCCACTCTGTCAAATATTACAGTGAAAATTAACTCGTGACATTTAGGCATTGTCACCATGAATGCACAAAGTTATCCAATGTTTGATGTCTGTCTGCCAATGTTCTCTGAAAACTCTCTGTTTGCAGCCTCCATCCTCTCAAATGTCCTCAGCCTGAGATCTTCCTGCGTAAGTGTAAAGCCCAAAACACACTGCACTATTTTAGCAATCCTATAAGATCACTGCATGTCACACTGTGCGACATGGATATAATAGACTGTATGATGATTACACCTACTGACTTCTACAATATGACACACGTTACTATAGTCATCAGCATCCGCTAGTGGTAAACAAAAAGAGCATGATGAATCACACTTTGACAGTTGTAGTTTTTTGTGTGCTGAAAAAAAAGTGGAAGTGGCAAAAGAGGAAGGGATAAGAGCTTGAGGTAAGCAGTTTTATGTTTTAGCGCCATGTCGCGTTGATTTAATGTCACATTTTTATTGGTTGGTCAGTAAATGTGGATCGACCAGCAAACACACTGTGCGATGATCATGCTGTATTGTAGGCTATCTTTGAACATTGTCTGTATGTGTTCAGCCTGTCACGAGTGTTTTGAGTCTCTGTAGACATCGATCCTATCTGTGTCTGAGTCCTGACTTGCTGTAGCAGGAGAAGGTGCAGAACTACATAGCGAAGGAGAAGGGCTATCGTGACTGACTGATGGTGGATAACTGTTATCGGTGGTGCTGCTGTTGTTTATTTCACTTGTTTTGATGCCACAATTAATGGTGACGGCTGGAGAACCACCTCAGATCTGTTTTCAGAGTTCAAAGTACAGGAGTACTACCACTTTTTGAAGAATTTATCTTCCAGAATCTGGCAGTAAGTTTTAGGAGCTCATTTTAGTCAATCTCTGCAAGACAGACTTTTCAGGATAGGAGATGGACTAAAAATGAGCTCCTAAAACTTACTGCCAGAAGAGGATGTGATGCTGGTCCTTCACAATACTTCAGCATGTTATTCTTATTAAGTGAGGGTAATTTTTTAGGATTTTTTTACCCAAGCAAAGTCTCTGAGAACCTGACACCTTGTAATTCTGGAGACTCCAGGAAGGTTGCAGTTCTGGAAAATAGTGGAACTGGAGACTAAATGGTTCCTGATGGGTTTACACCTAATTCTTCAAATTAATTATTTATTCTTTTGCAGTTAACTTGTCTTTTCTTCTCCACCTGTTATTGTCTGACCCCACTGACCCAATGAGCATTTCGCTGACCAGTGGTCATGTCTTAACTTTGCAATTTCTGTATTGCATTAGTTTTGAATATTTCTCATGGGGATTTAATATTTTTTGACTTTTCAGTTTTGATTTAAATTTCTTTTTTGGCTCATTTCATCTGTAAAAGAAAACATGCCTAATAATTCTGTACACCTGAATATAAGGAGTTTTTCACTTTCAGCCTTCATGGACAATTGTATATCGCTTATAAATGATTAAATACAAAATTATAAGTAGTTATTAAGATTGATGTGGTTTGGAACTCGTAAAATATGCTTGGGAAAAAAAATATGATCAGAATATCAACGTGCTTAATAATTAAGATTAATAAGATGTGCTCACTTTACACAGAATGCGCGTGATCGCGAAGTCGAAAGTGAGCAGCGAGCGCTCATTCAAATGTGATTTCAATACCCCGCATATTGATAGCGCGAAAATTACATACAATATTACAATGTTTGTGGGAGCGGGAAACACGCGTTGCGGGAGTGGGTCGTAATGGTCAGAAACTCGGCGGGAGTGGGCTTAAGAAAACTGTCCCGTGCAGGGCTCTATAGGCTGCGCATCAACACACATTTTTTCCGCGCTACCCCATCTCCACCCGCAATCATTAGTACCGTTTCGTTCTGTCTTTGACAGCACAAGTAGGACAATTTTTGAAATAGCACCATAAAATTTATTTAAAATTTTAGTTCAAGCACTTTCAAGGATCTATGTTTGTTTTCAAGTACTTTCCAGGCCTTGGTGCCATTTGAGTCCCCATGACATAATGTGGTATATTTTGCGTAAAAATAGGTTAATACTTGTTTCTGAAAGCTAATCTTACAAAGTTACTGTCCCTCTACAATCAAACACAATAAATATGTGCTTAAAAGTTAATTAATTAAAAATAATTACTCTTATGTTAGTGCAAGTAGGCTAAAATGCCATGTCCCCAAGTAAGCTTGCATAACTTCAGCCACAAATATAAATAATAAAAATCAAACAAATTCCAATTTTTTTCAATATCGCTGTATATTCTTATTTATAATATTCCTCAACAAAATATATTTTTTATTTATACATTTTTAATGCTTAAAGTTTTTAAAAGATGTTGTGTCCCTGAATTGAATGTCCCCCCTGTTACTCTGATGAAAAGTCCCTCTGAACATGGCCCTTGAATGTTTCTCTAATAACACGATTCTCAGGAAGTATAACACTTTTTGGTGGCAAACTACAGTATCTACAAGAAGCAGAGTAATTAACAATCTTTAATTCACCCTTTTTTCAGTGTTTTATAATGATTCACTGATGTGGTGAAGCATAACATGTCCACTCTGTTATGCTTATTTCTAATGGAAACTGATAATATTTTGTAATTTTGAAAATATGGTTAATAAGCAGGTTAAAAATCTTCCTCGGTGATCACTACGCACTAGCTTGTTGTTTATCACATGAGTAGCAATAGCTGACTTTAGCATAAAATGTCCCTCCTGTTACTGTTTTGCACTGTAACGGTGGAGATATTGTAACATTTGATGTAAAATGACATAAGTGTTTAAGGCATGTATTGGTACTTATGGATTTAAAAGAAAGAGTTGCTTAAATAGTATGCATGTATTTGTTAGGAAATGGCACTGTTGTCTGCTGAAGAAAAGCAGCGACGCTACAGGACTCGTTGTGATGCACACCCTGAAAGAAGGCAGATATACCTCAATAAAAAGAAGGGGAGGTGGAGAAAGGACATAAAGGAAGGAAGAAAAAAAAGAGTGTTAGAACTCAGATTTGTTGATTAGGTAGAAACTGTAATAAATGATCTTGACTTTGCCATTACAATGTGTGTGTGTCTCTGTGGTGTGTGTTCGTGTCTACGTGCTGTGTGTGTGTCTGTGTGGTGTGTGTGTGTGTGTGTGTACTGGTATTCCCTGCATTATGGGGTCCAAATGTCCCCACAGGTATAGTAATAACAGTAAACTTTCATCTTGTGGGGACATTAATTTGGTTTCCATGAGGAAAACAGCTTAGACTCTAAGTCATACAGAATGAAGTGTTTTGAAAACCTAAAATAAATGTAGTTTTGTGTGAGGGGTAGGTTTAGGTGTAGTGTTAGGGTAAGGATATAGAAAATACAATTACAATATTAGTGTGTGTCAGAGAGAGAGCAAAATAATATCTTCTCTAAAACTATAAACTTTCAATATTAAAATACAATGACAAACCTATTTTGTAGCCTAATAAATGGACAGCATAACAAATGAGATCTTATAATAATAGGTATAAGAACAACTTGCTTTAATGTGATAATAGGCCTTATATCCTATACATTTTATTTACAGAACCATTTATCTGTTGTAGTGATTGTAAATTGTGACAATATGCTTCTTGTATTAGGCAACATGTTGAAATAAACTGTTGTTTAGTGGTGTAATGTCCACCCTGTTATGTCCTGTCCACCCTGTTTCCCCCTCTGTCCACCCTATGTCAGGGGTTTTTTGATATTACTAAAATAAGTTCAACAAATGATATGCATATATTTGTGGTTACTTGTAGGGAATAAAATGGTAAAATGGTTCCAAAATTCCAGTTAAATTTCTTTTTATTCGCTGTGTCTCAAAAATACAACTTTTTTCAAGATAATGCCCGATTATAAACACTTTGTTAAAATACATTTGCAGAGTAAAGAGAGGGCCATTTTAGCTCTTAGAAAATGTAAATATTACAATAACTGTGCATTCAAAACACTTGTTAATTGAGATGAGAATGTCCTGTAACAGGGTGGACATTTGTTCCTTGCACATGTGAGGAATTTTGTGAAAAATTATTAAAGAATAATATCCTGAGCTGGACCAATATATTTTTCTTATAGTGTAACAAGCCCTTCATCAGATAAAATGATTACATCATGGAAATTAAAAAAAAAAAAAAAAATATGGAAAGTTACCAAGCTGAAATGACACCGAATAGTAAGAATGACATTAAACGATTCTGACTTGTCAGCGGATGCACAGTTATGCAGTTTTTATACGGGTTATATAATCGCAGAATATTTATTTATGTTTTTTTTTTTTTTTTTTTTTTTGAATTGGTGCATTTAAAATCAGAGATTTTAAGATTTTTCTAATTATTTTCTCAGGTTTGTTTTCATTATTTAACAAAAGCACGACATATAATACGACATGTAAGTCCTGAATTAATATATCTTGTGTATGACCTAAAATGATGGGTGCAATCCTCTGATACAGTTATTTATACAGATCAGTGGATAGCATGCGTATCTGTGTTGAGGTAATTGCTGTCATTCAGTCAGCACACGCTGTTTGAATATGCTCCTAAAAATAGCACACATTTATCTAGACCAGCATGAGAGTACCCATGTACAGTGCTTAATACTTATAGGTATCAAGTGATGATAATCCATTTTTGTGATCAATGGATGAATAAGTTAATGTTTTACTGGCCGACTATAAAGTAATTAACAGATAAAGCAGCTGTGTTAGCAATCTGTCATATTTTGCGCATTTCGTCCCTTTCTGTAGAGGATTTTTTTTTCTGCGACTATTTTGCCGACTAAGCATCTTCTCATCAACTAACGTTTAGTGGATTATTAGGATTATTATTTCTTGTCGCAGTGAAAATGGGTCCTCCCGACACTGGTCGCTACATTTGACGATGAAATCTGAAAACGTTGATGTATGAATTACTAAGAAGCAATATGAATATAGCTACAAGTGAATATAAGTGAATTACAAAAAAATCATCAATATGGAGAAACCTCTGTACTTTAAAGATCTGTACCATGGATCTGTACCATGTGAGAGACAGAATTTGAAAAGTCACAAAATGGGCACTGTTTTAAACAGGACTTAATAAAAACGTCTTCTTCTCCTTTATTTAAAGTGGTGTGGTGCTTTGGTGGAACAGGAACAGAAATAATCTCAGATTTATCAATATGGAAAAAGCAAAGTACAAATTAATTTTATTATTTGAATGACACTAGGATATGCTTAAGCGATTAAGTCACATTCGATTCTTGTACAACATGTTAAACGTAAATATATATTTATTATGGCTAGGTATTGCCCAATTTGGCGATTAGATTTGATTCTTATATGGTTTCGATTAAATTCAATATCAATTAGTTATCAATATTTCACTGAAAATGCTAGTTTTGCAGACATAGAATCCATATTTTAATATAAATGCTAGTAACTGAAAACCTCATTCTTAGCTATAAAATGAAATACACATTTTTGAAACAGAGATGGTAAGGTGTACATTAATTTAGATGGCTGCAAAACATAGCAGGCAGTCGGTCAGAACTGAATGAATGCTTTTTTAAGTGAAGAGAGACTGCAGAGATTTGATGGGCAGACGTGGTTCTGAAACAAATACAAGAGGAAATAAACTTATTGATATGTGCATGAAGATGTCAACTAATAAACTTGCATTACAACTGAACAAATTCACATTCAAAGAATTAAGCAGCTTTTAACTGAATATTATATCTATTAAGGCAATAACAGCAATGTATTAGTACAGAGATCTCCAACTCTGCTCCTGGAGAGCTACCGTCCTGCAGACTTCAGCTCCAGCACACCTGTCTTTAATTATCAAGCAATCCTGAATACCTTGATTGGCTAGTTCAGGTGCAATTGAATGAGGTTGGATCTGAAACCTGCTAGATGGTAGCTCTCCAGGGGCCCGTTTCAATAAGGAGGTTCAACCACCTCTGAGTTTAAACTTGAACTCTGAGTTGACTTACCGAGAGATTGAAAACTGAGTTTTTGGTTTCAGAACGGCTGAATTGTGTTAGTTCATTCAACTCTTGAGTAGGTTGACTCTGAGTTTAGCGCGTGCACCACAACTATGAAAAGTCATGATCAGTGGAGCGCCGAAATTACGATTCAACATGGCAACAGCTCCCGCCAAAAAGACGTCCGCGTGCGTATTTCTGTCAGTGCGTAACTTTAATTCTTAATAACTGTTAATATCTTAATAACTGTTATAATATCAGAGGTGAAAACTGTAAATTATTAAACTAATATTCATTTTAATGGTATCCCATGGCAAAAATAAAAACCTTGGCAGCAAGCAGCTAAAAATGAAGTAGCCTATAAAAACAATTCAAAAAAGGTAAAGCTTTAAGCATGAAAGGTTCAAAGGTGTAGGCTAAATGACTTTACTAACATTTGACATTAAATATCATTCAGTGTCTATTTCAATGCACTGCTGTTTTTTTTCCTAACACTCTTTTCACATAATTAAAGATTTTCTTATCCAACCTGTTACATTTCTTAATTAGAGTTAATTAGAGCTTAAGAAGGCAGAGGCACCCAAAAAGCGGGGAGAACCTACACCACTGACAGATGAAGAGGAGAAGAATTTTAAAATACAAAAGGAAAAAGTATAACTTTTGCTTTTGTATTTGTAAAGATGACCAAATAAATTGTGAATAATTTGTGTTTATTTAACAGCTGTGTTTACAGCATATATCCCATACTACCCTTACACCTGGCATCCTTCCATTCCATACAGTAATCAGTTTCATTTTCAGAATCCTTATATAGTAAGGAAGAGAAACACCAGGGTCTGGACTGTATCACCCCATCCGTGTTGACATTCACTTCTCAGAAGATCCAGCAGCACTGTCAGGGCCTCCCTGCTCAGCCGAAAACCATTAAAAACCTGTCCAGCGCTGGCACATTCAGCTTTATCCTGCAGTACAGGGGTCTGGTCTGATTTAGGGAAAGAAGGAAAAGAGAAATTGTTTAGAGCTATGACAAAGTAATTGGTAGAAGAAATATTGAGATACTTTAGTAAACTACTTGTAGTAACTACTAATACCACACTGGGGAAAAACTACTAGTCATATTTAAAACCTTAGCTCAGAGCCAATCCTCCCTATACGCAAAGTACGCAACCTGCGTAGGGCCCCCGAAACAGCAGGGGGCCCCCTTGCTCTCAAAGATGATTTAATTTTAGTTTAGTTTTTGAATTTGGCCAGCGGTTATGAAAACATGAATGTTCATTTCTTTTAATGCGGTGTGCTGTCGCCCTTTCTACGTAAAAATCAGTCAAATAATGTAACATGAATATCATGCAGTCTCTTTCTCGAGACAAAAAAAAAAACGAGTTGAAAGCGTACCGAGCCACGTAAGAGACACTGTTTCTCAAGCGCTTTCCATGAGCGCGATTTGAGTGAACATGGACAAAGGCATTTCATCCATTCATAACCCCCCGTTACATTATCCAAGTAAGTTCTAAGCCAATACCTGCACTTAAAGTTGTAATCTGGCAATTAAGGACACAGCAAATCAGTGTAACTTACTTGGCCTAGTCTTGGCTAATCACCTTCTCCTCCATTATGATGTAAAACAAAAATGAGCAACTCGTTTTTTTTTTTATTAAATTTTTTTGTACAGACCAAAATAAATGCCCTGTTTGTTTCATTTACCTGCTGTGTTGGTGTTCGATGGTCCAGCTGCTGTTGGGAGTGTGTCTGTGTCACCATCATTTATGATTCCAGAAATAGCAGTGTCACCTATTATGCTGGCGATATGGGTTGTAAAATCTGTTGCCCTTTGTCCTCCTTCAGTAGCAGATATTTCCTGTTTGTATGTTTTCACCCTTTTTTTTGGCAGCGATTTTAATGTCAAACCATTTGTTCTTTCCTCTGACCCAACAGAACTAACAGCAGCCATAATTTTCTCCCATGTAGAATTTTTTCTTTTGTTAATTATGTCTGAAGTGAGTGACCCAAATAACACTTTTTAGTTTTCTTCAGCTTGGCTCACCAGTACTTCAATTTCTGTTTCTGAGAAGTTCCTCTTTTTCGCCCTCTTTGCCATTAATTCAGTAAAGACATCTACATTCACATGATTTATAAAGGGAGGTGTTGTCACCATATATGGTTAATTGGAGGTGTTTCTGAATGCAAATGACCATGAACATGAATTCAAACATAGTGCTTAAGAACATGTGGGATTTATCAACAAAGATTACTTACTGGTGTGCGTAAGAATCGTGTGTGCATGTTTAAAAAAATACAGATTTTTTTGTACTAACACATTCTAAATTTCATTCGTAGAACAAAATATAGAACCTTTTCTATGCACTGTTGATAAATGAGGGCCCAGGTTGTTAAGACTGCACCAGACAGACAGCTGCTCAACCGCACTTCTATACTAATAAGGATGGACTTACATGTTTTCACACATTTCATCAAAGTTTGGATTCCTCCATTTCCTCACAGTGTCTCTCCTTAAGCAAATGTTTATCATTTTGTGAGTCTATGGATCTTCTCATTAACTGTTCAGAAGTGTCAATTATGAAAACATGCTAAACTTCCTGATGACAGAAGTGATGATAATTAATTTGAGATAAAATGAATGATCATTTGGTGTCTAAAATAATGCTGGAACAGATACTGTCTGTAATGATTGAAATGTGAAATGTTATGTTTGTCAAAACAATTAAACTGGTCAGTTTATGAGACTACAACACTTTCAGCCAATATAAAATATTTCTTGCACATCCTGAGGGTTTGTGATGCTCAGATTTGAGCTGTCTAAAACCCTTAAGTATTTAATCTATTATACAGCCATTCATCTACTACAATTACAGAGCAACATGTCCCGTATTTTTTGCCATAAACTCAATAAGATTTGTAGTAAGGTTGAGATCCCATAAGTCTATTCTGCTGTGTTGATGTTCACAAATAATTTTTAATCATTTTCAACATCTCAAAGCTTTGTGATAAAATGTTACAGTAGTGTAATGTTATGACTTTTAGAGCAACAAACTTGTGAAAATAAGTGATTTATAACATATCAAATAGTTATCAATCATTTACTAATGACATTTTTGAATGACTTAAAACACACTTGTGGTATGTTAACATATCACTTATTAATAATCTACAAATGCATATTAAAGTTTAAATGATTAGTTAATCATTAACAAAAGTGAAAGCAGATTGTGTTACATTCAGTGTTTACACCTGACCATAAGATTTTTTCATTTTTAAAAACTGATCATCAAACTTTATTTTTTGCTGATGTGAGAATTTATGTAATGGGAAAGCAAGGACATTTTGAGAACTTGTCTAGTAGCCGAACATTTTGACCAAAGCAAGTCTTCAGCTGTGGAGCACAAATGCACTTCCTCGTTAATGTAAGTGAGCATAAAATACTAAAATACTTACTCTTGTGTCTAATCATGAAACACACAAGAAACATGATTAAATATGGACAAATAGGGATTACAAGATTATAACGTTTCACTCTAATGTTCTGTAATCGTGTTTTCAAACTTTTATATAATTGATATGATAATTTTAAAGTAGCCTACTGTTGTTACCAAATAGGTTGTTTTACACTTTAAAGGAGTAGTTCACTTTCAGAATGAAAATTCTGTCATCATTTACTCACTCCCCACTTGTTCCAAACCTGTATGAGTTTAAAGACAAAAGTGAAAAATGTTGAGATCCGAACAGTTGATGAGCACCACTGACGACCATAGTAGGAAAAAAAAAAATACTATGGAAGTCAATGGTGCTCATCAACTGTTCAGATCCCAACATTTTTCAAAATATCTTCTTTTGTGTTCAACAGAAGAAACTCATACAGGTTTGGAACAAGTGGGGAGTGAGTAAATGATGACACAATTTTCATTCTGAAAGTGAACTACTCCTTTAAGTCATCTGAAATGTAATAAATGTATTTCAGTCATAGAAATTACTCATGCATTGCCTTTTATTTCAAAATGCTTGTTATGGATGCAAAACTCTTTAATTTTCTAAGGGAAATTTCATCTGCATAAAGCAAAAAGAAAAAAAAGAACCATCAAAACCTGTTTTAGATTTTTTTTTTTTTTTTTTTGGTATGTATGTAAAAAAGTGTTTATGACTCAAGCTGACATGTAACATGAAGTGAGGAATATATCTCTTATGTTGAAAGGACTCTAATATAGCAGTGTTAGAATTTATACTGAACTTAACTTTGTGTAAGCTACAGGCTTTTACCTAACCAGAGGAAATGCAGGTTTATAACTGTACAAAACAATGGACAAAAAAACACTTTATTTACAAATACAAAAACCATCTAGGAACCAGGGCTCTGAACCGGTTCAAGGAACAAAAACAAAAACCGGAAAGTAAATTTTCACAGGAACATAACCAGAAACAGAAACTCTAATTTAACGGTTCTACCAGAAAGACTCAAGAGGCAGTGTTATGTTTAACATTTTATTGAAGAATAAATGAACAGTATAAATCCGGCAACAGTCCGATTATAAAGTCCTTTGGCATAGACCCTGTCCATGATCCAGTTCTTGAGGTAGGCTGGCAGATCCTGCCTGAAGATAAAGGCAGGGCGAAGCCAACCCCCAAAAAGAAGAACTTTAGAGAACCCTGAAATGAAACATATTGAAAACAGCTTAATATATAAACACTGAACATTTTAATTGATCTTTAAATCAGTCGTGGCCTAACGGACAGAGAGTCGGACTTGTAACCCAGAAGTTCACGGGTTCGAGTCTCAGGTCTGGCAGGGATTGTAGGTGGGGGGAGTGAATAACCAGCGCTCTCTTCACTTTCAATACCATGACTGAGGTGAGACCCTTGAGCAAGGCACCGAACCCCCAACTGCTCCCCGGGCGCCGCAGCAATATGGCTGCCCACTGCTCCGGGTGTGTGTTCACTGCTGTCTGTGTGTGTGTTCCCACTTGGATGGGTTAGATGCAGAGCACAAATTCCGAGTGTGAGTCACCATACTTGGCCACATATCACTTCACTTTCACTTTCACTTTCATCTAGAAAGGCTTTAAATTAAGATTAAAGGGCAGATGCCCCAAGGGGCTCTGCAGCTGGGAGCCCCGGCAGACTAATGTAGAGAAGTAGTTCTAGTGAGCTGGCAGTAAGAAATCGATATCCCAATGTACCTGAATATGTCATAAGGTTAAATAAAAGATTTCAAATGCGACGCATATATAGACAAACAAGACCACCACCACCAGTAGATTTTAAGATTGTACCTTGATAGATCTTTTTGTGCATTCAGTACAAGTTGGCGATCTGTTCTGATATAAGATTGGTAAACTGTGGATGTCCATCTGCCTAGGAATTTGATGGTTGAAGCCAGGTTACCGTAGTCAGCAGCAGTTGTGGCAGCACCAATACGGAAAGAATGTCCAGTATACAAATAAGGTGATAGAGCACATATTGTGAGGACAGCAGTTAAATAGTTTTTGAACCAATATTTCGTTACTGGAAAACCATTAGGCAGAATAAGCAGGGGAGAAGGATTAGGAATACAAGGACGAACTTTGAGATATTTAATCATAGCAGCGTAAGGGCAGAAAGGGCTGTTCAATTTGAAAATTGAAACAGAAACACCTTTCCCTGAAACATCAGCTTTAGAGTGTTTAAGAAAGACAGTGAAATAGTTCAAAGAAATCGGTAAAAGATAGATCACATGCCGGGTTAAAATTATGTGATTCTGAGGAAAATTTCCCATGTCGCAAAAAACCAAAGAATGCCAATAAAAATACTGCCTCAAGAAGAAGATTAATGTAGTAAGAAAACATACCTTTTCGCAAAGTAGATATTAGTCCATGTAAAATAGTGTTCGTAATTGGAAGACATTTGTCTGTAACTTCGGGAGAAGTTTTTCCAAAACCTTTGAGTAACAAACGGATAGTAGGATTTGAAAATAAACTAGGAAAATTATGATTGTTTAACTGAGCATAAAATTGAATTCCAGCCAGATTTTTACCCATGGTAGTGAACTTAAAATTATGAGATTCAAAACAAAAAACTAAGATGCAAACAGTAAAGATTAGAATGGGAAATTGACGGATCTTAAAAGAAAGACAAAACCTAGAAAACGATGACCATGCTGTTTTGTAAGCTTTTAAAGTAGAAGGTACTACTGCTTTAGAAATATAAAATCTAGCGGAGTCTAGTAACTTGCCGTAGCTATCTCTTAGCTCAGGAGGATATCGGCCAGAACTGGGCATGGTGTTGAATCCTGGTTGGCTGAAGGCGAGAGGCTTCTGAAAGCTTCGGCTTTGATGATAAAATTATGCGTAACAGACTGTCAGGTCAGACATCTAACAATCAACATTATAGCTTGACAATTCAATCTTCCTTAATTCAGAATAGCAACGACTGCTTCGTTGTCACAGTGCATAATGATACGTTTTTGTGACCAGATTGAGCCCCATAGAACACTGGCTACAGCGATAGGATAAATTTCATGAAGGGCAGAAGAAGATTATCCTTGAGCTAGGGAAAAAAATTCGGTGGGCCATTTTTCCGCAAACCACTGTCCTGAAAAATATCCCCCAAAACCTATAGAAGGAGCTGCATCTGTAAAAAGTTTGAGATCAGCTGATGATTCGGGAACATCGTTATATAAAAAAGAGATACCATTCCAATTGTTTAAAAGAAGAGCCCAAAACCTGAGATCTGATAGGCACCCTTCATCTAGATATATCTTATCACTTAAATTCTGGATAGAGTGAGCTAAAATCAGCAAACAAGAAATGAAAGAACGCCCTTGGGGAACAATCCTCATTGCAAAATTTAAGTGACCTAGGACAGAGAGCATATCACGTTTGGAAACAGTTTGTGAAGACAAAAAAGAATCCATGACTGACTTAATTCTATTAAGTTTATCAATTGGGAGAGAGGCTTGCATTTTGATGGAAGAGTAATGCCAAGAAATTCGAGAGATGTAGCAGGACCTACCATTTTTTCTGTTGAGAGAGGAATGCCTAAATCTCCGAAAACTCTTTTAAGCCTATCGACCACCGTTCTATGCAAAGAGGGAAAATCGATTAAGAGAAAATCATAGAACAAGTGAAGCATGAAAGGTAGCTTGCACACATTCAGAAGGATCCAGCACAAGGCTTCTGAAAGGCAGTTGAAAATATGTGGGCTGCTCCTACACCCGAAGTTAAGTCTCACTGCAAAAAAGAAATTAGATTTCCATTTGACTCCAAACAGCGGCCAGTCCGAGTGGTGAATAGGCATAATTTTAAATGTGTCAGTTATGTCAGCTTTAGCTAGCAGAGCTCCATATTCTACCAGCTTAATTAACTTAATGGCTTCGTCAA
Organism: Spinibarbus caldwelli; assembly: GCA_039654775.1. Lineage (NCBI taxonomy): Eukaryota > Metazoa > Chordata > Actinopteri > Cypriniformes > Cyprinidae > Spinibarbus > Spinibarbus caldwelli. Next base: position 13,476,030 of record CM077218.1, read on the forward strand.
CAGAAGCGTAATACAAAGAAAAAGGTTCTAACAGAATGTATTTGGTTTGAGTGAGGAGAAGACATATCAAATATCAGATGCTTTTTTCCAGAATATTTGCGTGTTGCTATGCCCAAAGAATAAATTTTAAATGGTGAAAAAGGGGGAGACCTGAAGGGTCCGATAAGGTAGCCTTTATTTAGTTCTTTTTAAAGAAGGCAAGAAACTACGTCAGGTTGCGCTAAGGCAGACGGCAAATTTTTTGCGACATACTATGTAGACAGAGATGAGAGAACTCCGACCTGAAACCCTTGAGAGAGCCCAGAAATTAGGTAGTCTATGACAGATGGATCAGGATGAGAGGAAAGATAGCTAGAAAGGGTTGGAACATTAATAGGGGTGGATGGATGAGCACTCAGAATTTTTTCAGGGGAGGCGCTTTTCCTCGTGTCACAGGTCTGAAGCACCTTGGGCAAATGGATTTCGGGTGTGGGTCCTTGCAAAAACTGCAAACATGTGAAAATCTACAATTAGAAAAAGAACATACAGATTCCTTGAAATTATTACATAAAGGAATTTCATTAAATGTAATGATTGGGTTGGCCTTTTATATCAACAGATGCACTTGAATGTTCAGCACCATGGACAGCAGCCAGCACTTTGCCAACATGTGTTTTTGGGCAGAAAGAACCTGAGTGACCATGGGAGCTGTACACGGCGCAAGTTAAAGCTTTTTGACCTCCGAAATGTCGAACCAAAAGTTCAGTGTCCAAGACTGACCAGTTCAATCGGGAGTTGAACAATGTAATGAATGAAGCAGATTTAGCTGAGAAGGCTTTGTGATATTCGCAGAAAAGAGTACCACCATATCTTAAATTGAAATCAGCAATCAAAGCCAAATACAAATCCAATTCTTCCCTGAGATAGGGATATGCCTGACATAAAATGTCTTTGTATATTCCGAAGGCTATTACAAATTCACTGAATGAGAGGTTACATTGTAGTCTGGGATCTGAAGTCAACCATTTGCCAATCTTTCGCTGGTGATGGAAGCAACAAAGTTGCTTAATGTCCTTAGAAAAAATGAATGTCCTTAGCTTGGATGATATCAGATCTCATTTTTTAGGAGACAGTAACTGCTGCAGGAGGTACGAAACACCTACCAAATACTTGCACTGGAATAGCAGTGGTGAGGTTGAAATTAGTAGTAGAAGGTGGAATAAAATCTTCTTGGCGGACATTTGCCTGGGGGAGTCACGTGGTCAGAACCAGGATGGCAGCTTAACGGAGAAGCTCTGAGTAACCGTGCACAATTTAATATAAAACCCTTAATATACGCTGCCAATCTTTTAACACAACATCGGTGTTGATATGTCAAAACCTTCCGCAACTAAACAGTGTGACATCTTTACTCGAGGGCGTAAGACTAGTGTAAAAACAACTTCGGCAAGTGTACCGAGTGAAGTGGAAGCTAACCAAATGGATAGCTTAGCCAAAGTTTTAAATGAACTGAAATCGCTTCGTGCAGAAATCGGAACAAAGTTGGATAATATTGACACTCGTCTGACCGATTTGGCGAGTTCAATGGCTGCGTTGGAAAGCAAAGTGTCAGATGTAAAACGAGATGTTTCTTCCAACGCAACACGTATCGAAGAGGCTGAAGGCCGCATTCACGGCACGGAAAAGTCACTGGAAAAAACAGAAACCGCGCTTGACTCGGCCATCAAACGAATCACTTACCTCGAATCAAAGACGGATGACCTGGAGAACCGGGGCAGAAGGAAAAACCTCCGTCTCTACGGTATACGGGAGGGCGCCGAAGGCCAGAAACCACTCCTTGAATTTATAAGCGACATGTTGGCACAATGGCTGGGGCCGGACAAATCGTTCACTTTGGAACGGGTTCATCGCACACTAGCGTCCGGGAAGCCCAACCAAAACAGAGCTATCCTCATTCGTTTCTTAAAGTTTCAGGAGAAGGAATTCGTCTACCGTGAATCAAGGCGGCGTGACATCATGCACGACGGGGTCAAGATATCCTTCGCGCAGGACCTCTCAGCAGAGACAGTACGGATCCGACGGGGATTTAACCCAGTCACGAAGCTATTTGTTGACATCAATGCGTTCCGTGGTTTCCAGCATAACCCTTGCAAGCTGAGAGTGCTACACAACGGCGAGATTCATCTTTTTTCAACGCCGCAAGAAGCTGAAAAGTTCTACAAAAGCATCTCACAGCCAACGTAGAATCTTGTGTTAAGTGAACTACGGAGTTGCACCAACACATCTTAGAAATATTTGATCAGCTTGAATACAGCGGACGATTGAGATGTAGGCTACAATGGGAGTGAGTTCAAGCCATTTGAAATATGTTTTAGTTGACGTGTTGAGTTGTATGCCTACTGTACAGTTTTGTTCGACTAGTTGATTGGATACAACGGAGTTGTTTTTGTTATATGTGTATGCATGTATATATGTATGTGTATATATGTGTATATATATTGTAGATTATGTATATAAAGGGTATTGTTCTGATAGGGTCAAACTTTAATATATTAAGTTGAATTGCACGTTTGAGTTGCACGGTTAAAAGGAACAGACTGTTGTTGAGATCTTGAGCTGAGCTACGCTGGCTAGTTGCTCCTCAAATATTGTGGATCAGCGTCCCTCAGATTTTCAATTAACAGGAGGGGTTGGCATCTCGGTTGAGAATGCCAGAGTTGAAAGTGGAACAGTTTGTTACACTGAGTGTGGGGTGGGAGGGGAGGGAAGTGTTCGTTTACATTTGCACCACTCTATTATTATTATTACTATTTTTGTAATGTGTTTTTTTTTGTTGTTTTGTTTTTTTTTTTTTTTTTTGTTTTGTTTTTTTTCTCTTTCTTCTTATTTCTATCTTCCCTAAAATATTAAGACAGTAATTTATGGAGAAAACAAAACTAAAAGGTAATCTGGATGTTAAAATTACAAGTTGGAATGTCCGGGGAATGAGAAAATTGGCCAAACTGAAACAAGTTTTGAATAGGGTAAAATATCTCAAATCTAAAATAGTGTTTTTACAAGAATCCCATTTGATTGCATCAGATATGCATTGCTTGAGTAAAAGAAGGCCAGGCCAAGTATTCCATGCAAACTTTAGTTCTCATGCAAGGGGTGTAGTTATCCTTATTCATAGATCGTTGCCATTTCAAGTTACAAAAACTATTCAAGACCCTTCTGGAAGATATATAATTGTTCAGGGGAGTATTTTGACACAAAAACTAAATCTTATAAATATTTATGGTCCCAATGACCATAATGATGGGCTATCCAGCCCATCATTTTTTGAGAAATTATTTTTAACTGTTTCTGATCTGGAGGGATTTAATATAATTGGAGGTGATTTTAACTGTACCCTCGACCCAATAATGGACAGATCCACCCAAATAGATACAACTCATATACAAACTAGAAAAACATTAATTGATTATATGAAGGATCTAAGATTAATTGAAGTTTGGAGAATGTTGAACCCAAAAAAAAGAGAATATGCTTGTTACTCAAGCTCATATAAAACTCATTCACGAATTGATTATTTTATAATATCTACAGACTTGCTGTCTAATGTAAAAGAATGCCGGTACAATAGTATAGTAATTAGTGATCATGCAGCAGTATTTATGGAAATTTATCTAGGCAGATTCCAGCATTGTCCGAGATGGAGGTTGCAAACTTATTTGTTACAGGACCCAGCATTTATTAAATTTGTGGAGAGTTGTATTGATAAATATTTTGAACTAAATACAGATGAAACTACAGCAAGTATTAGATGGGAAGCGTTTAAGGTGTACATAAGGGGACAAATTATTAGCTGTACAAGCGCTAAAGCCAAACACCGTAATCAGGAACTACAAATATTAGAAGATCATATTATAAAAATTGAAATTGAAATTAGTATTGACAATAACCCTGAAAAGCTACATAACTTATCTATCATGAGAGCTAACTATGATAAGTTAACAACTGATAAAGTGGCTAAAAGCCTATTGTGGACTAAGCAAATATACTATGATCAGGGGGGAAAAGCAGGTAAGCTGTTAACATGGAGGATAAAGAAGATGCAATCTGAAAGAACAATTAATAATATAAAGCTGAAGTCTGGTAGTTTAACTACAGACCCAGTAGAGATAAATAACCATTTTAGAGATTTTTATAAAACATTATACAAATCAGAATATAACGGAAATAGAAAGGTGCAGAAATTGTTTCTTGACCAGCTGCAATTTAAGATTATATCAGAAGATGAGAAAATAGCATTAGACAGCCCATTAACAATAGAAGATCTTAGTGAAGCTATAGGAGATATCAATAGTGGTAAAGCGCCAGGACCAGATGGGCTTCCAATAGAGTTTTACAAGACATTTAAGAGACAGCTTGTAAAACCATTACTTGATATGTATGAGGAATCTTTAATGACAGGAACGCTCCCAGATTCATTAAGATTAGCTATCATAACTTTAATATTAAAACCAAATAAGTCCCCAACTGAGTGTTCATCTTACAGACCAATTAGTTTAATGGGATCTGATACAAAAATACTTTGTAAAGCGCTTTCTAGAAGATTAGATAAATATCTTCCCCAATTAATTGTTGATGATCAACAAGGCTTTATACAAAAAAGGCAAGGATATCATAATATTGGAAGGGTCTTGAATATACTATACGAGAGATACAATGAAAAAGACACAGCAATGTTATCGGTAGATGCATGTCAAGCATTTGACAGGATAGAATGGGACTATCTTTTTGAACTGCTTCCAAGGTTTGGATTAGGTGAAACGTTTCTCAAGTGGATTCAGATTTTATACACAAATCCAGCAGTTGAGATATTAACTAATAATACCATCTCAAAACCTTTTAATCTACAACGATCTACTCGTCAAGGGTGCCCTCTGTCCCCACTGTTGTTTGTGTTGGCAGTCGAATTGGCTATGGCAGTAAGATCCCATACAGGAATATCAGGTATCACAATTGGGGGAAGGGATCATCGTATCTCTTTATTTGCGGATGATGTTATATTTTTTCTGACAGATCTGAAAAGCAGTATCCCTAATATAATGAGATTAATTGAAAACTTCGGAGAATTTTCTGGATATAAAATTAATAATTCCAAGTCAGTATTATTGTTTCTTAATAAGGAAGAAAGACATAAACCTATAATAAACACCCCATTCATGACAACTACAGATGGTTTTAGGTATCTAGGTGTCAAAATCACTCCAAACCTTAGTAAAATAATCCCAATAAATTATGATCCCCTGATGGACAGAACTATTGAGGTATTGCAAAAATGGTCAAATTGAACAATATCCATGATCGGACGAATTAACATAATAAAAATTTCTATTCTACCCAAATTTTTATACTATTTTCAAACACTCCCATTGCCATTATCAAACATGTTTTATGATAAACTTAACAGGCTACTTGCCCAATTTATTTGGAATGACAGAAAAGCTAGACTTCGCCTTAAACTATTACATTTACCTTATGAAAGGGGAGGGCTTCAACTTCCCAATTTTAGATGGTATTACATGGCTGCCCAGCTGACCTCAGCATTAAATTATTTCAGTACAACACCACCTCCAGCTTGGGTAGACATTGAACAATCGTACACCCCAGATTTACCATTAAAAATTTATCTGTACTCTTCAGGTGTTAAGTCATTGAAACAGAACACAAAAAATCCTTTTCTTAAAAATACAATTTCAGTTTGGCATGCTGCACATAAACATATAGGTGATATGCCAAAACTGTCCCAATTTACTCCTATTTGGGGTAATACACAATTTATACCTGGTAATAAAGACGGAGGCTTTAAGTTATGGAATACAAGAGGCATTCAGAAAATTATGGATTTATATGAAGATGGAGTTTTAATTTCTTTTGATCATTTATGCCAGAAATATCCAATCCCCAAAAAACATTTTTTTAAATATTTACAGTTAAAAAGTTATATGTCATCAAATAAGGAACAAATAAGTTGTATATCATCTTTATGAAAATTAGAGGAAATAACTCTTGGAAATTTAGAAGAAAGGGGGCATATATCTATGTATTACAATTTATTGGTCAAATACAGTACTGAATCAACATTGGATAAATTAAATGCTTGGAAATTGGATATGCATGAAGATATAGATGAGGCAGACTGTAATGATGCATGTCTAAAAGCACAAACACAAACGATAAATACAAGGTTTAAATTACTTCAATATAAATGGTTAATGAGAACCTACATAACTCCTGTTAAACTTCATCATATGTCTGTCAACATCCCAGATGTGTGCTCTAAATGTTTGGATGAGAAAGGTACGTTATATCACTGCCTTTGGGAATGTCCAAAAATACAAATTGTTTGGAAAGAAGTTATTGGATGTTTGTCGGACATTTTTAATGACAAAATCCCTTTGAATGTTAAACTCTGTATTCTTGGAATATATCCACTGGATTTTACTTTGAAACAGACTAAACTACTAGATTTCGGTCTCCTCCAAGCCAGGAGAGTTATTGCATTGTGCTGGAAGAGTATGGATGCTCCAGCCTTGAAAATGTGGAAAAAGGAGATATTGAACTCTATCGGATTGGAGAGACTAACTTATATCGCAAAAGGCAAGCGGAAAGACTTTGATCAGCTTTGGGAACCATACATGAATATCATGTAAATTTAAAGGTAGACTTCACTTGATATTGTATTGACTTATACTTGGCATTGTAAACACTGTCTGTGACTAATTTATCTATGTTCTACTATTTACTTGTTTTTTTTATTTATTTATTTTTTTATTTTATTATTTTTTTTTTTTAGTAGTATTTAATTTATGTAAGTGCAAGTTGAATATGTATGTATGGAAGGGTGAGTGCATGTGTACCTGTTCAGGTGTTCTTTTGTTACTGTATGGATGTTGTGGGGTCATAAATAAGAAAAGTCAATAAAAAAATAAAAAAAATCTTCTTGGCATGAAGATTGCGCCGTGGAAGGAGTCAAGGCCGGTAAGTTGAGTGACGTGGAAGCTGTTGTCAGATCAGTGATTCCAGGTAACACAGGGGCAGATGTAGAGCAGGAAGATGTAGAGGGCATAGAAAATCCAGGACCCATTGTAGATGTAAACCCAGAAGTCGAAGGCATAGAAAATCCAGGAACTATTGTAGATGTAGACCCGGAAGAAGTCGAAGGTATAGAAAATCAAGGAAATGTTGTAGAAAAGGCATTCTCAATAACTCCCAGCTTGGATTTGAATGTTTTAACTGTTTCTGATAGTGTTAACACAGTTCTGATTAAGTTGACATTGGAATGCCCTGCATCCAAACAAGGGGAAGGAGGAGGAGAAGGTGCAGAAATTCTAGATCTTTTAGCTTGTCTCGGAGAAGATGACTTTGCGGTCCGTTTCCCTCCGGATTGTTTGGGTTGAGCTGATGGTGTTGGCGTAGCAGTATCGTCCACGGATAAATTAGGGGGACAGCCCAGAGTGTTGAAAGCCAGGAGAAATAACTTTCGGTTGACCGGTATGCCAGCAGCATTATGCATGGCGATAATTTTCTCGGAAGGCCATTGTACCCAAGGAGAGTCTTTCACTTGTAAACAGGAGGTTCGTTGTACGGCAGGAGGAGTAGGCGGTATGTGTACTTCATCAGAATCGGAGATATCAAAATCCATGAGCACTTTTTACATAGTGGACTGAAAACTAGGTACGTGTAATGATTGGAACTTTGGCCACGTCACCTAAGAGCGACAAACGAGATAGAAAGGACAGATTTATATATTGAGTGTCAGAATGATGTGGCATTTGAGTCTTCCTGCCACAGCCATATCACCCTGCAGCCCAAGACTGGTTGCCCACTGAAGCTAAGTAGGGTTGAGCCTGGTCAGTACCTGGATGGGAGACCTCCTGGGAAAACTAAGTTGCCGCTGGAAGAGGTGTTAGTGAGGCCAGCAGGGGGTGCTCACCCTGTGGTCTGTGTGGGTTCTAACACCCCAGTATAGTGACGGGGAGACTATACTGTAAAAAGCACTGTCTTTCGGATGAGACGTTAAACTGAGGTCCTGACTCTCTGTGGTCATTAAAAATCCCATGGCGCTTCTCGTAAAAGGGTAGGGGTGTAACCCCGGTGTCCTGGCCAAATTCCCTCCATTGGCCCTTATCAATCATGGCCTCCTAATAATCCCCATCTACTTGATTGGCTCTATGACTCTCTCTGCTCTCCACTTGTAGCTGGTGTGTAGTGAGCACACTGGCGGTGGTTGAGGAAGAGACACCCATATGATTGTAAAACGCTTTGGGTGTACAGCAATACACAATAAAGCGCTATATAAATGCCTCATTTATTTATTCATTCATTCCTTGTAGAACTTACGCTGAAGCTTCCACTTCTGAACTGATCTAACAGTGCCTCCATACCAGATAATTAAGAACCAGCCCCGGACGCCAGATCCCGTCAGAAAATATCTGTTTTGACTGGTAACAGAACAGCTCGTCAGCAAAGTAGTCTAATACCCAAAACCTGTTAATAGGAAGTCTTGTCTTGTACCCAAAATACCCAAAACTGTATTAACAGTCTTCTATCAGCCAAGAGGTTGACTGAGGAAAAAGCGAATGAAGAGCAGAAGCAGGAGACGAGGTGATGATAAAAAGGAGCAGAGTTTATTGAATAGTCTTAGTTGTGTATATCTAACGCTATCTCACGACCAATTTGTACGTATTTTACGAGGTGGCTAATTCGTACGACCTCACTCGTACGATTTTGTACGATTTGTCTAAACCCTAGTGACAGGTAGGTTTAGGGGCGGGGTTAGGTGTAGGTCATTCGTACAAATTCATACGAATTGGCAACTCGTAAAATATGTACGATTTAGCAAAAATCGTAGGAATTTGTACGAGTGAGGTCGTACGAATTCGTACGAATTAGCCACCTCGTAAAATATGTACGAATTGCCGTGAGATCGGGCTGGTATATCTCAATACTCAGACTATGTCTGACCAACAAAAATTCAACAAGTACTGTTATACCAAAACTGCTTCAAAACAACATCATGAGTTTCCATAAACATTCCGTCGTATTGCTTATTCATGAAGACTAATAGCCCTTGAAACCACACAGTCATAAGACTAAACAACAATGGAAAAATAATATAAAAAACAACAATATAATATAAATGACTAATGAATTAATGAATCAGTGAAATAGGTATACAAGTAACTATAATGATTATTATAAATGATTATATGATTAAATGATAAATTATTATAAATGAATAAATGAATGAAGAATAAATGAATAAGTAAAAGAAAGAAAGTAAAAACACAAATGTATGGTTGCTCGCTTGAAGCAAAATACTCAAAGGCTGCATTTGAGGATCCTCAGATCCTTCAGAACAGAACAGCATATTTGAAATGGCCATTAACTAGTTAATAACGTTATTTTATCGTTACATGTAATATTTTAATTTTGCATTCAACCAATCACAAATTCAAGTCTATGCAAATGTGACGTTGACATCCAACAAGTGAAATGCCCACACTCAGCTCTAAATTCATCATACAGTGCATCCGGAAAGTATTCACAGTGCTTCACTTTTTCCACATTTTGTTATGTTACAGCCTTATTCCAAAATGGATTAAATTCATTAGTTAGCAGAACATAAACAGAACAGAACAGAAAACAACAATAATACAGCAACAAAAGAGAACAGGGAATACATCAGGATGAGCTAACAAGTTAAATGACATACAGCTGAAGGTAGTGGAACAATCATTAGAGAAAGGGGTGATGGGAACTGAAGTCTAGAAAAAACAAACAAAAGTCAAGAAGAGTGTCAAGGGCATACCAGCTGCTGGCTGTGACACATATAAAAAGTTAGACTGCTGAATTTAAACAGTCCGTAGTACAATCTGTGCCGTTCAGCGTGACCATTGTCTCACTATGCACTTATGTTAAGGATGATGTTTTACCTCAATATTGTAAGTGAAATACAAAGCCTACAGTTTACATAAAAAAATATGTAACACTTTATAATAACTCCATGCTATGAATCATTAGTTAAGTATTAGTAAATAGTCAGTTCATCCTTTACAAAGCATAGTCCCAACATTAATAGGCATTAGTAAGCAGTTTATAAATACAGCTATAAATGCCTTGTTCTTGATTTATAAGCATATCTATTACAAAGGAGATTTAAAATCTCAGTTATCTTCCATACAGAAAAGAATTAAACAACACAGAGGGATACAGAACTCAGAAATATTTCTTTCATGATGCAAAAAAATTAAACTGTACAACTGACTTAATCATGAATTACAGCAGGAATATGTGTTAATAAAGCATTTATTAACACACTGTGCAACTATTATGTCTAAATAATACGATTTATAAATGTACATTTAAATAGTTTATTCATTTACTTACACTTTTTAAATGATCTTATGAACCACTGACAACTGCTAAATAACTGGTTCGTGAATTACGTGATACTTAATTTAGAAGTGATAAATTGACCGTTAATAAAATATGAAAATAGTTATTAAACATTATAGATATGCTCAAGAACAAAACATTTATAACTGTATTTATAAACTGCTTACTAATGCCTATTAATTTTGGGACAATGCTTTATAAAGGATGAACTGACTATTTACTAATGCGTAACTACTGATTCATAGTGTACAGTTATTATACAGTTATTACCAACTAATATTTTAGCATCCAGATACGTCGTGAATATGGAAACATTTGGATTTGTGCTGAACGAGAGAGGCTTCAGTTTAGCTTTAAATTAATTCCTTTTTGGCTTGATGTTTATATAGCCTAGCCTAAATTCTGTTAACTTTAGTGCAGTTGTTGTGAAGAGAAGGGAACTAAAATAGCCTAGTTGTGTTCATAATGTTTGTAAGCATCTTGCTTTATTTACCAGTATTTTAGCCTACATTATTTTTGAATTTAACAATAAAAAGCAACATGCAGCACAACTTATGTTTTTTTTTCCTCTCAAAACGCAATTTTATACAAGTAAATATCTTGAAAAAATACTTTAATGTTTTTAAAGCATTGACAGTTTTTCCTTTCATTTAATATATTTGGCCAAAATCTTGTTAGAAAAGATGATGCTTTATTGGCTATGACTAAACGCAAGATATCAGACCAAGACTTTCTTCGTTTTTGTTTTTGTTTTGTTTTGTGTATTTTGTTTTGTTTTTTAAAAAAAAAACAGGTAATAATACAGAGGAACGCATTTTTTAACAAAAATGTTAAAATACCGATTCTGCTCAGAGTGAACCAATTTTTTTTTTTTTTTATTGTTAAGCCTTGATAGAAACTCTCCAGTAAAACATCAAAGTCCCACAATATAGCAATTAACTAAATGAAATAATTAACTCAAACTAAACAAATAAATAAGATAGTAAACTAGCAGTGAACAAAAATTAACAAAACGCAAACACAAGAAAGAAAGAAAGAAAGGAAGGAAGGAAGGAAGGAAGGAAATTGAAAAGCACAACAAATACACAGCCCTGAATGGCACTTACCTTGAGTACTCCTGCAGAAAATGGTAAAAGGTTAAAAAAAAAAAACACACTCAGTACTCACACCCACCACCCCACACATTACACAAGTGAAAACACAGCACTCTCAGGTGAAGAGAGACCACACCACCATAACACACGCACAAATGGCTCTCAGCTCCTGTAAAAAAAAAAAAATACTCAGCATAAAATTCAGCATAATAATAAGTGTCAATGTAATTGTTATGTGCTGGTGCTATATTCAAAGAGTACAATGCAGGGGCAATTCAAAATACAGTCTTTAAAATAAATCCACAGGAGAACAAACTAGGAGTCCAAGAACAGACCAGAATAGCAAAGCAAAACCAACATTACATACCATCAATAACTGGCCAGGACTGAACAGAAACAGGGAGAACTTATACAAAAGCAAGTCAAGGACTAATGTCTTAATTAACAAGACACAGAATTAACTAATCAGGGCAACTCAGGAAAACTAGGTCAAAGAAACAAAACAAGACATGAGATCAGCAACAGGGAAAACGCAACTAAAAGTCTGTTTTACTTTTGTGTAAAACTGTAACAGTAATACACAAACAAAACTCAACATAAGACAAGAACAACCATTATCATATAACAAAAAACAAACACTCTCAAAGAAATAAAGAAAAAAAAATCCCGAGGCTGTTAATCTAGTACTTCACACTCCAAATAGTCAATAGATACTGAGATTTATAGATTTAAAAGTATCATGTACTGTATTGATTCTACACTCTATCAGACAGCATTGAGACATTGTGTACAGCAGGGTTTTAATTTATATATATATATATATATATATATATATTTATTTTTTTTATTTTTTGCTAACAAACCTCAAAGCAATTGTAGCAGATTTGGTTAAACAACTTTCTGATGATTCAAATGTATCCATTCAGAGCTTCATAATCCAAATAACATTTGAGCACTTGGGTTAAGACCTGTTAAGAGTGAAAGTACTTAAGATGTTTTCTTTTTCTTGACCTGCAGCCAGTCAGTGAAGGTCGATGGCTTCTGTTGAAGAGCTGCTCGTGAAATCACTAAAGGAGTTGGTAGAAGCAGAACTGAAGGAGTTTCACTGGCACTTAAAGAATGCATATCATGAGTGTATATCAAAGTCTGAAATGGAAAAGGCAGATATATTCAACACAGTGGATAAGATGGTGGCTTGTTTTGGACCAGAAGGAGCTGTGAAGGTCATGGTGGATATCCTGAGAAAGATGAACCAAAATGATCTGGCTAAACAGTTGGAAAATAAACACAAGCAAGGTAACATTTAATTCACTGTGATTGTAACGTGATTATATATTTACAAGTTTGATGGTTTGGCTTAAACCTATTTTCCTCTTTGCTCTGCTGATGTGTTTGTGTGATAAATGGGTAACACTAACATTAAGGTTCCCTTTGTAAAGTGTTTATAAATGTGTTCATAACTGACTAATTACTCATTAACAAATGCATTATAAATCATTGATAAGCAGTCATAAATGCATGAGTAATTTTAATGTAATACTTGCTAAATAACTCACATGTAATAAATGCTTAATAAATACATTTATTCTATTTCACTTAAAACTAGATTCCTGATTTATTTCATGATGCAGCAAAAATTGGCTTTTATAGCAAGACTGAAGGGTGTTGTATTTGTGGGTTTTCTCATTTATATCTCATGATTTATGTCACTTTTCTTGTTGCTTACCGGAAGCTACTCTGTGCCTTAGCCATGATACTCTGCAAAAGTTCATGATGCCTATCCACAGCAGTGTATAAAATCTGATATCTTTTGTTTATCAAGATTAAATGATCAAACTTTGTTTTGGGGAAGAAGAAAAACACACAGCCATAACTTCATGGGATTTTAAATTTGAAAAAATGAATTCCAATATTAGTTACCTGTGAACCTTAATGTAAAGTAGACATGTGAATCTTGATGTTAGTAACCTGTAAAAGTGCACCTTAATGTAAAGTGAACACCTGTGATCTGTTTAATAATGAGCTATAAACGTTAGTAACCTGTGAAAGTGTACCTTAATGTAAAGTGAACACCTGTGTATTTATTTATTTATTAATGAGTTATTAACATTAATAACCTGTGAAAGTGAACTTTAATGTAAAGTGAAAACAGATAATAATTTATTTAGTAATTATTAATGCACACACAGAAGAGAGTATTTTGTTTTGGTGAAATGTATTTTATTGTTGATGCACTATATCAGTAAACACAACTATAAAATTTTACTAATTTCTTTTACTTATTTTGTTTACTAATATAGTGCATCAACAATAAAATACTTTTCACCAGAATACAATCTCTTCAGTGTGTGCAGTAATAATCAATGAATAAATGATTTGTGTGTCCACTTTACTTTAATGTTCACTTTCACAGTTTATTGATGCTTACAGTATAACTCATTAATTAATGGTTCACAAGTGTTCACTTCACATTAAAGTTCACTTTCACAGGTTACTGTTTATAATTCATATAATATAATAAATTAAAGATTCACGTGTCTACTATACATTAGGGTTCACAGGTAACTAATATTAGAATAACATTTTTCATTATTAATATCCCATCAAGTTATGGTTGTGCGCTTATGTTTTTTTGTTTTTTTTCCCCAAAACAAAGTTTGATAATTTTATGTTGATAAACAAAAGATATCAGTTTTTATACACTGCTGTGAATAGGCTTCATGAATGTTTGCATGGTATCATGATGCCGAGTAGCTTCTGGTAAGCAACATAAGAAAACTGACATAAGTCATTAGATATAAATGAGAAAACCATAAATACAACACCTTTCAGTCTTGCTATAATAGTCTATATTTGCTGCATTATGAAATAAATCAGGAATTTGGTTTTAAGTGAAATAGAATAAATGTATTAAGCATTTTTAACATGAGTTAAAAATGGCTCACTATTTGGCAGGTATTGCATTAAAATCACTCTTTTTATTCAAACATTTATAACAGCTTATCAATGCATTTGTAAATGAGTTATTAGTCAGTTAAGAACACCTTTATAAACCAATAAATGTTTCCCAGTGAGTAATTCTCTGTTTCTCTCTCTCACACAGCTCAGGCTGAGGGCAGTATGAACACATCTGTGTCTGTTGGAGGTAATTCACAATGTGTAATTCACACATATCTGGAGTAAATATCAATCTCTGTCTATAAATGGAAACAAAAGAAAATATAATTGCAAGCAGCAATTATAGGGCCAGTCACATCAGTGGCAGATCTTATACAAATATATCGAATAGAACAGCATGTCCCCATTGATACCCAGTTTACAGTGGTCTAAAAACTTTAATTAAACATCTTATAATGTGATACATTTGTTTATTAAAGTTAGTAGATGGCACTGTCACCAAATTCATTCAGTATTATCAAGACATGATTAAAATCTCCCATGCAAAGTTTCATTTAAACAGGTTAAAACATTGTAAATACAGCCTCACATCCTGTTTAACGTGCTAGATGATGTGGAAACCATTAATCAGCTTTTAGTATCATTTGGTCATCATGGCCTAAATATCATCTGAATCAATCCTATAAATGTTCTGAAAAGAACTAAAAACATATTTAGAAATTTTAAACCAAGTTGTTAGGGATGGTCTGTGCTGTTTTCAGCAGTATGAATTTAAATGGGACATAACACACAGTTTCACCCAATCTCATGTTAATCTTGAGTACCTATAATATTGTATCCTTCATATCTCCAAAGAGTCTTTAGTTTTATCAGATTTATAAAAGACAGATACTACTTTACAATTATCTCCGAAAACAGCCGAGCTCCTGGAGTTGAGACATGGGCGATGCTAAAGATTGACAAGCACTTGAGCGCCGATTGCCAACAAAACACAAAAACTTTCACTTCCAAATCATGACCGAGATCTTTTAATCCCTGGGACTGCTCCTTTCAGTATCAAAAAATATGCAAATCCAGCGCCAAACTGGGCCTAAAACATTCGTCACCGAAATTATGGGAAGAAACAAACACAACTGCGAAACTCCATTGCGGAAACAGAAACTGCATCCACTGTTCAAGTAATACTGGGTTCTTTGGGAAGCTGAACAAGGTTATCTTTCCCTCACAACCAAAAACACACTTCTTTGGAGACATTCTTCTCGAGCAAGTCCTGTGCTGTTCTGCGATGACCGTAACCCGAATGAAGCATGTTGATGGGCGCGCTCTTGCTCTCGCTCTGGTTGATGTGTGTGAAGGCACGCTCTTCCGGAGAAGTGCCCATACAAGGAATTCTGCCCTTCATGATGTCTTGAAGGGCCATGATCTAAAAAAAAATTTCCAAAACTTATACAAACCCAGAAGGAGTGTATTTGGCACAGAAATACTCCGTCATGCGTCCAACTCATTTTTTGAGACTTTGTTCATGTTTAGAATGAGAATCCAACTCTTTAACAGTGTAAATAACTCAGAATGCATGAAATAGCATTAGACCCCCTCACCCTTTAATCTGTCTGCCTCAGTTATTAATAATGATTTAATGTTGATATGAAAAAAAAAAGTCAAAATATGTTTTTTTGTAAATTGAATTTTTTTTTTTTTCAATTATAGAGCTGCAAAACTTCTTGAAAACTCACAAAAACAACATGAAGAAGAAAGCAAAATATATTTTTGAGGGCAACAAAGAAAATGACAGATCTCATGGCTGTTTACACAGAACTGTTCATCACAGAGGGAGATAAGAAAGATGTCAATCAAGAACATGAGATTCTGAAGATTGATGATGTTTTCAAAAACAAAAAAACACAGGACAAACCAATCAAATGTAATGATATATTTACTGAACTGAGGAAAAACAATGAGGAAAAGATTGTGCTGACCAAGGGAGTTGCTGGCATCGGAAAAACTGTCTCTGTGCACAAATTCATCCTGGACTGGGCAGAAGGAAAAACCAATCAGGATATAGACTGTGTGTTCCTGCTTCCATTCCGAGATATTAACAGTATTAAAGACACAGAGGTCAATCTCCACGAGTTTCTGTTGAAATTTTATCCTGAATTGAAAGACCTGAACAAATCAAAGTTATTTAAGGAATGTAAGCTAGCATTTATATTTGATGGACTTGATGAGAGTCGACTGCCATTGAACTTTAAAAGCGAAACATTGAACACTGTTGAGGAAAGAGCATCTGTAGATGTGCTGTTTACAAGTCTGGTGAAAGGCAAGCTGCTTCCATCAGCTCATGTCTGGGTGACCTCACGACCAGCAGCAGCCAATCAGATCCCTCCTCGGTATGTGGGTTTGTTCACAGAAGAGCGAGGATTCACTGACCAACAGAAGGAGGAGTACTTCAGAAAGAGAATCCCAGATGAGAGTCTGGCCTCCAGAATCATCTCACACATTAAGACGTCTCGTAGTCTCTATATCATGTGCCACATTCCTGTGTTTTGCTGGATTACGGCCACAGTACTTCAAGATATTCTCATTGATATCAATGCAGAGAATATCAGCACAACACTCACCGAAATGTACATTCACTTCCTGCTGATACAGATGAACATGAGTCAGAAATATGATGAACAACAAGAAAGAGAACGTACAGAGCACTTACAATTAAATAGAGATATGATTTTGAAGTTAGCCAAGTTAGCTTTTGAACAGCTGAAGAAGGAAAACATTGTGTTCTATAAGGAAGATCTGAAAGCATGTGGTATTGATGTGAGTAAAGGAACTGA
The DNA here is from genome assembly GCA_039654775.1 of Spinibarbus caldwelli. Taxonomy (NCBI): domain Eukaryota; kingdom Metazoa; phylum Chordata; class Actinopteri; order Cypriniformes; family Cyprinidae; genus Spinibarbus; species Spinibarbus caldwelli. Next base: position 13,493,281 of record CM077218.1, read on the forward strand.
GTTCACAGGAATGATCACTGAGATCTTTAAGAAGGAAGATAGACTTTATAAGACAAAGGTCTTCTGCTTTGTGCATCTGAGTGTTCAAGAGTTCCTCGCTGCAGTGCATGTGTTCATCTGCTACCTGAACAAGAACATGCGAGAACTTCGGTTTTTCTTTGAAGATTCACAAAATACTGGCAGACAAAAGCTTCAGTTCTGTTTTAGAAAAGTCAAATTTCATGACTTAATAAAGAGTGCCACTGATAAAGCAATGCAGAGTAAGAGAGGTCATCTGGACTTGTTCCTGCGTTTTCTCATGGGAATTTCACTGGAATCCAGTCAAAATCTGCTCAAAGGCCTGATCACACACACTAAAGACACCACAGAGAGCATTACACAAATATGTGAACACATTAAAGAATTACAAAAGAAGAATATCTCAGATGAAGCGTCGGTCAACCTATTTTACTGCTTACTTGAGCTCAAAGATCATTCATTATATGAGGAAATCCACAGTTACCTCAGTTCAGATGAACATCCAGGAAGAGAACTCTCATCTTCAATGTGTTCAGTGCTAACCTGCGTACTGCTGATGTCAGAGAAGGTGCTGGATGAGTTTAACCCAAAGAGGTTCACGTCGTCATCTTCAAACTACACAAGACTCATTCCAGCTGTAAGATGCTGCAGAAAAGCCCTGTGAGTAATATCACTGACTGCTGTTCAATTAAACGTTCTGTTCTATATCACGAAACAATTCAATGTCAAAATACGTTGTGAAATATTTCCCCCGATTATGAAGGGTACAGCAAGTTATTGTGAAAACTGAACATCAGAAAATAATCTGACTAAACATTCTGTTTTGGCAGATTTGACAGCTGTGGTTTTGATGAAACATGCTGTGAAACTGTGTCTTCTGCTCTACAATCATCAAACTCCCATCTGACTGAGCTGGACCTGAGAAGAAATCATCTGCTGGATTCAGGAGTGAAGCTGCTTTCTGATGGACTGAAGAGTCCACACTGTCGACTAAACATACTGAGGTTTGTCATTCACATTCACTAAATCACTGTTCAAATATGTAGATGATTAGGTGTTTCACAAATATGGATGGCAGATATTTTCCTCAGTCTTTAAGGTAGTATGATTGTATCAGTGGCATTTTCTCCAAGAACACAAGGCAGGCAATGCCGACTCAAAAAACCTGATGAGACACAATCAGGGCAGGGGCGTAGATTATGCGGAGGAAGCGCGGGACATGTCCCCCCCCACTTTTAATATCCCGTAAATTCGTCCCCCGCACTTTTTCGGGCAAGTGTGTTCGCATAAAGGTTTTCAAGAGCCAGTGTGAATAAATATAGATTTAAATTCAAAGAGACAGGATAGTCTGTTGAATGACCTGATGTTTTATTCGGACCCAGAATAAGGCGAGATGAACATCACGGAGCGCTAAACACTTCGTGCAGTGTATGTTTCATTCATACTCGAAACCAGAGGGTGCTCTCGCGCAGAAAGTCGCACCAGGAAATTCCTAATATGGACAAATGTCCAGCTATCTCTGTATGAAAACAGCTGTTTTCACAGCAAAAACAGACGAGTTTGGAATTGCGATTGCGACAATATATGGTTTATTTGTGTTCAAGTCATCTCCAGGTAAAGTATATGAACAATGCAGTGCTAATTGACATAGCATTCATTACAGTATAGAAACTATTCTGCCTCATGGGATAATAAAATGTTTGTAGTATATAAACAAATCATTATTATTAGTTATTGTCCAGCAGTGTATCTGATTTCTAAGCCAATTAAAAGCTAGAAAAAGAGAAAAATTAAAGTTCCCTATACACTACCAGTCAAAAGTTTTTGAACATGAAGATATTTAATGTTTTTTAAGTCTCTTCTGCTCAGAAAGCCTGCATTTATTTGATCCAAAGTAGGCCTACAGCAAAACAGTAAAATTTTGAAATATTTTCACTATTTAAAATAACTGTTTTCTATTTGAATATATTTTAAGATGTAATTTGTTGTGATTTCAAAGCTGAATTTTTAGCATTACTCCAGTCACATGATCCTTCAGAAATCATTCTGATATTCTGATTTGCTGCTAAAAAAACATTTATTATTATTATGATGTTGAAAACAGCTGAGTAGAGTTTTTCAGGTTTCTTTGATGAATAGAAAGTTCAGAAGAACAGCATTTATCTGAAATCTTTTGTAACATTATAAATGTCTTTATCATCACTTTTGATCAATTTAAACCATCCTTGCTAAATAAAAGTATTAATTTCTATCATTTCTTTTCCAAAATAAATACATAAATAAATAAAATAAAATAATAATTATACTGACTCTAAGCTTTTGAATGGTATAGTGTATAATGTTACAAAAGCTTTTTATTTCAGATAAATGCTGATCAACAACGTCGTTTGCACCCCGTTCTTCCGTTCTTTGATCTTTTTATTTTGGTGTGTCAATCTGTTAAGTTACTTAGTATAGAAAATTATGATCCACACTCACGAGAACAGTCTTTTACGTTTTATTTAACAATCATCACCCATGGGAAAAGACACAAACGTTTCGGCTCAAAGCCTTCCTCAGTGTGTAGATTTCTATTTCAGATAAATCTGATCTTTGGATCTTTCTATTCATCAAAGGAACCTGAAAAAATGTACTCAACTGTTTTAAATAATAATAATAATAATAATAATAATAATAATTAAAAAAAGGTTTCTTGAGCAGCAAATCAGCATATCAGAATTATTTCTGAAGGATCATGTGACATGACAGGAGTAATGATGCTGAAAATTCAGCTTTGATCACAGCAATCAATTACATTTTACAATATATTCAAATAGAAAGCAGTTGTTGTACATAATAAAACTGAACTTTTTTGGATCAAATCAATGCAGGCTTGGTGAGCAGAAGAGGCTTCTTTAAAAAAAAACATTAAAAATCTTACTGTTCAAAAACTTTTGACTGGTAGGTTATATATATTACAGAAACGTTACATTGTAATGTGATATATATATATATATATACACACACACACAGTATATATGTCATGAAACACGGGAGCAAGGAGCGAGGAGTACTTCAAAACGAGAGTCTTTAATAATCCAACTTGGAAACAGAGAGCTCAAGGAAGACATACAAGGACCGACAAACACTAACTGAAAGGACTGGGGCTTATAAAGACAGGACAATCAGGAAAGATGACGAGACACACCTGGAAACAAATCAACAATCAACGTGAGGGAGAAACTGGGTCACGGAACACATGGGGAGCAAAAAACACAACAAAACAGTCCAGGGGTGTGACAATATATATATATATTTCCCCCTCACTTCTGAAATGATGGCTACGCCCCTGAATCAGGGTTTCCCAACCAACATTTATTGCATTAGTATTAAAAGTTCTGGTAACACTTTATAATAAGTATAGTCTAATAAAGTACAGTTAATCAGTGGTGGAAAGAGTACTGAATAAATATACTCAAGTAAAAGTACCATTACATTCCAAAAAAATGTAGTGTGAGTACAGTAAAAAGTATTTCTCAAAAAAAACTACTTGTGTAAGAGTAGTTTATTTAAAAGTACTCATGAGTATTGAATAGTGAGTACTGAGTTGTGGATTCTACCCCCATAAATTGAACTGATGCACATTCAGTGCTTAATTATTGTCTTTGTAAACATTTTAGTAAATCTTATTATTCATGGAATTAATGTATAATAAATGTAGGATTAAAGCACTTAATGACAGTTAAGCATTTTGCATGACTTAATCCAAAGTGAGAACTATTTAGCTCTAATAAAAGGTTTATTAGTGATCCATTACTTACAAAAGAAGGTAGAGATGACCAACTTTTTAAGAATCAAATCAGACACAACAGAGGTCATAACGAAAAACGTAACACATTTATTTTGTTAACATAGCTTGACATGACAAAGAAAAAATGGCTTGACAGAAAGAAACATAACACAACCATTGGAATTAGCTACTTTACAAAATAAAATATAAACCAAATAAAACCAAAAAAATTACTTTCCATAACCACTTCCTGAAATGTCACATTTCAAGCGTTTCTGTTAGAGGATAATAATCATACTGAAATATCAAACAGTAAATGTCTTAAACATAACTAGAAAGATCTGAACAGTTCTTAACAGTAACTCTTGAAATTAGTAAATTCCACCCCAGCATCAAAATGTAGTGTGTTTTTAAGGGCAGAAGCTTTCCAGATCCCTTATAGTTCTTGACATTTTCTTAAATTTTTGAGTCTTCGTGGATTGCAATGGCACTGTGTGGCAAAGAAAGTTTTGTTTGATTGTTGTGGCCCTTGCTAAGATCCTTGTACTATTTCCACTGTGCTATTGGAGCATTAAGCACCACAGTGTTGCAATCCACATGCTTAAAGGCAGCAGATATTGTCTGTCCTTTTTGAACTGCTTAAGAAACTGATTGTATCATGCCAGCACTTGTTCTTGTGTATGAGCTGCAAAATAAGGAAAAAAAGTATTGTTCACAATGAGAATGCTATACAATACAGTACATGCACATTTGATTAAAATAAGCATGTAAGCTCTCATGTCTTCTCCTTTTGTAAAGCATGATCCTGATGGTTTGCAGGGGACGGACACAGTAATATGTAAGTGGCAAGGAAGCTCAGTACAAAAAGCAATACACTGGGTGATCATGTTTAGTATTTTATTTAATAATGGCTGTAAATTATGGTTAAATGTTTTCAAAATGGGCCACTGATAATTGTTAGGTAACCACCAGAGATTTCACTTATGGGAGAAGGGGTATTACATTGTTATTGAAACTGTGATGAATCTGCATGTAACAGACCCAAAGTGTGAATAGTCTATAATCTATAATTCAACTAATACAAAGAAGTATGTAAACAAACAACTCAGCAAATGCCATTAATGCCATTTTAAAAGGGATTTGTGACAAATAATTTGTTCCTTATTAACAAAACCTATATTTAACATAATTTTAACTTTACAGTGGATTTTTTTCTGCAGAGTTTAGTTTGGCTCATAAATAGGTTCAAATTTACTTCAGTGACACAGCTGAACAAAAAGAGAAAATAACTCGTACATAGTTGTAGATAACTGATGTACAATTAAGTTAATTAGGATTTGATCAAGATGTGTTTAAGGAAGCTATGTTCATATATGTTCCTTCCTGTGTTAGAGTGCCCCCTGCTGGTGTAATAAGTGGGATTGGCAAGTGATAGAGATGATTGAGTGATGCGAGCTACATAAGAGCTAATAAACATGTTGTTCTCCAATATACCAAAGTCTCGGTCTCCATAACGAACTACATGGTGTCAGAAGTTAAAACTTTCATCCAAGAAACAGGATAAAAAGAGGATACAATGGCCAAAGGATTTCACCGACCAGACCCGCTGGTCTTCGACGGCAACATAGCAGAAAACTGGTGGAAATTCGAACTGGAATTCGACATATTCATCGCAGCAGCCCACAGCGAAAAGCCAGATAAAACTAAAGCCTACATACTCCTCAATCTTGCGCGACCAGAGGCGATTGAAAGAGAGCGTTCATTCACATATGCTCCAGCGATACTGGCTGCCGAAGGGGAAGATGTAATCACGCCAGCGGAGTTGAGGGAGAATCCAGAATGTTTAAAGAGAAAATTCAGAGAAGTATGCAATCCGGAGACAAATGTGATGATGGAGAGACATTCGTTTAATACCAGAAATCAAAAACCAGGAGAAACCATCGAGGCTTACGTGAGTACGCTAAGAAATAAAGCAAAAACATGTAACTTTGGTGCGCTCACGGACGAATTAATCAGAGATAGACTGGTGTGTGGCATAGACAATGATAGTGTGAGAAGAGTGTTGCTCAGAGAAAGCGATTTAACTCTTGCGAAAGCAATTAAAATATGCCAAATCAGTGAATTAACTGAGCAGCACACGAAGGTGCTGGCTACACCGTGCAGCAGGCCTACGAGTGTTGATGCAGTACACTATAACGCAAAGGGGAGAAAACCCATCGTGCACCTGCAGAAACCGCAACAGAAACACCCGAGCGGGACAATGAACATTGTCAGCTGTAAAAAATTGTGGTGGAAACCATCCAGCAAAGCGTGATCAATGCAAGGCTTTCGAACGACAATGCCACCGTTGTAAAAAAGTTTAACCATTTCAAGTCTCAGTGCAGATCTGCATCAAAAGACCATTTCAGATCCATCAATCAGATCACTGATGCAAACACAGACAGTAGTGAGGAGTCATTTCATATCGATGGACTGTGTCTTGGTGCCAGTGAAATTAATGCAGTTAATCACCACAGTACCAAACAAGAAATACAATGCAGCCTGACAGTAAATGGCAAGCCCCTTGAGCTTAAAATTGACACAGGAGCAAAGTGCAATGTCATTTCAACAGAAACGTACAAAGCAGTGAGAAAAAATGAAAAAATCGAAGAAAAGTCAAAAGCAACATTAGTGGCTTATAGAGGCACAGTGATTCAAACACAAGGAACTGTGATGCTGCAGTGCTTGACCAGCAAACAACAATCACACCTGTTGCAATTTCATGTGGTTGATAAAAATGTCAAATCATTGCTTGGCCTGCCAGACTGTTTAAAAATGAACTTGATATCTCTCAAAGAAGAAGTGCATGGACTTGACTTCAACAAATATGAAAACCTGTCACACAAAATATTAACAGAGTATGCTGACCTGTATGACGACGAGTTAGGCACCCTACCTGTGACGTATTCAATGAAGATAAACCCAGACATCACTCCAGTAGTCCGGCCCCCTCGCCGAATCTTAACAGAGCACGGCAAGTAAATCTGAAACTAAACCCAAAAAAATGCAAGTTCAGGCTGAAAGAAGTCAGTTATGTGGGCCATCTGTTCACAGAACATGGATTGAAACCAGACCCAACCAAGATACAGGCCATTACTGAGATGCCACTGCCGAATGATAAAAATGCCTTGCAACGTTTCTTGGGCATGGCCAACTACCTCGGCAAATTCATCCCAAATTTCAGTGAACTGGCAGCACCACTTCGACAGCTGTTCCACAGGGATGTAGCTTGGTGCTGGTCACGGCATCAACAGGAAGCATTTGACATGCTAAAAAAGTGCATCACATTCCCACCAGTCCTGAAGTACTTTGATGTGAGCAAACCAGTGACCATTACGTGTGATGCTTCTCAATATGGATTGAGTGCAGCATGCCTACAGTACGATCAGCCCATCAGCTATGCTTCACGTACTCTCACTGAAACGGAAATGAGGTATGCTCAAATTGAAAAGGAGCTATTGGCAGTGGTCTTCGCCTGTCAGAAGTTTTATGACTACATCTATGGAAAACAGGTCTTGGTGGAAACAGACCATCAGCCCCTTGTCACGATTCTAAACAAACCTCTACACACTGCTCCAGCACGACTTCAGCGAATGATACTGAAGCTGCATAAGTTTAATTTGACTCTTACTTACAAAAAAGGAAAGCAGCTCTATCTGGCAGACACACTATCACGTGCTCCCAGGAAGGTAACAACAATAGATCTCAAAGATGAGGAGGAATTCGAGGTGATGGCTGTCCAGATGATCTCAGTCAACCGGCTGCAAGAGCTCAGAGACCACACTGAAAAAGACAGCTCTCTGCAAAGCCTGTGCAACACCATCAAGCACGGCTGGCCAAAGAAAATTCAGGGTGTGCCAGTGCCACTAAAACCTTTCTTTCCTTTCAGGGATGAGCTCATCACTGAAGACGGAATCATCATGAAGGGAACAAGAGTTGTAATTCCTCACACCCTACAGAGTGAATATCTACAGATCCTACACAAATGCCATGCAGGAGCCGAAGCGACGAAGCGCAGAGCACGCGATGCCGTTTTCTGGTTGACTATGACAAAGGACATTGACAACTTTATGAAGTCTTGCAGCATATGCAATGCTTTGAAGCCCCATCAACAAAAAGAGCCACTGCACCTGCACGAGATCCCAGAACTGCCGTGGTCTGTTGTTGCCGCTGACATATTTGGCTCGAACAGCCAACAGTACCTAGTGCTGGTAGATTCATACTCTGGGTGGTTTGAAATGAACTCACTTAGAAACTTGTCTTCACAGAACATCATCAACAAACTGAAGAAGCACTTTTCTGTGCATGGGATCCCCCAGAAGTTAATTACTGATAACAACACCCAGTTCACGAGCCAGATTTTTAGAGACTTTGCAAGATCATGGGACTTCTGTCACATCACTAGCAGTCCTGAGTATCCCCAGGCGAATGGTCTCGCAGAAAGAGCCGTTCGCAGTGCATAGCGCTTGCTCGAAACCACTAAGAGGGATGGAACAGACTTGTTTCTGAACTTGCTGAACATCTGCAACATTCCTCGAGATAAGATATTGGGTTCGCCAGCACAGAGACTAATGTCCAGGGTAACACGTACCAACATGCCCATCAGCAAACAGATGCTGAAGCCAAGGTCAAAGGACTCTGTGAAAGTCAAAGCACAACTTTCCAAAAAGAGACAAATGCAAAAAGTATTCTTTGATAAAAGGAGCAACCCACTCTCTCCACTGCATGAATCGCAGGTAGTGCGGATGCAAACAACAAAAGGACACGACAAGATTGGAGTTGTCAGGAGCACTCTCACTGAGCCCAGATCATATGTTGTGGAGTCAGATGGTAAAGAGTACAGGAGGAACCGTCGGCATCTACTTCCTGTAAAAGAACCACTCCCGCACTGCACACAAGCCGACCTGGAGGACTTGTTGTCACAACTCAAATCTGTGCCAGACCGCAACAACGCGTCTGATAATGCACTGCATGCTGAGAAGAACATTCCAGCTGAGCCAACTGCTCAAAAGTTACCATACCGTACTAAGTATGGTCGGATTTCTAAGCCTAATCCTAAGTACTCTGTTTAACTATACGTTGTTGAAAATCTAATGTAAAGAATGTGCTATTACTAGGAGTAATTCTGACATTTTGGTTATTATTTTTTTAGTTATAATTTCAGTTTTGTATTATATAGATGTTACAAAGATGTTTGGGAAATTATAGCACTTTTAATTAAAGGGAAGTACAAAACTAAAGAAAGGGGATGTAGATAACTGATGTACAATTCAGTTAATTAGGATTTGATCAAGATGTGTTTAAGGAAGCTATGTTCATATATGTTCCTTCCTGTGTTAGAGTGCCCCCTGCTGGTGTAATAAGTGGGATTGGCAAGTGATACAGATGATTGAGTGATGCGAGCTAAATAAGAGCTAATAAACATGTTGTTCTCCAATATACCAAAGTCTCGGTCTCCATAACGAATTACAATAGTGTTTTTGGAACAAAATTGTGATTGTACCTCTTTGCCATGGAGCATTATTTGATTTCCTGTCTTTTTCCCAGTTATTTTGGTATTGTTTGCCCTTAACCTTCACCTTTTTCTTTGCATATTATAGTTCATATAATACTGTACATGCCAATTGCAAAAACCAAACCAAATGAGGCATTTATCCTGAAACAGACACTTTGCCTAAACCTGCTCTGCCAGTTTGATTCCCCAAGGAATCTTGGGGTGATCCTTGATCATCAGCTGACCTTTAAAGATCATATTGCAAAAACAGCACAGTCATGCATCAGGAAGATCAGACCCTTTCTAACAGAGCATGCAACACAGCTCCTCATCCAAGTCCTTGTCATTTCTAGGCTAGACTATTGCAATGCTCTTCTGGCTGGACTCACAACGTGCAAATGATTCAAACTGCAGCAGCACATATTGTTTCCACTGAGCCCAAGAGAGCCCATGTCATGCCACTTCTCATCTTTCTGCACTGGCTACCAGTTGTGGCTCGCATCAAGTTCAAGTCATTGGTGCTTGCCTACAGAACAGCCATGGGCTCCGCACCCTCCTACCTCCTCTCTCTCCTAAGCATCTACATCCCCTCCAGAATCTTGTAGTAGGTAAATGAGTGGCAGCTCGTGGTCCCATTGCAGAGAGGCACAAAATCACTCTCCAGGACGTTCTCTTTCACTGTACCCTGTTGGTGGAATGACCTACCCAAATCTTTCACAATCTTCAAGAAACAACTGAAAACTCAGCTTTTCTGAGCATCTAACTGCTTCCTCATAAAAAATTCTATGCCTTTACCTTTTCTGTTCTCTTATTATCCTTATCTCTTCCAGTCCTAGCTTTAACTATTTTGAACGACAACTAAAACTTTGTATAACGGGCACTTCTTTATTTCATATTATGTCAACTTCACTTGTTTATTGTCAGCTTATGGTAAATCTAGTCTAAAGTGAGAACTATTTATGGTCAATATGTTGTTAATAAAGCATTATCTAACTCTTTCGATATGAGCTCATTAAACAGTAACTCTTTATTAACTTTGTTACAGTGACAATCAATGATGAACTCACTAGCTGCGTTTCCATCCACCTATTTTTATGCGCATTTTGGAATATCGCATAAAAAAACGCTGGATGGAAATGGCAAGATGCGCATAACTTCTAAAAATGCGCATTATCCAGTAAGAAAAAATGCGCATAAACTACGATGGAAACATTTACCGAATAAATTCCTCCATGCACATCAAAAAAGTCATGTGACTTTGCGCTATGAGACGGGATAACTTGACTAACCAGCTGACCGATCTCATTCACAGCATCTATAAGTTGTTGTAGTCACTCTGAAAAGCCTGAGCAAAGTCTGTCAAAGTATTTCTGTATAATTGTCTTACACGACTGTGTTCCCAAACAGCTGGCATCCTCCTCAGAACACATTGACAGCATTTATTGTGTTTCGTCTGCTCTCTCTGAGGCGCAAGTAATTTATATCATATATGAAATTTATTATATTCAATGGCTTCTCCTATATTCTTAGTGATATTTAGTGTCACAGTTTACCAGGAAGTGACGATTTTGTTCTCTTTGACTCGTTGGATGGAAACGGTGCTTTATTCGCATATGTTTTATGCGATATTCCAGTTTTGCGCATAATTTAAATTCGAATCTTTGGATGGAAACATAGCTACTGTTTGTTAGGGGTGTCCTTGACTAAGGATTTACACAGTCGAATCAGAATTGTCAAATCTTGCCGATAGTTGACTGATAGTTGAATGATATGTTTGGGGGAAGGGGGCAAAATACATTACATTCGACAGTCTTAAATACTGACATTAAGACACAGGGAAAATGTGTAACAGATGCCTCACAGATACAAACAGGGTAAATAATTTTTTATGTTTTGATTAATAGATAGTTAACTTTGGCCGGCCGCATATTATGTTGTTTATTACTTATCAGAGCTGGGGGCTGTTTCATAAAACTAGTTTACCAAATAAGCCAGGCTTATTTCAGTAATTCTGACTTATTTTCACTTGATTTGGTTTCCAAAAGCAAAATTACCATAGTTCAAGCTCAGTCACTATGGCAACTTATGCTGAGAAACTAACCTGGTCAGGCTAACTGTCAGGCTAAGCTGAGCTCCTCTAACACTGACCAATAGGAACGCATCGATATTACCACTGACTCTCTCACATACAATTAGTTGACTTTATTATTAGTCCAAAAATAAAAGTATACAGAAAATACACCTTAAATAATCAAATAAATAAAAAAATAGGCTACAACCAACTGTATTTAATGTATTGTGGCCAAAATGTAGGCTAATGACCTTTTTTTAAGATATATGAAAACATTTTAACATAGTTGCTGCTTGTGCATTCAGTTGATCAGTAGTTTCTAGCCATGCAGCCTTTCTCTCTGATTTTATGACAGCTGTACCTTTTATGGTTATTAGAACATTAAAACATTACAATCTAAAATTGCTCTTTAAAGCATTTAAGCATTAAAAACACAAAATCAAAAGTTAAAATCACTGAAAATAAATAATAGAAATCAGACTATATTTTAACTGATAAGAGTAATACACATTTAACTCATTTGAGCTAGAATGGCTGTATTAGCCAGCTTACATTTGATTTACAGTTACTGTTATCATAAAAATACACTTATATGTAGGATTAAAATTATGTGTCACATTTAATGTCCAACAACAAATATTTTAGCAGAATGTATATTTTATTCAGAATTCTTGCGCTATTGTTCTATTCTGCTCTGTCTGTGTAGCGCGCAGCAGCACTCGTTTGCTCGCGTAAGCTTTGCCCACTCCTGACAGCAAAATGAATACATATTTGCATGACTTTCTAACATTTACAGATGAAAAATATACCTGTGATGTGTCAGTTATGCACTGAGGAAAACACAATGTCTCAAATGCATTAAACAGTACAAATACTCGCTGTTTGCCATGGTGGATCGATTGATCCATGATCAACATTAAGGGCTGCTTAAAAATAAGCGTGCATATCAAATTATCCTGACTCATTGAACCTGGATCGAATTAGTCAGATTGCGTGAACTTAAATTATCGATTATGAAACCGCTTTAGTCCCGATTGATTTGTTAGGTTATTTTAAGTCAGGTTTTGGACTTTAATCCCCGCTTTTCTTAGCATCTTTATGAAACAGCCCCCTGATGAAACTGGAGATTTGCACTAAATAAAAACAAATAATCCACACATAAGAGGAAATCAGAAGTATTCGATGAAGCCCGTGTGCATGTTTACTCTAACTGTATAAAGATTTTCACGGAGGAAATGAACAAATTCTGCTAATTTTTCTGGCTTTGAAGCATAGCCTACTGCCGCATAAAACTCCATGCGATCGCATAAATGTGAGCTACTGTGAAAACTTCTCAAACACAGATAGTTTTATCCAGGCCCAGTTCCAGAATTAAATACTTAGGATGCTTTGGAAAGTGTGCTCTAGCTTCAATGCACATAATGAATGTATATTTTTGTCCCGTCTATTGCTCTTTCGAGTGTGAATCATGCATAAATATGAAAACTTTGCAGCATGTAGCCGGAAAATAAAAGTTTTATAAAAATTCTTAATGGATTATATATATTATATTATATATATATATAGTCTAGAAAGCACACAAAGAGCATTCCATTTAAAATTACTAAAAAGCTGTCCCTCGTCTTCTTCGCGCAATCTCAAAGTTTTGTTATAATGAGACAAAAAAGTATAGAATGAGAGGATTCGCAAGCTTGCACTGGACCGTTTCATTTTCTCCAGAGTGCGAACACATAGTTTGTCCAATCAGTTTTGCCAATATGATAGTGAATAGATATATCTATTAAAAATATATAGATTAATAATATAATAGAAATATCTTGAGTTTTTCGGCTCCTATGTTCACAGCATCCAAAAATCAAATTAGAACCGGCTGAAATATTTGGAAATTTTGCACCATACCTGATTGAAAAAATCAATCAAAGTCAATTTGAGTCTTATTAAAGATTTAAATCCCTGCCGCTCCTCTGTCGGTCACGGATCACGGAAAGTGAAACTTAAAGTGGTCCTATTATGCTTTTTCACTTTTTGAATTTTAGTCAGTGTGTAGTGTGTATGTTTGGGCATGAAAAATTCCTACAAAATTACAAATCTCAAAGTCCACTCTAAAGGGAGATATTTTGTTTTTAAAAAATTCCTTTTCAAGAACTACAACAAATGGCTCGTTTGGACTACAAAGTGGTTTTCCGGTGTTTGTGATGTCACAAAGCGGTCCATTAGAATATCATTAAAATAATTCCCACCTACGGAAATTCGAATGTTTGGGGGGTGGAGAGGGGCGAGGTCGTGGTTAGAACACTTGGTTGAGTGCATCAGACAAGACGACGACGAAGAAGAAGTGCTACTGTAGCATCACGTTTTCACAAGTTATTACACATGCACCTGGATAATTATGTATGTAAATATGTATGTTACAATTATGAAAACGCTTTTATAAATTGCTGACAGTACAATACCGGACAGTGATGTAATCTGCAGGATTTACACTTCAATTATGAGACTACAGTGTTTTTCATACATTGATTTATTTGTGGCGCCCGCCACAATATCAAAATTGACCGCCACAAATAGATTTTCCAAAAGGCTTTGACATGAGCACATGAGCACAATAAACATGAGCACTGCACGTTTCAAAATTGAAACCCGGTGCGGGTGTTTTTATATCACTGTATTTCTGAAGGAAACCGACTGTCTTCAGAGAATTTTGGATGTCATTTTCATTTCATCTTGCATGTAATGTCTGATAAAGCAGTGTTTGTGAGCAGAGCGCTGCTTTGTGTACAGCGTTACCAAGGAAACCTCGATCTCTACCATGCCAACAGCGCTTCCCGCTGGCAGAGAATGAATTTGCATATATGCCGCCACAAATCGTGATTTAGCCAAAAAAAAAACAACAACAATAACTTTATCACTCTAATATGTCTTGCAGTATCCGTGCGTGCAAAGGTTCTGCGCGATCCTCTTGTTCAATATTCTCGGGGTCTGAATCCGGCTCAAACTGAAATGGCAATATTGATGCCATCTGGAACTTGCTGCTTTGGCAAGGGGAGGGGCAGTACTGAAACACCATCTAAGCTGTTCGCCAATCACAATGCACTGGGACAGCTAACCAATCACAACACATTTCGTTTTTCGGAAGGCAGGCTTTCATCAAACTCGGAACTAATCGGGAGAAAGGTATTGTAATAATGGGGAAAAAGGTATTGTAATAATGTAAATTATGTGAAAAATAATACGTTTTTCGAACCACCAAGAGTGAGAGCATGTTCTAGTACACCCACAAAACAAAATCAAGACTTTGTAAAAGAGCATAATAGGACCCCTTTAAATCTGTCACAGGGGTGGTTGGATTTATCCATGCATGTTAAAAATATTTATTAAAAGCTTCTTTCTTTTTACATTCTTATTTGCATTATCACAAAATGCTGTACATTAACTTATTAAGAGAAAACCGGTAGTTAAAATCAGACATTGAGCACCCCTATATAGCCAAAATTGTATGATCCTCATTTTGTAACACTTCTGCGAATATTCGACTGTGATATTGGTAGTTGAATCAGGCTTCTCCTATCGAAGCATTGAATCTTCGATTTTTCGGGGTCACCCTTACAGTTTGTTTATAGTCTATTAATGTATTACCTACAGTTTATAAACTACTTATCAACTATAGTATTTTTGGAATGATTTATAAGTGCTATGTTGTAGTATACTTACTATAAAGTGTTACCAATAAAGTCTAATTACACTGTATTTAGCACAAACATGCACTGCAGATTATGAACTACATAAACTGATAAATTCACATTAATATGGCTGTTTGTTTTGTTCTTTACACAGGCTGTGTGGCTGTAAACTCACTGCTCAGTCTTGTGAAAGTTTGTCTTCAGCTGTACAATCCTCAAACTCTGTCCTGAGAGAGCTGGACCTGAGCAACAATTACCTGCAGGATTCTGGAGTGAAGCTTCTTTCTGATGGACTGAAGAATCCAAACTGTCAGCTGGAGATTCTGAGGTTTGAGTTTGAAATGCTAGATTAATTCTTTTGCATTAAGATAATTACTAAAAGTCACACTGCTAAGATTTAATCTATATGCATTTATATTGTGTGTTTCTTGTTCAGATTTTCCATATGTGATCTCACTGCTCTCTCCTGTGAAAGTGTGTCTTCAGCTCTTCAATCCTCAAACTCTCTCCTGAGAGAGCTGGACCTGAGTAACAATGACCTGCAGGATTTAGGAGTGAAGATTCTTTCTGATGGACTGAAGAGTCCAAACTGTCAGCTGGAGATTCTGAGGTTTGAGTTTGAAATGCTAGATTAATTCTTTTGCATTAAGATAATTACTAAAAGTCACACTGCTAAGATTTAATCTATATGCATTTATATTGTGTGTTTCTTGTTCAGATTTTCCATATGTGATCTCACTGCTCTCTCCTGTGAAAGTGTGTCTTCAGCTCTTCAATCCTCAAACTCTCTCCTGAGAGAGCTGGACCTGAGTAACAATGACCTGCAGGATTTAGGAGTGAAGATTCTTTCTGATGGACTGAAGAGTCCAAACTGTCAGCTGGAGATTCTGAGGTTTGAGTTTGAAATTATTGATTAATTCTTTTGCAAGTTAACAAAAAAATCTAAATTACAAAAAAATTACAAAATTTCAAAATACAAATTACAAAAAAAAAAATCACACTGTATGTAATGACTGTGTTCTTCTTGTTCAGATTTTCCATATGTAATCTCACTGCTCAGTCTTGTGAGAGTTTGTCATCAGTTTTACGATCCTCAAACTCTGTCTTGAGAGAGCTTGATCTGAGTAACAATGACCTGCAGGATTCTGGAGTGAAACTCCTTTCTGATGGACTGAAGAGTCAAAACTGTCAGCTGGAGATAATGAGGTAAATGGTTTTCCATAAAATAATTAACAAAATGCTACCACAATAAATGGCTGTTGAATTTTGTCAACAAATGTGGTATCTGCTCTCAATTAAATGGCAGAACAAGAGAAAAAAAATATTTGCATGCATTTTTTTCATATTTATACAGATGTTTGTAAATGTGGATTGTACTAAGATCAAAATGGCCTGAAACAATTGCTAAACAAACTGCAAAACTGCTGCATTTTAGATAGCTTCTGACAGCACTGAACAAGCTAGCGGCACTAACTAGCGGCTGTGTGCAGGACACCTTTAAAGGGTTAGTTCACACAAAAATGAAAATTCTGTCATTAATTACTCACCCTCATGTCATTCCAAACCTGTAAAACCTTTGTTCATCTTCGGAACACAAATTACCTCCATAGACAGCATGTCCTGCGTTGTGGGGTCCGGGCCAGACTCATCCATGCAGGAAAGGAGTTTGGCCTGAAAGACCTGAAGGACCGCCATGGAATGGAGCACCGAGGCTTCCTGTCCAGCCGAGGAGTAGGCGTGTCCAGCGAGAGCTGAAGCAGCCCTACACGGCTTGGACGGATGGCAGTGGGTGGGCAGAGAAGCACAGATTTTCGTTCCCCTTTTCTTCAGCGCCGTCAACTGAAGTGAGGCCGGATGAAACTAAAGTATGGAGGCGTGCGGAGTAGGGGGCGCACCACGACCTGGTGAGCTTGTTGTGGACTTCTGGAAAGAATGGAGAGGAATGCTGGCGAGGGCCTGACGGCACCCCGGCAGGACCCATTTGTCCAGACAGCTGCGAGAGGGCCCCTCTGGTGGAGACAACTCTAATCCCAGCTCTTCGACTGCTTTCGAGAGGATGTGGAAAAGTTTAGCATCCATCCCGAACTTGGCGGCGCTGGGCTCAGACGACGGCAAGGGGACGGGGTCGGCAACTAAGCCGACAGCTCCTCTGCGTCCGAGGCTGCCAATGACATGCTGTCATCAGGCAGTTCGTCGTCACTCCCCCCAAACTTGACCAGATCACTCGCGCTGGTGGAGGGACGCTGGTCAGGTTGAGTGAAGAGGACAGGGGAAACCTCTCTGTTTGGAGAGAGCAAGGCACATGGGACCTGAGCTGACGTGAGCTCGCTCGTGTCTGAGCGCTGGAGTCCTCTGCTCTGCTGTTTTTTCCTCACAGGCTCCTGGGAGGAAGAAAACAGGAGGGCGCAAGGGGCGGAGTCACTTTCTGAAAAGAAAGTGATCCGCGAGCACAGAGAGGTGAGACTCATGTTCTTGCAATGAACAATCCGAAGCGCCCGCTTATATAGCCAGATGACCCCACCCATTCTGGCGGGCTTCGTCACCATTCGGCTTGTGCAGCTCCGCCGCCGAGCCATTAGTTTGTTTCTTTAAGCTACTGCACGAACCAATGATCATGCAGTTACACTGCGTGATTGAAAAAAGGCTTCAGGTTAGGAGAAAAAACTTTTTCCCATAGCGTCTTAGCAGACGCAGTATGAGTGAAGTATCGATAGGGAACTACTTGAAGCGAAGAGGGATTTTGGAAACTGACTGGAATATGTTCTTTTAAAACTGGAGGGTTTTTTTTCGAGTATTTTCTCACAACATTGTGCGACGACTGATGAGTGATATGATATGAACATTTTAAGTATATTTGATATGAAAATATTTTTATGTTAATATATTAGTCTGCATTTATATTGCTTAATGCACATCTATTTTAACATCTATTTTCTCTTGTCCGTTGCTATGATTATCAATTACCACTTTCTTTGTAAGCTGTCACTTTGTAACCCGCAGCTACCCATTTTTGGCATGCTAGCTATGGTATGAGTGATAAATGTTTATCCAGGATCAGATACCAGAAGATTAGGTTGATTCACTGGAGTATATAGGATTGATAACAAAAATTAATGAAAGAAAGAATTCAGACTCAAAGATGAATATAAATAAAAAGAGGTAACGGAATATATTGTTCTTGAATAAATTAAAATGATGAAAAGGAATTAAACCCAAATAAACAATGTCAAACAATAGTTCAGTTCACGAGAGATACTGAAATTCAAATTAGAAATATAGATTTCAGAATAAGTATCACATACACTTCAAGTCAGGAATTCAGATTTCAGATATGGAATGCCAAATTCAGTTTCACAATTCAAATTTTGTATCCACAAAGAGAGAGAGAGAAACTATTGTTCTTTTCACTTCCAGGTATGATCAATTAGATGGGTGGCTCGCCATGTCCAAACCACAGAAAGAGCATCCACGGCAGGGACAAATCAGGATTCCCGAGTAGAAATAACAAAACCATAAAACATGGAAGAAAGAGAAGGGGAAAAAAAACATAATTAATTAATTGCTCAATAAACATGTTCAAATGAAATAGATTGTCTTGTTGCATTACTCGTTTCTGCATATACATGCTAGTCGACCGCATGTTTGCTCTCAATACATTGAAGTCTATGCACGTAAGTAGCAAAGCTAGCATCACATGTAATACATTTCTTAATGAAGAAAATAACTAATTCAACAAATATACATTTTATGAACAAATAACCACATTATTTACACAGTTATTATGAAAATACACACTAGATAATCATTTTCAAATGCATCTCTAACACATTACATTTCTAATAGCTACAAACATATTTCAAAACCAGTTAACACCTATTAATAACAAGCATTTTACTCACCAAGGAAAAAAGTACGATGAAGAGGAGAACAAAGCAGAATGTGTCTTGATTTGGCCTTAATTCAGTTAGTTTTCGTTGTCTTTCTTGTGAACTTTCCAACTCGTCTCTTTGTCAGCTTCTATTTCCTTAAAATATGAGCTTCTAAGGATTTCTTTTGCTCAAATAGTCCAATTTTAGATTGTTTAAATGATCTAAACTGTTTTTTAGAGATTATGAACACAAATTCAATCTAATCACGTCGCTCTACGTATTTCTGCTTTGGCAAAAAAAAAATTTTTTTTCTAAATCTCAATGTATATTATGATATATAGCAACTTTAATCAACATTTCTCCTATTAATAATAAAATATATTAACAAGTAAAATAAACTATATATAATTTTTAGTGACCTAGTCAGTGACCTGGGTTACATTTATTTCAGTTCTTTGTGATCTCACAAAATTCTGTTATAATCAATGAGGTGTTCAAGAAATCAACAGACATGTCTGACTGGCTACATTACTCAATGTTACAAACATGTTGTAAATAGAAACTTTTGATGCTCACCAGAGTGCAAACACAAATACACACTGGAGTATTTGCCAAATCTGTTTTGCCAATATCCTATTATTAGAGTTTCAAAAGAGGGTGCTTTTGACTGCATGGGAAAAAGGACATGTGGTGTGAGAGTATCAACGCTAAATGCATGAGATTTCGCAGCCCTGGTTAAACTCTCTTATTTTAATTAAAAGGTTAAACTCTGGTTAGGTTTAACTCCTGGTTAAACTCTTTTACTTTATTTTTTTTCTTTAAACCAACAGAATGTGCCACAGATGATTTGGCTTGGTTGTATTTAATGGCAAGTCAATTTAGCTTAAAATGTTCTCAACATAACTCAGAATAATTGCATTTTACTAGTAAAAATTCAGTTTGAGAGCTCTGTAACTTAATTCTTAATAGTAACAATTATAAATGTAGCGCTCTCTAATTCAGTTCTTACTACTAACAATTACATTTAGAGAGCTCAGCAATTAAATTTTTATTAGTCATACAGTATGTCTCCATTGACTGATTAATTTTTAATTATAAGAGCTACAATTGAATTTACTAGTAACTTGTGTTGCAACAAACAATTCTTTTGATCCTCCTGTCAACCCTATTGGCAAAGGGCATCTCAGGAACCTCAATCCGGTGGTTTGAGTCTTACCTTGAAGGACCTATCTGAGAGGTATCTTGGAGAGGCGAGTCGCAACATCTAACTACTGCGGTGCCTCAGGGCTCAGTTTTTGGACCACATCTCTTCTTTGTCTACATGGCATCACTGGGCTCCGTAATTTAGAAACATGCCTTTTCATATCACTGCTATGCTGATGACACTCAACTCTACCTCTCATTCCATCCTGATGATCCGACGATAGCTGCTTGCATCTCAGCTTGTCTAACAGACATTTCTTGCTGGATGAAGGACCATCACCTTCAACTCAACCTTGCCAAGACAGAACTGCTTGTGGTTCCCGCAAACCTATATTTTCATCACAATTTCACCATCCAGTTAGGCACATCAACCATAACTCCTTCAAAAACAGCCAGAAACCTTGGAGTTGTGATTGATGATCAGCTGACTTTCTCAGACCACATTGCTAAAACTGCCTGGTCCTGCAGATTTGCTTTATTCAACATCAAGAAGATCAGGTCCTTTCTTTTGGAACATGCTTCAGAACTCCTTGTTCAAGCTCTTGTTCTGTCCAGGCTGGACTATTGCAATGCTCTCTTGGCAGGTTTTCCAGCCAGTTCTATCAGACCTTTACAATTAATCCAGAACCTGGCAGCAAAATTCATTTTTAATGAGCCGAAAAGAGTGCACGTCACACCTCTGTTTATCAGTTTGCACTGGCTACCAATAGCTGCTCGCATAAAATTCAAGGCATTGATGTTAGCCTACAAAACCACCACTGGCTCTGCACCCCTTTACCTAAATTCATTACTTCAGACTTATGTGCCCTCTAGAAGCTTGCATTCTGCACGTGAACGTCGCTTTATTGTGCCATCCCAAAGAGGCACAAAATCACTTTCACTGACTTTTACATTAACTGTTCCCTCCTGGTGGAATGACCTGCCAGACTCAATCCGAGCAGCTGAGTCCTTAGCCATCTTCAAGAATCAGCTAAAAACACACTTCTTCCATCTTTATTTGATCCCCTAACTCTAGCACTCTCTATTCTAATTCTATTCTTAAAAAAATGCCCCTTTTAGACTTGATAGAAAACTGCTTGTTCCCTTTCAAGGGAACTTCGAACTGCGTCCTCTAGGGGTCGCTATGGGGAACGCCATCAGCGTGACCGGTGTCTGAAGCATATATCTAAACACGACAATAACATTGGCCGGCGACAGCCGCCACAGTATAAAGGGGCGCCGGGAAAATACGTCATTCTCTTCTTCGTCTTCACTGACCGTTTGTTTATGCTAGCAGAAGCTAAGCACGAGTGCGTGTTCTCTCGCCAGAGGCTTTGCTCTGATACGCACAGTTTCACACGGCTCGCGGGTTGTGTGTGTGTGTGGTGAAGAGCAAGCGCGTTCAGTCCTGAGGGAGTTGAATGTGCTCGTTGCATCCATTGCTTGTTTCTTGTGAGGGATAAGCACGCTCTGATACCCGCAGTTTCACGCGGCTCGCGTGTTGTGTGTGTGGTGAAGAGCAAGCGCGTTCGGCTCTCGAGGGAGTTGAATGTACTCTTTGCATTCGTTGCTTATTTCTCGTGAGAAATAGGCATGAATTCAACATACTACACTCACGAGGAGACTGCTTGTGCTCATCGTGATGCATTCGTGGGACTACTGAGAGGGGAGGTGAGTGCTTCACTTTTACCCGAGTTGTATACCTGTGTCTGCATGAGTGTGTTCGCCTCTCGCGGGAATAGTGATGCATTCGTGGCGGCGGCTCCGTTCTCGCTTAATTTCCGAGGTAATCTAGCGTGTGGGCGGTGCGCGTTTAGCTCCCGTGGGAGTTGAATACATGCTGCGCGTTGCGGGTGCGGTGAGAATTATCTGCCCATTGCCCGCAATTCGCGGTTCATGGGCAGAACGTGGAAAGGACCTGACGGGAAATCTTCCCTATCAGTAATTTCCTAAGGTATTTTATAACATGTTCTAACCACATTATACTGCACTCCAGGAGCCCTTCTTTTTGCAAGGGTTGCATGACTCTCCATGCTCAAGTGTTGGCTTGCGAGCCTCCTTGATGCTTGCTGAAGCCACCACCCTCCTGCACTTGCGTTACAGTCTCATGTTGGACCTGCACGGGAGCTGTGGCTGGTGAGTACGATCCATTTAATTTCTCCGCAGCGCTATGTGGGCCTGTTTTTTTGTACGCTTTGACTCTAGTCAGAACCTCTCGATCTGTCGACTGATTGTGGTGATGTTCTCACCCGTTGGTACTGGATCCAGCCTGGATGATAGCCTTACTTCTTCAGCTTCATGCTTGCTGGATCATGCAGCCAAGTCGCTAGGCTTCTGTGGGAGCCTCTTTGGCCTTCAGGTCCCCAGTATAGCGCTGCAACTCCATCAGTCCTCGCAGTCCTCCATTCAGGCTGAGCCGTTTTCGGAGTGTAATGCTTTGTGATGTGCTCCCTGACGTCCTGGCTGAGTGTTTGCTTCGAGAAGCTGCCCCAGCCAGGACATACTACTCATGTCTCGCCTCGAGAGGCTTCCTGAGATTTGAGTTATCCACTTAACAAAGCATTACTTACGGCGAATCAGTGAATACGCCCCTCTGTGGAGTGGGCTTGAGTACACTGCTTTCCCGGAGGTATGAGAGTGAGAGGTGTTTCTGCGGAAACCCTTCCTGAGTGCTTGGCTCTGAGGAGCGATAGCTCTCCAGATATGTTTGGTTATTGGGTCCCTGTTGGTCAGACCTGGCAATGCTCCCCTCACCTTAGAGGGTCACCTATCAGCATGCCGCTCCCTTCTGAGCTTCTGAGTTCCCACTCATTCTGAGAATCGAGTTCTCCGCTCCCAAGAGCTCTGTGATAGTTTGCTCTCCTTTTTGGTCGAGCTAGCATTGCTCACCTCTCCATAGAGGGTCACCTATGAGCATGCCGCTCCCTTCTGAGCGTCTGAGTTCCCTCTCATGCTGAGAGATGAGTTCTCCGCTCTCCATGTCAGTGAGCAGCCTCAGGTTGTTAGGCCTCTTTTGCCTCCTTGTTAGGTTGCTCTCCTTGTTGGTAGAGCTAGCATTGCTCTCCTCTCCATAGAGGGTCACCTATGAGCATGCCGCTCCCTTCTGAGCTTCTGAGTTCCCTCTCATTCTAAGAATTGAGTTCTCCGCTCCCCAGAGCTCTGTGATAGTCTGCTCTCCTTTTTGGTCAAGCTAGCATTGCTCACATCTCCATAGAGGGTCATCTATGAGCATGCCGCTCCCTTCTGAGCGTCTGAGTTCCCTCTCATTCTGAGAGATGAGTTCTCCGCTCTCCAGAGCTGTCATTCAGCAGCCTCAGGTTGTTTGGCCTCTCTATGCCTCCCTGTTAGGTTGCTATCCTTGTTGGTAGGAGCTAGCATTGCTCCCCTCTCCATAGAGGGTCACCTATGAGCATGCCGCTCCCTTCTGAGCGTCTGAGTTCCCTCTCATTCTGAGAGATGAGTTCTCCAGATGAGGGAACTCAGTAGCCCCTGGGTGACAGGCCAAGACCTAGTTACTATCCTAGGCGCTTGGTCGTATCCCCTTAAAGAAATCTCTGCTTCTGATTCCAAGCCTTTGAGCTCTACCCTGGGTCCAGGAGGCCCGGCCCCTAACAGGTAAGTTCTGGGGTATGCAGCTCAGGTTTTTGGCTGAAGGGGATAATGTCACTGACAGCCGTTCACCCGTCCCAGGGGCAACTCCCTTAGCCGGGTAGAGTTGGTACTTAGTGCTCGCCTTTTGTGCCTGGCTTTGCACTCCCCTCAGCATGGCGGCGTGGGTATTCCGTTCCCCATAGCGACCCCTAGAGGACGCAGTTCGAAGTTCCCTTGAAAGGGAACGTCTCAGGTTACATATGTAACCATGGTTCCCTGAGTAGGGAACGAGACACTGCATCCTCTAGGCTCGGTGCCATGCTTCGGACGCAAGCTTCAGACGAAGAAGTGAATGGCGTATTTTCCCGGCGCCCCTTTATACTGTGGCGGCGCCAGGTAATGACGTCATAGGCTGTCGCCGGCCAATGTTATTGTCATGTTTAGATATATGCTTCAGACACCGGTCACGCTGATGGCGTTCCCCATAGCGACTCCTAGAGGACGCAGTGTCTCGTTCCCTACTCAGGGAACCATGGTTACATATGTAACCTGAGACGTTTTCTTTAAAAAAACAAAAACTAACACTAGCTTATCTATTCTTTTTGTATTCTATCTATCTCTTTTCTTTTTATTTATTATACAATTAACGCAAAAAGCAAAAAAAGCCTCTAACACTAGCTTGCTCTATTTTTTTCCATTCTATCTGTTTTCTTTTTATTTATTATATAATTAAAAAAACCTTGCTACGTGTACTACGTTAAGCTAACTGAGACTTCTTATAGCACTTGCGTATCATTGCTCTTTTGTTGATTTTGATTGCTTCCATTGTCCTCATTTGTAAGTCGCTTTGGATAAAAGCGTCTGCTAAATGACTAAATGTAAATGTAAATAATCTAATGATTTACTAGAATGATTAATCGTTGATTATCTTGACGATTATTCAGTAGGCTTTTTTACAGCATTTTTTGTTGATATAAGGGAACGAGCATTGCATCACTTGAAGCTTATGGGGAAAACTCCTATTTACTCTGATACTGAAGCCAGATTGGTTAACATTTGTGTAGCTGCACAAATCAATGGCACTCGAGCCCGCCAGAATGGGAGGAGCCAACTGCTATACAAGTCAGTCCAGAGCGCCATCTCCTCAGAATCATTTGACTGAAGTGACAGCCAACATTTTGCGTGCCGCTTATAGCATGTCACGTGACGTCATGCAATGCTGGTTCCCTTATCTCAGGGAACCGAGGTTATGTTAGTAACCGGAGCGTTCCTTATCGAACAGGAACTCCCGTTGCATCGCTTGATGCTTACGGGGAACGCATCCAAGCAGCGCTGTGCTATAAGCAGATGCAGAACTATGCTACAGATGAGACCCGAGTAATAACCTGAGGTCTACTTAAAATAGTTCTTCCACCCAAAGGGGGAATGGGTAGTTTAAGCAGAAAAGATCCGCATCTGCTGGGCAGGGATGTCCAAATTGTACAATCTAATGAAGATAGACAGCGACGACATCTACCTTGATCCCACACAAATTTCCCCAATAGAGATCCCACTAGACCACACCCAGGAGGAGGCCATTCTTCTGGTAGAATGGGCCTTCACACCTATAGGACATCGCAAGCCAACAGCAGCATAAGCCAGGGCTATAGCATCTACTATCCAGCGAGATAGTCTCTGCTTTGTGGCTGGCAGCCCTTTTTGAGCAGCCTCCAAAGCACACAAATAGCTGCTCTGATTGTCTGAACACTTCAGAGTGTTCAACATACACTCTGAGTGCCCCAACAGAACACAGTAAGTTGGGGCCCTGCTCCCATCCATCGCAGGGAGAGTTAACAGGGAAATAATCTGGGTTCTGAACCGAGTTGAGAGCACCTTAGGTATGTAACCGCTTCAAATAATTTACAGTCATTAATCATTTTCTATAACTTACAGATTTTAATTTTATTTGAATACACTATTAATAGTTAAAATGTTTTCATGTATACAAGAGAAAAAATAATAATGAATAAAATTAAAAAATTAAATAATTGCAAAGTGGTGATTTGGGCCCCTAGCAACCTGGTGGTCCAATATGCCTGGCATACTCTGCACTAGAGATGTAACGGTATGAAAATTTCTTATCACGATTATAGTGACCAAAATGATCATGGTTATCAGTATTATCATGGTATTGTTAAAATGTGCTGGAAATGTTCAAAAACTACTGACACATAAGTCGTTTCACCAAGTTTTATATTTAAGATCAACAAACAACAAATAAAATGACTTAAAACAATAAAATTACAGTGATGTCTGAATTTTAAATGACAGCATGACTGAGAACAGTTTATCTAGTAACGTACAAAATGTTCAAATAAAACTTTGAAAAGGTTTCATAAAATGGTAAAGCTCACATTTCAGCCTTTAAATAAAGAAAAGGTTTAAGTCAAAATGATAACTCATTAATAAATTATATGTATTTTATCTGCTCCATAAATAATTCTAAATACCTTATCCAAATTGTTTAAATGTGTAGAATCCACATAAGCTTGTTTTTCCATCAACTGGTCAAAATTTACAGCAGGGCATACGAATTTGGTTCATTTTTTTGACCAGACAAATACTGCACGCAAGCTGAACGTAAATGTAACTCTGTAAATCCACTCTCTGACACTAGTTGGCGCTTATGGAATTACAACTGTTTCCCATGACCTCCATGGAAAAAGCAGAATTGTGATTAAGAACACTTTATTAGGTATTACATGGAGCGAAGATGAAAACAAAATGCCATCGAATCTTTTCTGAAGATAGTCAGAACCTTCAGAGGTACATTCATATAATTAATTCATGCCTATATTCATTTGTATAATTCCCTTAGCACTCTTTTAAATCCTCCCAGGTTTCTGCCATGTTTTCACAAAAAACAAAACTATTCTGCATGCAGTGCGCAAGTGAAACTGTTACTTAAAACTGTGCTTTATGCTGGATAGTATTTATTCATCCTGAGTTGTTCAAATCACGAGGAATTTTATCATGATTTATCGTCAAATCGGTAATTGTTCCATCTCTACTCTGCACCCCATAACAGTGCTCCTCACATCAGCCTGCCCCTGGATTAAAAACTATTGGACAAAGAACATTTTCTTTTACTGCCCTAAGGTCATGGAATGGATTGCCTTTTACAATTAGGTATACCCTTACTCTAAGCTATTTTAAGAAGTTATTATTATTGTTATTATTATTATTTTTATTATTATTGCATAATTCATGCACTTGGCTCATTTTATGTCATTATATCATTTTATTTATTCAAATTGTAGCACCGTGTGTCCTGACACGACGCGATAAAAAGTATCTTTTCCATGTAGTTTTTGTCCTAACGTGACAATAAGCGACACAGGATTTTCTTTTAGAAATGTTTTTTATTTTCTGCGACGTCATGGCAGGAACAACATACAAAATATAACAGTGATAATCTTAGGTAAAGATTATGTGCTTTATTCAATGTTAAAAGTGTCTAATGTGAGTTTGAATATTATTTTGTGTGATCTTTATAGCCATAGTGAAAGCAACAATTGATATTTTACCTCAGATCATGAAACTCGTACGTTAAAATTGTGAACTCACTGCGAACCAACACGTGTATTCCATAACAAAGATGGTATCAGTCACTCACACTCACAAAAACTGTTCTGTCCATTCACATTTGAATCATCTATTTTCCGTGTCCACTTTTCTTCACACTCGCCATGTTTTTTTCTGTCACATTGTATCTACACTGGATGCGACAAAGCATTGCAAATCATTTGAACTTTGTGTCAGTACATTATAAATAGAACGAGTCAGCAGTTTGCTGTCAGGGATTTGTCGTGTGGCGCCACGCCGTATCTAGTGTAGACAGCATCACTGATTATAATGGGTTCTATTGTATTTTGTTGCGTCACGCTGCTCGCGTCCGGTGTAGACACAGTGTAAGTTAATGTCGCTTTCTGATGCTGCGTGAGTATTTTCATGGCACATTATTTGAAATTAGCATGGGCCAAACATTCTTCTCTTGGACCGGATGTGGCCCGCGGGCCACCTATTGAGAAACCCTATCTTAGAACAAGTCAGAAGTTTCCTTTTTGAATCTTATCTCTATATTCTTTCTTTCACAACTTTATCAAAATAAGATTTTAGGAGTAGTATTGCACCATTATTGTCTGTGTGAGAGATCTAACACCTTATTTTCTTTTGCATTTAACTGCAAGATGTATAATGTCCGATGATTTGGGGGAATATTTGTTTCTTCCTGATAATGCTAAATGCTAGATCTTTTTTGTGAACAATTGTTTTTATTGAATAATCAGTTCAATACAAAAAGGAACAACAAACAAACTAATGTTATGTGAACTCTTGCTGTGTGTGTGTCTGTAGATTGTCTGGCTGTATGGTGACAGAGGAAGGCTGTGGTTATGTGTCTTCTGCTCTGAGTTCAAACCCCTCACACCTGAGAGAGCTGGACCTGAGCTACAATCACCCAAGAGATTCAGGAGTCAAACTACTTTCTGAAAAACTGGATGATCCACACTGCTCATTGAAAAAACTCAAGTATGTTGAACTGTAGGAGTTTTTAGATTCTATTGTTTAACCTCTTAAGGGGGTCAGCGGATGCAAAATTCACTTTACAAGTTGTTTGAACATAAATGTGTGTTGGAAGTGTGTGTACACATCCATCCTATAATGATAAAAATCCACTGAGTGTTTTTTTTTTTTAAATCCCTATTTTAAAATCCCCTTTCTCAAATCAGGCTGTTCTGAGATTCCTGTCAGAATGACGTAGTTCTGCACAGGCCGCTCCCACGATGGTTAATTGACGAGGCCGTCTTAGCTTAGACCCACCCTGAGTGAGCTGTGAGCTGTCCGCCATTGCGAGGACACTCTCCATTGTGTCGATTCCGATGCAGGGGAAGACAAGAATGTCTCTGATTAAGCGATTGAGGTGTTTTATTGTTGGAAGTAATAATGAATGTAAGGATTTTTAGCTCTTAAAATTCAAATTCAGAGGGAATCGAATCCTAAAGATTCGGATTGATTTGGTTAAAACTGATTCAAAATTTATAGCTTACACTTCATCAACTATGCGTCCAGCGTCTAGTATCAGTTAGTGTATCTTACCAATTCTGTGCGTACTACTCCGTGGCCAACGACAATAATACAAGATTGGTATTTGTTTTTTCTGAGCAAGATAACAAGATCTGGGCAAAGTTTAGCTTTAAATACACAACACAAGACAATGATTCTCTATAATGAAACAAAAGTTTATTGAGCTAACTATTATTCTAACAATACATGAACTAAACCTATTGAAAACACACACACACACTCACACACATACACACACACACACACACACACATACGGTTCAGGAAATGAGAGTTACTGAGTTTGCATGAAGTCCCAAAATTCTAGTACTCATTACTAGTTCTTAGATTGCAACCTGAGAAAATCAGAAAAGCAGATTTGGCTTATCTTTACTGCTTAAAGGATTTAGCACCAGTTTTTCAGTAAGAAAGGAGACCTTGTTTTACTGGCATTTGAGTTGGGAGCGAAGTTTTACTTTTCTGGCTGAGGGAACCACGGCGCTTCTGATTGGTTGCTGATCTGTCGTTTGGATGACGTCTTTTGGGGAAATGCCCTCGTGGTGAAGGGTTGGTTACGGGGAGCTTCGGAAGTTGATTGCCTCAGCTATGGATGGTGAAGCTGAAGTTCTTCTGAGAGTTTGTTTGCGCAGGTTTAGGCTTTGAAGATTTTGGCAGTCACGAAGCTTCACGGATCGTTTGAGTTCTGAATGGCAAGAACGCTAATTGCATGTCGGAGTAGGGATTTCAGCAGTTCGAGCTGTTTTGGCGGTTCCAGCAGTTCAAGCCACGAGTTACTTCAGTCACTTGTGTTTTAAGCGAGCTGATTTGGTCCATCCCACGGCACGGTCTTCCAATCAGAGGTTACGGCAGGGCAGAGCCACGCCCAAATGGTTCCTTTTTCGTGCATACATTAACATAATGCTTCATCCATCATGTGAGGAGAGCAGCTCTGCAAGTTGTGTTAATACTTCTATAAAGTGTCATAACGTGCATATGATACCGAAAATCAACATTTCATTCATACCAAGATATTGCAAATAAAACGAGCTTTCACCCAACATCAAGTATTTTGCATACACAGAGTACATTTAATAACCTTATCTACTAAACGGGGTTATAATGCATAGATTAAAATATCATAGGTTCCAATAAACACATCAAGCATATATACGACATAACACATTATTTGTAGGTACATTTTCACTATTTGTGATGAGTTTTAGATGGTTGTCTGTTGAACATCTTCCATGCAACTTCTGTGTTTCTTTGTTGCAACGAAAAGAGCGCATTTTCCTTAGTATGTAGAAAGGAAAGGAGGAATTTCCTGAGGTCACTAAAAGTCACGCGTTGTAGGTCTGCTGATCGTCCCAGCTCCGAGATGTCAATGTAAATCTGTCTCTTTTGTTGATTCGATTAACGATTTATGTGTTAAATGGCCATGGGTGCTAGGAGCATCTGTTGCTGGAACAATTCCAGACAAGAAGTTCTTTGTAGTTTAAGTCATTCCAGACGGGGAGAAGTTCTCTCTCCTCAAATCTACCATTGTTTTATGGATCTCTTGAGAAGATAGCAGAGCAGGACAGGAACCAGCCGAGACAATTGGGCGCTATGTTGATAATTCATTTTATGACCGTAGATGGCCGCAGAGGAGGATCTTTAGCTTTTACTTTGGAATGTGTCTGTTCTGCAGGATATTGGGCTTAAAGCACAAAGCCCCTACAGAATATAGCAGTCATCATTTACTCCCGACATCTGAGCCGCTGAAGACGCAGATGATTAACGTTACTTTCGTTTTTGAAGGGAATGCGCTGATCCCAATCTGCCTAAATGTGTCTATGTTCGCGCGAATCATTCGTAATCCAGCTTCATCTACAGAAGAAGTGAATAAGGGTTTTTTAATGAATCTTTGCAAATCGCCAGTTTTGTGCCCCAAGGAAGAGAGGGGCGGGGTCAGCAGAACTCATTATCATTTAAAGCGACATGGACTAAAAAAACAGCTTGCTGAAAACAGAGCTGATTTTGACGGGGTAAAAAGGGTGTTTTTTACACTACCACTGAGAAATTTTAACCAAAGTATGTTATAGACTTTTCATTAAGACCCTAAAGAATCATATCATCTTGTGGAAATTGGGCATCCGATGACCCCTTTAATATGCAAAGATTGCTGGCGGCCTTAGATTATTATTGTTTCACTTTAAAACATCACACTCTTACTTGAAATGGACAAACTGTGCATCATTACAAAGATTAAAGGCTCTAGCTTCGATATTTGACCACTGTTTTGATAAAACTGTGTTGCAGTGACAGTAATTTATTCACTGAACAGCGTCAATGATGGCTTATAGTGCGAAGATGCACGTACTTGGAGAAATATGGATATATTTTCACGTTTACTTCATATTTCTTAAAGACAGAATCATCATTTCTATTAATTTCCCACTGATTTAGGCGATTTCATTAGCATTAGCAGTTTCCAGCTGTCTCTCTGTGTTAAACTCTTTCACGTTCCTGGTGTGAGTCAGAGAACGCCCATTTCTAGCTTACATAAAGCTAAAACTATATAGGCCAAGACTATAATATACATTACAACAATAGTCACTTAATTATCACAATACACCTTGTTGGAATATAACGAAGTACATTTACTCAAGTACTGTACTTAAGAACAGTTTTGAAGTACTTCTATTTTGAGTATTTCAATTTTCTAATAATCTATACTTTATACTACACCATAATTTGGAGGGAAATATTGTACTTTTTACTCCAGTTTATTAGTTTGATTACTCAGTAGTTACTGTACAGATTCATACTAATGCCCACCAGTACTGTATATAAAGCAATTAAGATGAGCCCTACCTTTATCACATGCAACATTAAAGTGATGAACACAATAATACAGTAATAAAATACCTATTAATCTAAAAGGGCCATTCTGCATTTGTAATTTTGGTACTTAAATTTTCATGCTTTTATTGATATTTATATGCTTATACTTTTGTAATTTTACTTAGTACAATTTTAAATGTAGTACGGATGCTCCGATCAGGATTTTTGCAGCTGATAGTACCCATTTCTTGTCATGGTAATCAGCCGATATGGATTCTGATGCTTCAGGCTTCATATATAATAATTTATATAAATAATCACAAAAATTATTCCTTATAGAGTGAACATTTTAATATGCTTTTAAAATGGTGTTTATGCATAACATTATGTATATCAGGATACTTAATATACTTAATATTATTAAATTAAATTAAGATGCTTAATATAAGACAAAAATAAATACAAACAAAATGGAGCAGTCTGATGCAGCCCACAAGGTTTATTTAATCATTATCCAATCGTAAACTGTGGAGGACAAAATAAACATTCAGGGCCCTATTTTAACGATCTAAGTGCATGGTCTAAAGTGCACGGCACAGGTGCACTTAGGACGTTTCCGAATCCACTTTTGCTAGTAAAATTATGGGAAAAATGCTCGGCGCTCCCGGCGCGTGGTCTAAAAGGGTTGTCCCTATTCTCTTAATGAGTAATGGGTGTGTTTTTGGGCATAACGTGCAATAAACCAATCAGAGTCTCATTTCCCATTCCCTTTAAGAGCGAGTTGCGCTCGTGCCACGGCAGATTCGATATTTAAACGGCGAAATGTTAAGGCGCACAGACAACGCGTCTCCAGAGAGCAAACGGATCTGCTCATGCCCAAGCAAATAGGTAGGCTAATTCAGATACACGCAATGACTATCCATTATGACATGTATGACATTTTTATATTTATGTAGCCTACACAATAATATTCTTTTACACTGTAATTCTTTAATTTTTAATATTTGGCATGTTTGTATGCTGCTGCGCATCCCTGTGTGTAATAAGCAAAGTGAAAGCACGTTGTGGACCCGCCCAGAGGCGGATTTTCTACTAACGTGCTCTTTAAATAACAAAAAAAAATATTGGCCATTGACTTTAGACTTTAGACCAGGTTTGAGTTGGTCTATGGCGCAGTCTATTTTCAGTTCCTCAAAATAGCAACGCGCCAACAATGTGCCTGAACACACCTCTTTTTTAGACCAGCACGCCCATGGGCGCACAAATGGGCGCAAATTCATTTGCTATTTAAACAACGTGGCGCAGGATGGGAAAATGAGAACTGCGTCGGGCTGAAACTAGCAAAAACACTTGCGCCGGGTGTATGATAGGGCCCTCAATCTCCTAAAATTGAGAAGTCTGATGTAACTTAAACATTGTCCAATTCTGAGCAGGACAAAGTTAATATATATATATATATATATATATATATATATATATATATATATATATATATATATATATATATATATAAAAAATTAAACTTCTAAAAGAACTAATTGGAGTTTGATGCAACTCATTAGGTTTAATTTAACATTGTCCAATGTTAGAAAGAGGGCAAAATAAATAGAAACATTTGAACTCCAACATGGAGAAATCTGATGTAATTCATAAGGTTTAATACTGTCCAATATGTCAGAAGAGGTAGTTGAATGGGGTCAGTTCAATGCTGACTGAGGTAGTGGGCAGTCCAGTGGTGCACTAAGTGACTGGTGCGGGTCACAGTGTGTAAGTGGGGTGGGGTGGGGTGGGGTGGGGGGGTCAGAGTTCAGTGGTGCATGGGGCAAAAGTGGGGAGGGGGGGCAAGGTCGGGAGGGAGTTCAGCTTCCTGACAGCCTGATGAATGAAGCTGTCCTTCAGTCTGCTGGTCCTGGCCTGGAGACTCCACAGTCTC
This sequence comes from Spinibarbus caldwelli, assembly GCA_039654775.1. Classification (NCBI taxonomy): domain Eukaryota; kingdom Metazoa; phylum Chordata; class Actinopteri; order Cypriniformes; family Cyprinidae; genus Spinibarbus; species Spinibarbus caldwelli. The sequence goes on from CM077218.1 coordinate 13,526,855, forward strand.
CTCCCTGATGGCAGCAGACTGAAGAAGCTGTGTGTCGGGTGGGTGGGATCAGAGTTCAGTGGTGCGTGGGGCAAAAGAGGGGAGGGGGGGCAAGGTCGGGAGGAAGTTCAGCTTCCTGACAGCCTGATGAATGAAGCTGTCCTTCAGTCTGCTGGTCCTGGCCTGGAGACTCCGCAGTCTCCTCCCTGATGGCAGCAGACTGAAGAAGCTGTGTGTCGGGTGGGTGGGATCACCCGCAATGCAGTGGGCTTTGCGTGTGAGACGGGTGCTGTAGATGTCCTGGAGGGAGGGGAGAGAGACACCAACAATCCTCTCAGCTGCTCTCACTATGCGTTGGAGTGTCTTACGGCAGGACGCATTGCAGGCGCCATACCACATAGTGATGCAGCTCGTCAGAATGCTCTCGATGGTGCCTCTGTAGAAGGTGCACATGATGGGGGCCGGGGCTCTGGCTCTTCTCAGTTTGCGGAGGAAGTAGAGACGCTGTTGTGCTTTCTTGGCCAGTGCTGCGGTGTTGTCAGTCCAGGAGAGGTCCTCTGTGATGTGCACACCCAGGAACTTGGTGCTGCTCACTCTCTCCACGGTCGCACCGTTTATGGTCAGAGGAGCATGCTGAGTGTGCACTCTCCTGAAGTCAACAACAATCTCCTTTGTCTTCTCCACCTTCAGAGAGAGATTGTTGTCACTGCACCACCCGGCCAGGCGGCTCACCTCGCACCTGTAGTTTGTCTCATCTCTGTTACTAATGAGACCCACCACAGTCGTGTCGTCCGCAAACTTAATGAAGAGGTTGGAGCCGTGTGACGGTGTGCAGTCATGGGTCAGCAAAGTGAAGAGGAGGGGGCTCAGCACACATCCTTGAGGGGCCCCTGTGTTAAGTGTGATGGTGCTGGATGTGTTACTGCCGACCCGTACTGCCTGAGGTCTCCCAGTCAGGAAGTCCAACAGCCAGTTGCACAGCGAGGTGTTGAGCCCCAGCTGGACCAGTTTGTGAATGAGCTGTTGAGGGATGATTGTGTTGAATGCTGAACTGAAGTCTATGAACAGCATTCTGACGTACGAGTCTTTTTTGTCCAGATGTGTGAGTGCTGAGTGGAGGGCAGTGGCGATGGCATCATCGGTTGAGCGGTTGGACCGATATGCAAACTGGAAGGGGTCCAGGGAGGGAGGGAGGGAGGGAGGGAGGGAGGGAGGGCAGACTTGATATGATGCATGACTAGCCGTTCAAAGCACTTCATGAGGATAGGAGTAAGTGCGACTGGACGGTAGTCATTGAAGCAGGATGGAGATGGCTTCTTCGGGACTGGAATAATGGTGGTAGCCTTGAAGCATGTGGGGACAACAGCCTGACTTAGTGAGATGTTGAAAATGTCTGTGAAGACATCAGTGAGTTCCGCTGCACAGTCTCTCAGTACACGACCAGGAATGTTGTCAGGACCCGGAGCTTTGCGTGCATTGATGCTGCTGAGGGATCTCCTCACGCTGTCCGGGGACAGCGTTATCACCTGGTCCCCGGGAGGAGGTGGGGACTTCTGTGCAGTGGTGCTGTTTTGTGCCTCAAAGCGAGCGAAGGCGGCGTTCAGCTCGTTCAGCAGGGGGATGGTGCTGTCACAGGTGCGCGGTGGGGGCTTATAGTCCGTAATGGTCTGAATCCCCTGCCACAGGCTCCGAGTGTCCCTGCTGTCGCTGAAACGATGGGCTAACCTCCTGGAGTACTGTCTCTTAGCCTCTCTGATGCCACGGGATAGATTGGCTCTAGCTGTCCTCAGGCCCACCTCATCTCCAGCTTTGAAGGCAACGTTACGAGTCTTCAGGAGTCTGTAGACCTCCCCTGTCAGCCACGGTTTCTGGTTGGCCCGGACAGTGATGGTCTTTGTGACCGTTACATCATCAATGCACTTGGTGGTAGGCAGTGACAGTCTCTGAGAACTCTTGGAGGTCTGTGGTGTTATTGTATGTGGCAGACTGCTTAAACATATTCCAGTCAGTGGTGCTAAAACAGTCTTGAAGTGCCTCTGGCGACCCTTTTGGCCACACTTGTATCTGTTTGTGAACTGGTTTGGTGACTTTAACGATCGGTCTGTATGCAGGCATTAGCATGACAGTGATGTGGTCTGAGGTGCCAAGATGGGGGAGGGGAAGGGCCTTGTAAGCTCCTCTCTGGGTGGAAGAGGAAAAAAAATAGAAACATTTAAACTACTGAAAGAACAAAACAGAGTAATTCGATCACGGTTATATCCACGGCCGCTGCGGATAATCCGCGGGTTGGGTAATAAAAATATGCATTCTGATTATTTGCGGATGGGTCGCGGGTGGATAAAATAAATCATAAATGATGCAAATATTAAATAATTTTTTTAAATACATTTTTTCATCAGCCAGACGATTTCATTGTGTGTGTGTTTTCGCCTGATCAGGAAGTTGCAGTGACCGAAATGGTGACAAAGTTTGAAAGGAGTAAAGCCTGTGTTAATGCTATTGAGTAGGCTAATATGGCCAAAGAAGATATTTTGTTTTATAAATAAATGTTCATTTAAAAGCAGTCCACGATCAGCGTATTATGTTACCGTTACACCCTTACGGCTCTAACGAGGTTTTGTTTCGTCCTCCACGTGATGTCCACTCACAAAAGACTATTTTTAGCCAAGCAGTGTGGAGAGCCGCTTCAGAAACGTGCCGCGGTGTGGCCAGTATAAACACAAGCATTGACTAGAGTGGCCGCGATCAGCTCCGGTTCCCGTGGAGCTGTAACGCGCCGCAGACGTGTGCAGTGATGCGCAGATCAGCTCTAACGTCACTGAATCTACTGTTAAAAATTAACCATCCATTCATCATATCATCATGCAAAACATAAACGACAAATAGTAAATTTTTCATTGTTTCTTGAAACGTCATAGCATTTCCACACCGGCGATGACATGACTGCGGGCGCCAAGTCATTTATGTCCCCACGCATCATGTAAGTTATCACGCGTTGACATCAAATTGCGATTGGTTCGTGAGATTGGCGAAGTGTAGCGAGTCATAAAATGTGATTATCAGCCAATACCGATCTCCGGCCAATCGATTGGAGCATCCCTAAAATGCAGTACTTCTACTTGTAACAGAGTACTTATCCACTGTGGCATTGCTACTTTTACCACTCCAATAGACACTGAACTGATCGGCATATAGAGTTAGTCTACTTAATGATCAACGATTAAGCACTACATACATGAAGTAGATCTCTTCTCTTTTTCACCACTGAGGGGCCCACATTGCTGCTATCAGACTCCTGAAGTTGATTAGACACAGGTGATGCTGCCACAAATGACAGATCAAGTGTCGAACTGCGAAGAGAAGCCGTTTCAACATCCGTCGGTTCTGTACCAGATGAAATGGTAATCGTTGCTGGTGAACCACCCCATATCTGCTCACATAATTCAAAGTAGAGTAGAACCACTCGGCCATGACCGCTTTTCCGACTGGAGTCTACCGCTTGCCTATACTTCCCCCGTATCACTTTTAGCTTGTTGGTGATGATGGCACTGGTTATATCCTCTTTGCGATGAGGAAAGTCTGTGGACGTCTCAGACGGGTACTGCTCAAGGAAAAGAGCAAGAATGTCGGCGTACTTGGACTGGCAAAATTTCCAGTCCACATTTTCCTGGATTTTGCTGACTTTGTATTCAAGTGCAACATTCAGAAATAGCTCAACTTCATTACCAGTCCACACATATGACTCTCCCCTTATATAGCATTTATTAATGTTATATCTGATAAGTTGAGTCTGATAACAATTAATGCACTGTGAATTAACATGAACGGGAAAATTTGTATTAACTAACATTAACAAAGATTAAAGAGTTAGTTCACCCAAAAATGAAAATTAGCCTGTGATTTACTCACCCTCTAGGCATTCTAGGTGTATATGACTTTCTTCTTTCAGACGAATCCAATCTGAGTTATATTAAAAATTGTCCTGGCTATTCCAAGCGTTATCATTGTGGTGGGTGGGTGTTTCTGTTGAACAGTCCACAAGATGTCAAATAAAGCGCGGGCATCCATAATAAAATGTGCCTCACATGACTCCGGGGGGTGAGTAAAAGCCTCCTGTAGCAAATCCATGCATTTTTGTAAGAAAAATATTCATATTTCAAATGTAATAAACACTTTTTCTCTCACTTCTGGTATCTGTCATACACGGAAGCCGTTCCGGGTGGATGACGTAGGATGTCGGCGTAGCGTGATTAGTGACGAACGCGGAGGGAGAACAAAACAAAATGCCGGTCACAAATTAGTACACACCGAGGATTTGTAAAGAAAAATGTCAGAGGATTTTGATATAAGCCAAGAGGAGACTGGTTTTCTTTTGCAAAATTAAGGAAACTTTGCTTCTTTTGCTCCTGTAAACAAACTTGTGAGACTAGCATATCTCAGTGTTTTTTTTACAACAAAATGCACGTGCACACAGCCGCGCACTTCTTCCGGCACGGTCGCGCAGAGGAAATAATGTACCACACACACACAAAAAAAAGTTCAGAAAGCCATTTGATTGAATTCTATTAAAAGAGAAAGAATTGCAATGGTCGGGCAAACCGCTGTAGAATTGGTGTCGCTATAGTGTTAGAACCAGTGAAGGTGGTTAACAGGTTTCAAAGAAAGAGAATGATGTGCGCCAAATGAGTTCTGATTCTTTTTTTGTAAAAAGTAAATTGGGTCGCTAGAGAGGTATGTAAATGTGTAAGTATATTTTTTCTGCACGACTATATGTACATATCTGATGACTCAATACGTGCAATGCATCTTTATTCCTCAAGAGGCACTGTTTGATACACAATGATGACGTGATGTTTCACTCATAATTTCCGCAGGCATAAAACAAAAGAATATCATCAGCAAAAAATGAACTGGTTTGAATGGCTTTACTGCACAGCAATTACTGTACGCAATGAAATATAAATGTCACTGTCATTTGATGGTGGATGTGGTGAATAAGCTGCCAATGATCAAAATCTTGATTTTGAAGTCATTGAAAATGAGAATATGGTTGAGAATATGGTTGAGATTGTGAATATGAGCCAGATGCTGAATGTACTGTGGAAGTGCGCTCTGACGATGACAGCGATGGTAAAATCATCTGCTCATATTGAACCCTTCTAAGTTTCAAAAGGTAATGAAATATGCTTTTTTAAGTTATATTTATGGGCTTTTTACGCCTTTATTGCGAGAGGACAGTGGAGAGCTGACAGGAAAGCACTGGCAGGAGAGAAGGGATCAGGATCGGCAAAGGACCTTGAGGCAGGATTCGAACTCGGGTCGCCGTGAGTGCAGTTGCGCTATATGTCGATGCACTAACTACAAGGTTATGGGCGCCGACAACGAAATATGCTTTATTTTATTCTTCTGTAATTATTCTTAAAAATATCAAGAGTTTTTTTTTTTGCTTTTCAAAACATTCATGCATTTAAGAGTTAAATGCTTCAGTTTGTTTTGATATTATATTATATTATATTATATTATATTATGTTTGGCCTATTATAAACCTAATAAATAATTGACCTTGTTGTAGTCTCTTATGCTCATCAAGGCTGTATTTATTTGATCAAATATACAGAAAAAAAACCAGTTATATTGTGAAATATTATTGCAATTTCTAATATTGGTTTCCTGTTTTAATATACTTTAAAATAATTTATTCCTGTGAAGCAAAGCTGAATTTTCAGCATCATTACTCCAGTCTTCAGTGTAGCAAATTAGCTTAAAAGGGAATCGTATATAAATAATCACAATTAATTATGATTAATTACAATTATTTATATCGGCTGACAGTAATAACTGTAGCAGAGTTAAATTGCCATCAGCTGATCTGTACGTCCAGTGAACATTCAGTGTAAATTCATATCAACTCTAAGAAAGGATATTTCCGTGGCCACAGAAAATACTTTCCTATTAATGCATTAGAGCATGTAGCAAGGGTCAAAATCGTAAAGGGACAATTATTTGCAAGGCAGAATCAGCAACTCATGTAATTTGTGCACAAAAGTTTTATTAACTAAATGCTAACACCCATAACTAATCTAAACAAACAAACGAATAACATTCACTCACAGATACATACAAAGTGGAGCTAAAGTGGATGAATGAAGCCATTAGAGAAAACAAAGAATGCATTTATGGACAGAGTCAGTTAACCACCTGAACCATCAGCGCCGTTTATAACGGGGTCTATAACTTGTACTAAACCTCTGTTTCGTTTAGTTAAATGTACTATACTTGCACTGCCTTGATCTTGACGAGTGTCCAGAATGCAGTCTCGGATGAAAGTCTTGATGATTTCAAGGTTTTGGACGCAATCAGTTTGAAGAGTGATGAATTCCAAAGATGTTTTGACTTGATGGTGATTGGGGGTTTCTTTCCAGGTGAAAAGTGAAGAAGAGTTAAGAGACATCAGCTAAGATCCAAGAATCTTTGGACGAATGGAGAGGCAAAGCCTGGCACAATAACTTAAGGGTCCAGAAGAGTTCTAGCTCATATCTTCCTCATTCTCTTAGGGTCTAATAGAACCGCAGACTGCTGGCTTCACTGATGTAAGGGCTTTATCTGGTATAGAGGTCACACCTCTGGGGAGTCAAAGAGCCAATGGTGACTTGAACTTTTGGAGGGAAGGTTTTACGACTCTTTGTCTCTGAGCATGGTAATTTGCATGGGGTTGGATTTAATAGTTGATATTGTAAGGACTTAGCTCTGATTTAAGCTTTATTTTGAATTTTGGCTTTACGAAATTGAATCGTAAAGATTAGATATTGATTTGATTAATTTCTATTAATCAAAATGTATAATTTATACCTTTTAACGGCTCGTCCAGCGAGACATTAAAGTCAGTATATGTTAACAATTTTGTTTATCTTGCTTTGTGGCCAACAATAAAACAAACAAAACAGTAATTTATCAATTTTTGAGCAAGGTAGCAAAGGGTCGACAGCGCAAGGTAATAGCTGTTCAAATACAAAACACAGACAATGCTCTATACAATGAGACAAGTTTATTGAACTACTTCTAAGATTACATGAGACTAAATCATCTAAATACACACATACGACCACACACACACACACAAATCACGGAATTATGCAGAATTATGAGTTATGAAGGAAATCTCAACTTCGGTGGTTATCAGAAAGTCAACAAAGCAGAGCTTAGTTCTATCTTTCCCATTAATAACAGCTTTGCACCGTTTTCAGCCAATAGATAAGGGATTTTGCTTTACTTGTTTAGAAGGTTTGCTGCCGAGTCTCGTTGAGGGAATCCCGGGGTTTAGCTGATTGGCTGGCGAACCGTTGTTTGTCTGACGTCTCTTAGGGAACCCCGGGCGTGATTGGTGGGTTGCCTGGCTGGATGAGACGCGCTAGAAGTTCTTCTTTCCTTTCTCGGTTGCAGAAGTTTTCTTGAAGAGCTTGAAGTTTGGAATGAGGTGATGGTTTGATGTGGCGTATGAGCGCACAAGTTGAAGCAGTTTTCAAACCATGGCAAAGAGCGTTGAGTTTAGTTGAACATTAGAATTTAAGCAGGCCACCTTAGGCCCGCCCCGGAGCTGGGGTACCAATCCGCTTGTTGCAAGGTGGAGCTCAGCTTCCTAGGCTCCATTTCTCTGCATAAATTAACGAGCTGCCCGTGTAATCACGTGACCGAAGATCCTTGCAGGGTTTTGTTAATAATCTTGATAAACGTTATAACGTTACGGGATTTACCTAATTTCTACATTTCATCCACACAGAGTTGTTGCAAATAAAATATACTTTCGTTTAACACCAAACATGACACACACACATATTCATACCCTCATAATACATAGGTTAAAATGGTACTGACTTTATACTGGCTAGATTAACATAGCGTATGTTTTACTAACATATCAAGCATATCTAAGGCATCACACGCATAATTTGAGAATGCATTTTCATTGCTTGTTGTCTTTTTGGAGTTTTGGCGCACTTTTGCGCGTTTCCTTTGTTCGTCTGAAAAAGGAATGCACTCGAGGAGGGGAGCGAGTACTCCTGAGGTCAGAAGGTGTGTGGGGAGAGGAGTTCTGGCATATGTTTAAGTCAGGCCTACGACTGTAAATCCATTGCGCGTTTGTTGATAAGTTTCTGAATTTATACATGGGCTGGTCAAGGGTTCATTTACCATCTGGATATGGTATCTTTCCCACCAGAAGTTTCCTTTGTTCTGCGTTGGTGAGGTTGATTCTCTAGCTCGTTCTGATCTCAGGGGGGATAGGGATTAGCAAGACAGGATCTTGGTCCAGACATTTAGGCATGTCTTGGGTACTTGGTTATTTTTATGACTCTCCGAGGTGAAACCAGAGATTCACTCATCCCTCTGGAATGAGTCTGATTTGCTGTATGTGTGTGTCCGTTCAAGGATCTCCTACAATATACAAACTATTAAAGATTCTTAGAACACTAATATGTTGCATAGGTATCAACATGTAATATACACTGTCATTTAGATCATCCGAAGACGAATTGATAGAGACCAAACATAGAATGAATGGGGTGATATTAATTAGTGATCTATCAGGAGCATGTATAAAACAATATACAGTACAAAAGACAATATACAAGAACAGTAACAATATACACAATGACCTGAAGGATATGAGTGTTAATTCAAAGAAAGATTTTTCTATGAATTAAATAGAGAAGAGTCCACTTTTATGTGCATTATGTCTTTCCTAAAGGGAAATGTTGCTCTGCCTGCATTCCTTTGACCAATAAAACTAGTGTTATCAGATAGGTTGCCATGGCACCGGGGGCCTGGAGTCATGGTCAGACATACCGGCACTCAGTATGTGTATTGGGTGGGGGATCTGTGACCATTTGTTAATCTAATAACTAATTGATTTGTTAAATCACATGCAAAATTGTGTGTTTGATTGGTCCAAATGCTACATCAGTGTCACATGATTCTTCAGAAAGCATTATAATATGCTGATTTATTATCAGTGTTGAAACTGTTCTGCTGCTTAATATTTTTTTGGAACCTGTGATACTTTTTTCTTTGATCCTTTGGTTAGTAAAGAGTTAAAAAGAACAGCATTTATTCAAAACAGAAATCTTTTCTAACAATATAAGACTTTACTATCACTTTTTATCCATTTAACACATCCTTGCTGAATAAAAGTATTAATTTCTTTAAAAAAAAAGAAGGGAAAAAAATTTACTGACCCCAAAAATTTCTATTTTGAATAAAAGCTGTTCTTTTTAACCTTTTATTTATCAAAGAATCCTAAAAAAAAGTATCACAGGTCCCAGAAAATATTAAGCAGCACAGCTGTTTCCAACATGGATTATAAATCATCATATTATAATGATTTCTGAAGGATCATGTGACACTGAAGACTGGAGTAATGATGCTGAAAATTCAGCTTTGCTTCACAGGTATAAATTATATTTTTAAGTATATTAAAATAGAAAACTTTTATTTTAAATTGCAATAATATTTCACAATATTATTTTGTGAAATAATATTCAGTATTTTTGTCAAACAGATACAGATGAACGTCTTTAAAAAAAACTTTACTGATCCCAAACTTTTGAATGGCATTGTATTATACTGTAAAAATGGTTTCTCAGGTAACCTAAAATCATTTGATGTATGATGTAACCATACATCATTTAGTTACATCAATGGTCAAATCAAATATAAATAGCACATTAAAGTTAAAAGTTACACACTTTTTGTGTGCGCGCTGTACAGGTCTGGTATAAAGAGTGTTTTTGCTCAGGTGGCCGAAATGTCCACCCAATAGAGAGAGGTTTTGCTCAGCAAGAAAAAAATTAGAGGGAACATTTATAAGGCGTTTCCTCATCTCAGCATGTGAAATCACAAGCACACAGCCAATTCTGAGAGAAATGAAACACAGAAATTTAAACGCAAAACCGAAAAACTGCAATTCACAAGCGCGTATTCAACCGTGGATGTCGTACCAAATGGTTCGATATTATACTGAGAATTGTGGCATCCCTAGTACCTTGTATAGCAACAGCCTTTTTGTTCACTGACTGAATGTGACTCTTGTGTTTTCTAGTGTGGATCATGGAGGAGAATCCAGGATTACAGCAGGACTAATGAAATGTATGTCTACAAACACACACACAGCTGCAGTGATTGTTGTTGTGTTCTAAATGTCTCTGTTCTTGTGTTCAGATGCCTGTTTTCTCACACTGGATCCAAACACAGCAAACAAGCGTCTCATTCTCTCTGAGGAGAACAGAAAGGTGACACGTGTGGAAGAAAAACAGCCGTATCCCGATCATCCAGACAGATTTGAAGACTGTCAGGTGTTATGTAGAGAGAGTGTGTGTGGACGCTGTTACTGGGAGATTGAGTGGAGTGGGAAATATGTGTTCATAACAGTGTCATATAAGAGCATCAGCAGGAAGGGAGGGAGTAAAGAGTGTTTGTTTGGATTTAATGATCAGTCCTGGAGTTTATTCAGCTCTCGCTCCAATTACTCAATCATACACAAAAACAATGAGACTGATCTCCCTGTAAAGCCCATCAGCAGTAGAGTAGGAGTGTTTGTGGATCACAGTGCAGGAACTCTGTCCTTCTACAGTGTCTCTGACACAAAGAGTCTCATCCACACAGTCCAGACCACATTCACTCAGCCGCTCTATCCTGGGTTTGGTGTTTGTTCTGGATCATCATTGAAACTTCGTTGATGAATAAGAATAGACTGACGAGAGATTCTACCCATAATGCTTTGAGCTGCATCATACGTGATATTTTATAGAGACTCTTATTTTCTCTTCATGACATTAATACTGCAGCTGAACTTCTGTCAGTGAAATAACAGTCAGTATAAATGTGTGTAATAAATCCTCATATAGACAGTCAGATCAGTGTGTGTGTGTGTGTGAGTGATGATGCGTCACATCAATCATTTGTATTATTACTATCAAAATTACCTTCCCATTAAAATGTATCTTTTACAAACATGATTCTAGAAGAACGTCATTCATTTTTCTCTTGTTTTTGTGCAGAAATAATAAAATACAATGACAAATCAGCTTGACATCAGATTTTAATTGATGTTCATTGCATAAATAGTTTATTCTTCACAAGACTGAAATGAGCTTCAGGAGTTTCTGACATTATAAGCTTGACATTAATCAAAACATGTTATTTTTCTATGTATAAGTACTTTTTATAAAGGCAGGGAAGGCGATTTTGAAAAGGCTAGCAATAGCAAGTTAGCTTTGAAAGCAAGATCTCCACTCTCCCTGCATGATCACGCTGCAAAGCCACACCTCAGAGCAAAGCTAGGGTTGGGTCCGCCTCCTTCGGGTCAGCCGGCCTGAACTCTAGGCACGATTCGTCTACCGAAAATGTGTGCAGGTCCCCTACCCTCTTGATGGACTGACTGCAAAGGCTCAAATGGGCCCGCCCCTTAGACGGAATTTTCTCTATTGATTTTTCCACAGGTTTTTTACCTGCATTTTTAATTACGCATTGTATTTTGTGTTTTCAGGTTGCAGGGCTACAACAGATAATGGATAATGTCCAGGAAAATTACTAGTACCTTTTCCATTTTTCTAGATATTTTTCTTTTTCTAGATTTCTGCTACTCTATATTACATGGAACTACGCTACTAAAGACACGAACACACATACGCACACACACAGTTTCAGAGGATGAGAGTTAACAGAGTTAACTTTGCATGAAGTCCCAAAGTCTAGTAAGTTATTCGCTGCTAGTTCTTTAAATTGCAACCTGAGAAAATCGCAAAAGCAGAGATTTGGCTTATCTTTACTGCTTAAAGGATTTAGCACCAGTTTTCCAGCTAGAAAGGAGACCTTGTTTTACTTGCGTTTGAGTTGAACGGGGTTTTCCTTTTCTGGCTGAGGGAACCACGGCGCTTCTGATTGGTTGCTGATCTGTCGTTCGGATGACATCTTTTGGGAAAAGCCCTCGTGGTGACTGTGTGTTGCTTGGTTACGGAGGAGCCTCGAAGTTGGATGCCTCAGCTATGGATGGTGATGCTGAAGTTCTTCTGAGAGTTTGTTTGCGTGGCTTTAGGCTTTGAAGATTTCGCAGAGTCACGAAGCTTCAATGGAGTGTTTGAGTTGTGGATGGCAAGAACGCTAGTCACATGTTGGAGTAGGCATTTCAGCGGTTCGAGCTGTTTAGCGGTTCCAGCAGTTCAAGCAAAGAGTTCCTTAGGTCACTTTGGTTTTAAGCGAGCCGATTTGGTCCATCCCAGAAGCGATTGTCCCAATCAGACGCTGTTGCAGGGCTTAGCCATGCCCCAGCCATGCCCCATACTGTTCCTTTTCATGCATAAATTAACATGCTGTTCAATTTATCACGTGGAGAAAATGTCCTAGAAGGGTTTGTTGATACTTCTATAAAGTGTTGTAATCATGCGTATGATACCGAAAATCAACATTTCATTCACACCAAGGTATTGCTACTAAAACAAGGTTCCAATATATCATAGGTTCCAATAAACACATCGAGCATATATACGACATAACATATTATTTGGGAGTATAGTTGCCCTTTATACTTTAAATCAGTGTCCTTTTGAGATCATCTATGTGAGTTTGCGTTTGTTCCATTGTCTGCAAAAGAAGAAATGCATGTTTTTCTGGAATGCGGAGGGAGGAAAGAGAAAAGGTCCTAAGGTCAAAGAGGTGTGACACGGTGGAGATCTGGTGATCTTCCCGCTCAGACATGTCAGTGTAAATCTGTCTCTTTTGTTGATTCAATTATCAATTTATTGGTTAAATGGTCATGGGTGCCAGGAGCATCTTTTGCTGGAATATACAAGAAGTTCTTTGTTCTGTGTTGGTTGAATTAGGTTTAAGGGATAAGGGCCAGGCCTTGACAGGAAACCGATCCAGACAATCTGGCGTTAGGTTGATCATTAATTAATTTTACGACCGCAGATGTTTGAGGAGAGAATCTTCAGTTTGTTTCTTTGGAATGTGGTTGTTCAGTGGCTCAAGAGGTGGCCTGCTTGAACGAAAGTCCTACACGACTGAAAGCACACCCTGGTTATTTATTTTTTTACAAAAGCACAAAGTTTTGTTGATATGGTCAGCATACACAAATAAAAGCAGATCTTTACAGATTCAAGTGATGTATTACTTTTATGTGTCCAATCAAAAATGACGGAGCAGTTCAAGTTCTTTTCTGCTCCTGCCGGCATCTTTGCCAACCCCAGGCGATTAATGCCCAGGCACGCGAGGTAGTGATCGTTACCATCACCCGGCGCCAGATAACGACTGCATCCAGAAATGCATGGGTGGAACAGCTATACCATGACGCAAAGTCGTGTTTACAAAGATGCACCCACCCATGAATGCTCTTTTAGGGAAAAGGGCTCTTTTAGGTTGCTGAACCGCACAGGGGAGATGGCCACCTGCAACACGAACAGGGGGTAGTGCAGCCTGATGTGTGCAACCCACTTGACATGGAAAAACGACCATTACGAAGAAGCTCCCTTAGAGCTCGCTGAACTTGTCTCGTTCACAATAGAAGTTGTAGGGGGGCTTTGATCTCCTCGTGAAGCCAAACACTCAGGAACTCTCACAATGCAAATGCCAGGCCACAAAACATTAAACTCTCTAATCAGACAAGAAGATCTGGGAGAGAGACCATTTGCTCATCTGTCCCTTCACCCATCCTTTCCCCCTGGGCACATGGTTTAGGTCACTAAAAGTTGACAGAGAAATGCCAAGAACTCAAGTTCCCTATCTGTCGGTCACTACGAGTTATGTCGTGACGACATAGGGGATTTACTTGGAAGCCCCAATCATCTCTGACTTTAAGAGAAAACCCCAATGAATATTGGCTAGTGGATTTTGCATACCTGAGCCACTCCCCGTGCCCACGGGTATAAATAGGCGGCAGGTGCATCCACTCATTAGATTTTTGTAGATGAGAAGTGTGCTGATCTCCACAAAAGCCTTTCATCTTTTATTTGTTCCTGGTTGGCGTCACGGTGCAGTCAGTGGAGTCCCTCTCAGCAGCGATTCCCCTGGGCACTTCAACTGAAAGAGCAAATTCTAAAAGAGCAAATCACGGACGGTCGCGTCTTTTTCAAGATGCCGTTCCGTCCGTGTCCTCTTGGTTGCGGTCGTTTTCTGTCTGTGGATGACGGACACGATCGTTGTCTTCAGTGTCTGGGCCTCCAGCACGCTGAAGATGCGTTCATGGATGACTCATGCATCTGTTGTGGGCGTATGAGCATGACCTGACTGCGAACTCGCCTTTCTTTTCTGAAAAGATTGGCACCCTCTGCCGCCACCCGTCCCGGTCTCTCTGGCTCGAGCAGAGGACCGCCGGCTGGCGCTCTGGGAGATCTGAGGGTCACAGTAAGAGCCTCACCGCCGGGTACGTCCCCACGGACCTCTTACTCCTCATGCAGCAAACGTCCCGTCCGGCTCCCGGGTGATTTCGCTGGTTCGTCCCACGGGGCGGCCAGCATTTTTTTTTTTTTTTGCACCGCCTGAAGACAGAATGTCAATTGCAGCATTGGGGGATGGGCTTACGTCCTCTGAGGATGAAGGTTCGGCGGGGCTGCCCCCCTCGGGTGTTGTCGCCACCGCCGCATCAGACCCAGAGCTGATGGCCATGCTTGCCCGGGCAGCCGTGAGTATAGGGCTGGAGGTCAATAGACCGCCCAGTCCCAAGCCCTCGCGGCTGGATGATTGGTTTCTCGGAGCGAGGCGCGGCTCACAACCGCGTTCTGCTCCAGTGCCTTTTTTCCCGGAGGTGCATGAGGAGCTGACGAAGTTGTGGATGGCCCCTTTCACGACCAGAAGCCGCTCGTCCGTCTCCTCTGTCCTCACTACCCTCGATGGCGGGGCTGCCAGGGGGTACGCGGGCATTCCCCAGGTGGAAAGAGCGGTCGCGGTGCACTTGTGCCCGTGAAACGCCGCCACTTGGAGGAATCGTCCGTGTCTCCCGTCCAAAGCCTGTAAGCTGACGGCTGCGTTCGTGGCCAAAGCTTATAGTGCTGCAGGCCAGGCAGCCTCTGCCCTGCATGCCATGGCTATCCTGCAGGTACACCAAGCCAAGGCACTCAAACAAATGCACGAGGGTAGTTCCGACCCAGGGTTGATGCAGGAGCTGCGCACCATGACTGACTTCGCTCTACGGGCGACGAAAGTCACGGCGCGATCCCTCGGGAAGGCAATGTCTACCATGGTGGTCCAAGAGTGCCATCTCTGGCTCAACCTGGCTGAGATGAGGGACGTCGACAAAGCACGCTTTCTTGACGCCCCCATCTCTCAGGCTGGGCTGTTCGGCGACACCTTCGAGGGCTTTGCCCGGCAGTGCAAAGGCAGACAGAGGCGATCCAGCACATCCTGCCCCGGCGTGATGCACCGTCAGCCACCGCTGCCCCCGGGGCCAGGCCTCAGTCTGCTCGTCGCCGTGGGCACCCTCCTGCGTCCTCCAGAGCTGCTCCGCCCCGCGCTGAATCTACACCTAGGCCGGTGCGTCGAGCCTCTCGCAGGAGTGCGGCGCCCCCGCGTCCCAGCCGGGCCCCAAGTCGTCCCGGAAGTCGACCAAGCGGCCCTGACGCGGGCAACCCGGAGATGTTGGAGTTTGCGCTTTCTCAGGAGACGGCGAGGACAGCGTCGCTCCTTCCCCTGGAGGAGGAGGGACGGGCGAAGAATCCTGTGTTTCATTTTGTTTCTGTTCTGCCGCTGGCTAGCGGTGCCCACATATTCAAAGAAAGAGCAATTTCCTTTTCCTCCGGGTCTTCAGGTCTGCGGGCCGACAGCGTGCGACGCGTTGCCTCCTCACTCTCGCCCGCGAACCATCTTGCCAGTGGCCAAGAGAGTGCGGTTCGGGGATGCAGTGCCTCCCCACGCACCTCTAGCCAGTCCCCCCTGGGACCCATGGAGTTCTGCGAGGATGCCTCAGAACGCGCTGCCTTCTGTACCATCCAGCTCTACTCCCCTTCGGTGCACCACAGCGGGTACGCCGATCGTGCCGTTGGAGCCACTTGCACGGTGTCTGGGGGCGTGGCTCGCCTTCCCCAGCCCGTCTCGTTGGCTCACGCGCACGATTCGACTTGGCTACGCGATTCAGTTCGCCAGGCGACCTCCCAAGTTCAGCGGCGTTCTCGAGACTTCGGTGGCAGCCCGGAACGCTCCTGTCTTGCGCGAGGAGATTGCTGTCCTTCTGGCAAAGGATGCAATCGAGCCAGTCCCTCCAGCCAAGATGAGGCAGGGGTTTTACAGCCCCTATTTCATCGTACCCAAGAAAGGCGGTGGTCTTCGACCAATCCTGGACCTCCGTGTCTTGAACCGGGCCCTGCACAGGCTCCCATTCAAGATGCTGATGCACAGGCACATTATCAAATGCATTCAGCCCCAGGTTTGGTTTGCAGCGATTGACCTGAAGGATGCTTACTTTCATGTTTCGATCCTTCCGCGACACAGACCGTTCCTACGGTTTGTGTTCGAGTGTCGGGCATGGCAGTACAGGATCCTCCCCTTCGGGCTTTCCCTGTCTCCCCGTGTTTTCACGAAGGCCGTAGATGGCACCCTTGCCCCATTACGGGAAGTGGGCGTCAGGATCCTCAACTATCTCGACGATTGGCTCATTCTGGCCCGGTTGCGAGAACAGTTGTGCGATCACAGGGACCTGGTGCTTCGGCACCTCAGCCAGTTTGGGTTTCGGGTCAACTGGGAAAAGAGCAAGCTCTCCCCTGTGCAGAGAATCTGTTTTCTTCGTGTGAAGTTAGACTCTGTGAGTATGACGGCGTGCCTCTCGGACGAGCATGCCCAATCAGTGCTGAACTGCCTGAGTTCCTTCAGAGGCAGGACTGTGGTTCCGCTGAAACAGTTTCAGAGGCTCCTGGGGCATATGGCATCCGCAGCCACAGTCACGGTGCTCGGATTGCTTCATATGAGACCACTTCAGCACTGGTTGCACTCCTGAGTCCCGAGATGGGCATGGTGCTGCGGTACACTTCGTGTGAACATCACACAGGAGTGTCGCCGCTCCTTCAGCCCCTGGACGGACCTTGCCTTTCTACAGGCCGGGGTGCCCCTAGAACAAGTGTCCCGGCATGTTGTTGTCACGACAGATGCCTCCAGCACGGGCTGGGGCGCTACATGCAACAGGCAGGCAGCCTCGGGGCTCTGGACAGGGCCTCGACTGCTTTGGCACATCAACTGCCTGGAGCTGTTGGCAGTGCACCTCGCCTTGCGGCAGTTCCGGCCACTGCTTCTAGGCAAGCACACGTTGGTCCGTACAGACAACACTGCAGCTGTCTCGTACATCAACCGGCTGGGAGGTCTACGATCACGTCGCATGTCACAGCTCACCCGCCATCTCCTCTTCTGGAGTCACACACAGCTCAAATCGCTGCGTGCTGTCCACATTCTGGGGGAGCTCAATCGTGCAGCCGATGCGCTCTCACGACAGCTCACGTTCCCCGGAGAATGGCGACTCCATCCTGAGACGATCCGGCTGATCTGGAGTTGATTCGGGGAAGCTCAGGTAGACCTGTTTGCTTACCGCGAGTCCTCCCACTGCCAGCTGTATTTTTCCCTGACCGAGGCCCCCCTTGACACGGACGCACTGGCACACAGCTGCCCTCGGGCTCTACGCAAGTATGTGTTTCCCCAGTGAGCCTGCTTGCACAGACACTGTGCAAGGTCAGGGAGGACGAGGAGCAGGTCCTGTTGGTCGCACCGTACTGGCCCACCCGGACCTGGTTTCCCGAACTCATACTCCTC
This sequence comes from Spinibarbus caldwelli, assembly GCA_039654775.1. Lineage (NCBI taxonomy): Eukaryota > Metazoa > Chordata > Actinopteri > Cypriniformes > Cyprinidae > Spinibarbus > Spinibarbus caldwelli. Next base: position 13,544,609 of record CM077218.1, read on the forward strand.
GCGACAGCCCCTCCCTGGCGCATTCCTCTGAGGAAGGATCTCCTTTCTCAGGGGCTCAGCACCATATGGCACCCGCGTCCAGATCTGTGGAACCTCCATGTGTGGCTCCTGGACGGGACGCAGCAGACTTGAGTGGTCTACCACAGGCTGTGGTAGAGACCATCACTCAGGCTAGAGCTCCTTCAACAAGGCAAGCCTATGCACTGAAGTGGAGTCTGTTCGCGAACTGGTGTTCTTCTCGCCCAGAAGACCCCCGAAGGTGCACGATTGGAGTAGTGCTTTCTTTCCTGCAAGAAAGGTTGGAGCGTAGGCTGTCACCCTCCACCTTGAAAGTGTATGTGGCTGCTATTGCGGCCCATCACGATGCAGTGGACGGCCGGTCCCTGGGAAAGCATGAACTCATCGTGAGGTTCCTGAGGGGTGCCAGAAGGTTAAATCCTCCTAGGTCACCCCTGATGCCCTCCTAGGATATTTCTGTCGTCCTGGCTGGACTTCAGAGGGGTCCCTTTGAGCCACTAGACTCAGTCGAGTTGAAATTTCTGTCGGCTAAGACAGTGCTCCTGACCGCGCTCACTTCCATCAAGAGGGTCGGGGACCTCCAAGCATTTTCGGTGAGCGAAGAGTGCCTTGTGTTCGGGCAGGCCAACTCTCACGTTGTCCTGAGACCCCGGCCTGGATACGTCTTAAGGTTCCCACCACACCCTTCCGCGATCAGGTAGTGAACCTGCAAGCACTGCCCTTGGAGGAGGCAGATCCAGCCTTGGCGTTGCTGTGTCCCGTAAGAGCACTGCGCATATACGTGGACCACACCCGGAGCTTTAGAAGCTCTGAGCAGCTCTTTGTTTGCCACAGAGGTCAGCAGAAAGGGAAGGCTGTCTCCAAGCAGAGGTTGGCCCACTGGATAGTGGATGCCATCGCCTTGGCGTACCAGTCTCAAGGCGAGCCGTGCCCCCTGGGGGTGAGGGCTCACTCCACACAGAGTGTTGCCTCCTCCTATGCGCTGGCAGACATCTGTAGAGCTGCGGGCTGGGCGACACCGAACACCTTCGCGAGATTCTACAGTCTCCGCGTTGAGCCAGTTTCTTCCCGTGTGTTGGGTAACAGGTAAGTGGCGGGAAGAGCTGGCCGGTGTCACGCTTGCTGCGCCATTCCCCCTCACCCGGGGATACGAGCGCCTTTTTCCTCCACCAGTTCAGTTCCCTGGACGGCGAACCCTGGTGGAGTTCCTCCAGCATCCCCAGCAGTCAGACTGGGCGGAGCAGTCTGACGCCAGACCCAGTACTGGTGTTAGCTCGCCCGGGTCTCCGGTCAGCCCCTGTACTGGGCTAGGTGTCCGTATGGCTTGATTCCCTTCGGGTAATCCCATATGTGTTTCTTCCACGGTAAGGTTTCCCTCACGGTAAACCCGTGTCTTCCCGTTGACAGAGCCTCTGTCTGGCCCTGCTGGCAGCTCTCCTCCCTACCCCCAGGTAGGATCAGCCCCAGAGTCCAGTTGATATGCTTTCAAATTTCATGCCATTTGTATGTATGTAATGTCACAGTATTTTTACCTCCTAAATTACTACACTACTTGTGAAGTCACAATTCTATAATGGTACAATTTACTCAGGCCGATGACAGTTTTTGTATGACATTTATTCTAAAAAGAATTTTATTCTACATAAATAGAAATAATCGCAATTGTTTTGCTTAACCTGACAACTTTTAAACTGCAGGCAGACATGCATTATGGTACAGTACAAATATTTGGAGCATCCCTTACTCTGTCCCTTATTTTCTTAAAGAATAAACACTTATTTTCTACAAGAATAAACACTATTTTCTTAAATAATGAAAGATAAAGAATTATAATTTCTTAAGTTAATTGGCAACCCTAATGATGACGTAATTATCTTACGACGACACTGACAGCGGCACCTTGCTCAAAAAAAAAAAAGTCAGTCAGTTGTTGGAGATATAGTAGAAATAATAGATTTAAAAAAATCAATTTAAAAAAAATAGATAATAGAAAGTGCAAAGGCGGCACTGAAAAGGTCAGTACAAAAAAAAAAAAAAAAAACAAGTGGGCCGGTCTAAGGCATGAAACCCCAGGCCTGAAAATGAGTCCCACTCCAGCCCTGCACAGGGTTATATAAAGTTTAAAGAGAAAAAATAAATAAATAAATAAATAAAATCATTTATTGTTCCATTGTAGTTCATGAAATTCTTTGTAGCTTTAATTATACACAGTATTGTGTGAAAATAAAACTTAATATTCTTGATATTCTGGTTGTATTTCAATGGTACTGCACATCGTTTTTGCACTTCTTAGAATTGAAATTGCACTTTAGTTGTATTTTGAAGTTTTTATTATGTGTTGCAATGCTGCCGAAACTGTTTTATTAGTACCACTTCAGGTATATTGCAGTAATTCTGCGATTATATTGCAGTTGTAATATGGTAGTACTGCGGTTGTACTGCAGTAATACTGTAGTTATATTGCAATTTTACTAAGGTAGTACTTAGTACTTCAGGTGCACTGCTGTAGTACTGCAGTTACACTTCAGCAGTATTCAAATAAAATCTTAGGGTATACACTGAAATACACCGTTTTTCCTCATGTAAAATAACTGCAGTAATGTTTTGTTAGGGCAAGCTTCCAGTTTTATATACTGTTACTTTTGATAAGAAACAAAGTCTCATCTTTAAAATGATGTCCATTTTTTTCAGGAAATAATAAATGCCATTTTGATGCTCTTTGATGTGGTGTGACAGATCGCTGTATAAATGCCTCAGTTCAAACGGCAGAGTGGAGCGCAAGTGAGTGTGAATCAACCCTTCCTCTTTCCTACTAGTTTTAACACAAATTAACCATATGAACATCTCAATCCGCAGATTGTAGCGCCAGTCATTCACTAAGCATACACAACCCGCACATCTGCGTTTGTGAGTAGTAGTAGGCTGCGCTGTTTGACGTGACTTTTTTTGAGAGGGCACAAACAATTTCATATTTTAAATGTCTAAAATAAAAATAACCACAGAAGAGTTAATGAGAGAGGATGGAGGAGTGATGTTTTGTAAATCCTGTCAGCACTCCATCAATTACCTGAGATGTCACTGGAGCATCTCAAATCAGCTCGCCACAAAAACTGAAACTTTCAGAACTGTCTGAAAAAAATCAGACAGGAGAGTAGACTAACTTCGGTGGACTTAAACTTGTTTGTAGTGGCATTCAGACACTTTGACATTAGCCTCAAACATCAGAAGAGACTGTTTTCTAAAACTCATTTCAAACGCAAGCATCTGAATGGTGAGTCCCTGCCCAGAGAATGGTTGCAACAGACACCTTGCTTGCCGCCTTTTTCATGATGGTGACGGTCAATCCCCTTTTGAGTCTGGTTATAATTGACTGGAAGCATGCTACCAGATGCTTTGCCGAGCATGAGAATAGTGACAGTCATAGGAAGGCAATGTTTAACTGAATCAAAAGAACAGCAGCTGATCAACTGCATAACATTTCAAGACTAACAACACTGTGAATTAGGTTAAAAACAAGAACAGTTTATTATTGGTTTTGTATAATTATTAAATATTACTTGCTGTTATGGTCATTAAGAAAGTTTTAATTTTGTTGAGCACACCCTGAAAGTAGTTATGGTTTGTTTCCATTTCTCATTAGGATGAACTGACTGGGCGGGTGAAAGCAGAAGATTTCAAAAGTCCAAAAATAAGGGCCACCCTAAATTGGAACCTAAATTTATTTGGATCTGGATCTTCATACACCCAAGCTGCTGACGCTGTTTCATGCCAGAGGAGCATGCAAACCATTTGGTTACAAGTTATTTAATGTAAGGGTGAGAGAAATCAGTTAATCTTTTTTTCATGATCTGCAAGTAGCACTACCCCTACTTCAGTAAATTAAATTGTAACTCTGATGATGCAGTAGTTCATGGAACACCAGGTACATCTGTGGAAGTCCAAAATCAGCAGCTTAATTTCAATTGTTCAGAGTCAGGAATAAGATGACATTTGGAAGGTATTATGAGCGAGAAAAGAGCAGCAATGTTACACACAACTGAGAATGATGTTACTGTCAATCCAGCAACACCACAGCTAAGTTTACAGTGTACTCACTCTATTTCATGTGTGTATTAAATTAATTTCCACAATGTAAGTAATTATGTAAACAGACATGAAATGTTTGACTGTTTATGAATATTTCACAGCAAAAGTTGAAAATTAAATATACCAGAAAATTCTGGTACAAGCCTGATTCAGGACATGACCCACTCAAATAGTGGAGACTAAATGAGAGCAGCTTTCTGGTCCTGTCAATGTTTACAAAGTGTTACATGTGTATATCTGCCACACATTGTGCATCAATGCACATTTTTGTACATCAGGCAACATATGTTCACCCCTGTGCAAGGCTGACCTCGCATGTGGATATGCTTGTGTTTCTTACCAAGAATCTGCACCAGGGCAACTAATTAATTCCTAATCCAGTGTTATTCATAGTACCCTTAAGAAAATTTCCATGTGATTGATTTAATTGCAGTACAAATTAAATATTTTGAAATGTGTTGTATTTACTATGGGAGTCATTAACTCTTGGGTTACCCATATTCCTCAAAGTATCTTCTTTAATGTTGAACAGAAGAAAGAACTCAAACATGTTTAAAACAACTTGAGGTTGAATAAATGATGACAGAATTCTCATTTTTGGGTGAGCTATCACTTTAAAAATAATACGAACCCTTCTTTGAATTTTTTTTTAAATCGGTTTTTAATTTATTTTTGAACACAGTTTGGAAATATTAATGGGGTGTGGCAGCAAACTGATTGCACCAAAGTTGAGTGATGGACAGAAACTTAACGGTAGCTTTCAAGTTAAAAGCCTTATATTTTACATTTACATTTAGTCATTTAGCAGATGCTTTTATCCAAAGCGACTTACAAATGAGGACAATAGAAGCAATCAAAACCAACAAAAGAGCAACAAAATGCAAGTGCTATGACAAGTCTCGGTTAGCCTAACGCAGTACACGTAGCAAGTTTTTTTTTTTTTTTTTTTTTTTATTTAAAGAAAATGAGTAGGTGGAATACAGAAAAAAGAAACCTATTTTTTTTTTTTTTTTTTAAAGAAACAAGTAGAATAGAAAAAAGAAATCTAGTGTTAGTGATTCAAGAAAAGCTAGCAGTTAGAGAATAAATATGCAATTGATAGAGGGATAGTGTTTTTTTTTTAATTAAAAGATGATGGATAGATAAAATAGAATTAGAATAAAAATATTTTAAATAATAAGAATATTGTAGACTGTAAAGACAATTTTACCAGGTAAAAATTACATGTTTGTTGGATAATAAAACGGGACTTTTGAGTTTTTATAAAATACACATATCTTAGCAAAAAACTGTTATATCCTTTTTGTTCTACCTTTTCCTAGGCTGAAATAGATGAATCAGACTTAATCGAACTGGCAAATCTTAGTGTATATTATATCAAACCACCCTAAGTGAGTGGTTTCATGCGAGCCTGCCCATGGATGGCCTTGAGGGATTTTCACCACCTTTGTGGAGTGGGTGCTGGAGAGCAATGGACTACATTTCTCCGTCTACCCTGTTGAGGAGGACATCTCCAGCCCCACTCCCGAACCAGAGCCCAGCCTGCCATCACCCCAATGCACAGAGCGTCAGTCAGAGCCCACTGCAGATGGAGAGCCAAAGTCTGCCGTGATCAACGAGCCATCGCCAAGATGAGCGTCAGACCCTCATCAGACGTCTGAACAGGTGCGTGAGCCGACAACAACGCATGCGTCGGAGGATAATACAGTGGAGAGTGAGGGTGTGGAGGAAAGCACTGCCCACTGTTCCACAGCTGAGGTTGAGCTCAGAGGATACTATGGATATATATTCTGATATGCCTATTCTTCTTCTGCCTTCATCGTCTGCCTGTCCTATCACAACCACAGAGGTCATGCCCGAACTGTCTGTCTGCCCTGGATTATCTGTCTGTCCTTCACAATCACTGAGATCTCTCCCCTATCCATAGTACTCCCGGTATTGGGAGTTGCTATTTAGTGTGTGTAGGCAGCATACACCAACCCAGAATTCCCAGGCTCCCTCAGTCAGTCAGCCCCTGGTGTTGTCAGCCCTTACTCCACCATGGCTCCTCCCTCCATCAACCCCTCTGTGGGCCACCATCATGGATGGGCTCTGGACCAACACCTGGCTCCTCCTGCTCCGGGCTCCTCACTCAGTCTTCTCCACCATGGTTCCTCCCACCATCACTTTCTCCCAGTACTTGCCTATCTCCTGCCCCCATGCCCTCCTCCAGAGCCCTGCCCTGCCTCCTCAGTTGGATCTTTTTTTAGGCACGAGGACGCACCTTTTGGGAGAGGGGTGATATGTCACGATCATGGATTTGTTATGTTTCTTTTGTTTCCTGTTCGTCTGTTAAGTTTAGTTCCTTTGACTTAGTTTTCTGTGTTCCTTGATTGTTATTCAGTTCACCTGTGTTCAGTTAACCCTCTGTGGTTCGAAAACCGCACCAATGCGGTCTGTCTCATTTTTTCTTGATGACCACAAAAAAAACTAAAAATACTCCATTTTTAATCATACAGATATGAATAAGGTATCGTTTGAAGCTGCAAAGGGTCTACTTTTAATTGTACCATAACATCAAAACAATGTGCTTTTGTAAAATAAAGAAAATAAAAAGGGTGTGCTCTCTGCCGTCTTGGTCTCGTCTTTGTTAACTTTCATCACAGACGTAAATAAAACAACCTGAATCTCAGCAAATACTTGCCTCACAGTCACGAGAAGTATATGTATAGAATGCTTGAAATGTCTATTTTTAAATGAAGTAAGTCTTGTAAAAACAAATATTCTCTGATAAAGTAATCAATGCAAGCTCCAGTTTTTCCCATCTAAACTCATCTAATATGGTCACGCCCATGAACAGCTCTGCTTTTCAAATTTTAAACATCCATGTGAGATGCGCGGACATGTAAACACCCACATCACCTCCATATACAAACGTGAAGATTCATCAAGTTCATCTCAGCTACTTTTCATTTCTGGAAGAAGACACGCTGAGATGAATAATCTAGAATTTACCTCAGAAGAAGAACACAATGTGGCGCATAGCTTTATCCAGAGGAGGAGATCATTCTGATGAGTAAGATTACTTGCATCTGTTGTTATTGTGACAATTTGTACACATTTTACTAGTTAGACTTTTTCCAAACTATGATTCCTGACAACATGAAATCAAGTGAAACATTTTGAAATATGTGTCATTTCATTGCATCTAAATGTCTCACAACACTAGGATGTTTACACTGAAAGAATGTTTGGCACAAAGGTGCATGACTGTTCAAGTCTCCGTGTTTAGATCAGTATGTTCAATCATGTGTCCTTGACCTTCAGTGTGTATATTTTGATCATACTGAGTTGTAAATAAAGTACAAATAATCAAAACCAAATCAAAATCATTATTTTACTCTCCTCACATTCTTTATTACCTGCTTCACAGACACATTACTGACTGATGGCTCATTATGGGAGGCCCTTTGTCTTTCAGGAGTGAATCACTAAATATTAATGGCCACTGTTACTCCCTCGCATACGGCCTTTCTAACACAAAACCTGTCTTACAAAAGTTAAATCAATATATTGTTTCCTGTGAATGAGTGAACAGGACGATTTTCACATTTTGTCAAAAAAATAAATAAACAACTAGTATACGACATCCTGTTCTCAAAAGTTTTGTGAACAAATGTTCTGTATGTGTTTTACGGTCTTATTTCAGTGACTTAAAAAGATTAATTTTTCACTAACCACACATAAAGGTTTTCTCAAAAACACTAACATGTACAGTCATGCTGCTTAAATTTTATTGCAGCCCAATTTGTGCTGATTAATGTGTAATCAGACTTTAGCCATTAATATGTTTTTAAGATTCTGAAAAAAAAACACAAACGTCAAGGCATGCCAAAACTTCTCCAGGGCCCCAAAAGCCCCTCAGACCCAGAGAGGATTAATTAAGTCGTTAGTTCCTCTCTTGCATTAGTATAAATACTCCTTGTTCTCTCAGTTGCTGGTTATTAACATTGGACATGCGTTTGCTTTGGTATTTTGAATCATTAAAGTCTTTACTGGATACTCTTGTTGTGCACTTTGACTTCACTTAAAGGTGCAGTAGGAGATCTTGAAAAATGCTAACTTTAGGCTGAAAGCACTGAAAGCATACATCCCACCCTCCCTGCAAATTGCTGTCCAAAATCACGCCTTCTGAACACATGAATGCAAACGGATCAAAAGACCAGAGAACATTACTACAATACATCATACGTCATTCACCGGTGAGAAAACTTTATAGTACAGCTAGTAAAAGTACTACAATACCAGGAAGGAAAATCAGGTTGTTGATGTTTGCCTGCCATTCTCGCTCTGTCTGCAATAGCATACGTGAACGCACTGATGACGTATCCTGTCTGCGCGAACTGGGTGCGCAGAGATATGTAAATACATATGTTTACAGGCAGGTAGGAAAGTCAATAAAAGTGCTTGGAATGAGTGTTTTGATTGGATGAACATTTCTTGGTCCTACACCTTCCACAGAATATATAAATACATTTAGACCACTCAACTTAATGATTGCTATTGGGATATGAAGAGACTTTCATCCAGCATAAAAAAATGTTTCTGAAGACAATCACCTATTGCATCTTTAAGCAACATGACAGCCGGGAGTTTGATTGATTTCGATCTGACCAATTATAACGTTGCTGCTTTGACACAGTCGGCATTGTAAAAACGGCTTATATAAATAACGGTGACTTGATTTAATGGTGAAATCTGCCATTTTGTTCAACAAGCAAACCAGGGAGAGTTAGTAGATTAGTACTAGAAGTCAGTGTACTTGAACTTGAAAAATTGTGTATTGATGCCTTTCTGCGGTTGAAACAGTTTACCTTTTGATGTTCATTTGTTCATTCATGTTCATGTTTTAATTAGTAATAAAGAGAAAGTGATGATCGGTTCACATGCCGCTTGAACTGAGGCACTACAGCGATCTGTCACAACACATTACAGAGCCACAAAATGTATTTATTGTTTGAATTTCATAAAAAATTGCACAATTTGAAAGCTGAGACTTTGTTTCATACCTAAAGTAACCTGATGTGTCTTGTCTGTCGGCATGTTGTCAGTTTTCTCTTTGCTCCGCAGGGTGTTCTTCACTGCAAGAACATAATGTGTGGCGTGAGACCACCATGGCTGGTTGGACGCAGCAACAGTAACTAAGGAACGTGGGTCTTTGCAAAGGGTCAATTGCAACCAAGCATCAAAGTTCAACATAAACCGTGCTGCTGTACTGGATGGTGCCATACATAGCTTTACATGAGTCTCATGCAGAATAGAAACATTTTGAAAGTAATTTCCCACGAAATCAATAAAGCCATGCAGCAACATGACAACATTTTACTGGAGACTCAGCTGACCCAATCCATATCTGACACCTGGGTATGTCCAACATTTCAAGGTAGATCATTTTGGGGCTCACCTGTACAGAGAAACAGGCATAATCATACTGGTGAATAATCTGAGACAGATTCCCTGTCACCCTTTACCTAGATGCCACTGGGAGTGTTATTTCAAAAATTCCACATTAAAAAACATATCCTGTACTATGCTCTTACCTTGCCAGGTAAAGGAAGAGACAATCCTCCAATTCCAATATGCGAGATGATATCAAGTGAGCACTCCATTCCTACAATAACTTTCTGGCTAATGCAGTTTTTCCTCAATCTGTCAAAATACAGCAGTCAACAAATTCAACAGGTGGAGACTGATTATAGCTGGGCTCTTATGCAGGCAGTTATTTTGGCATTCAACAAAGAAAGCATGCCAGCTTACCGTAATAGGGTGTATTCCATCTGCCTAAAGCGAAAAAACCTGGGCAGATATAAAATCGGCTCACATCTTCAAAACTGCGTCTTCAGCTTTTCAAAGGAAGACAGGTGACAAAGGGCTGCAAAAGGTGGCAACATATGTTTTTGCAAGGATGCAAAACACTGAAAATAGGACAGAACAGAAGATGTCTCAGAAAAGTGGGAGATGGAAGAAAATTCATCCAAAACAATTGCTGGTGGTTCTCCATTTTCCAAACTTTTCATAAAGATCTATGATGATGTCATGACTGTCTTGGAAGTTGAAGAACAACATCAGAGTGGTGAAAATCCTTATTATTGTCCAGATATAATCATGCTTTTTTTCTGGACAATTACATGGGGATCTTTCCACTTTGGAGTGGGGTGCTACTTGGAGATCTGAAAAGATATGCATGTGACATGACAGAGCCACTACTTCCTTCAGTAGAAAACTCCAAAACAAGAGATACAAACCGTCATGTAGAAAAATGGTTTGGCATCGTAAAAACAAACATACCTCCGGCCAGCACACTTCATTCAGACAATGCACACATCCTTGAAGGGGTGTTACAGGGAATACATCATGAAGAACAATGTACCAGAAGATATCTTCATTAGATATGGGGTGCTTCTCAAACAGAAGGCTGCGTCCTTCCTAGTTCAGTCCTTCAGAGTCTTGTAGGCTAGAGTCCTCCTCAGCATACAAAAGCTAGAATAAGACGGTCTAGTGAGTGCGCGTGGCTACGTCACATATGTTCCCGCCCTCACTGTCACGGCACGAAAATACTTATAAACTTAGTTTTGGAAAAATACTTTGTATTACAAATCTTTATATTATTTGGCTTTCTATTAATGCTATACAATGAATCACAGCTGTCTACAGTCTCCCCGTGGCTTAAGTTATTGGCAGTTTAGCATTTATTGAGTAATTTACACCAAAGCAAAAAATAACATCTATGCTTTCATGTCTGAAAACATTCTTTTTGTCTAACATTTCATTATAAATTCAGACAAGCTCATTAATAACTCGTTTTTCGTCAGTTTATTTTCATGAAATGGAATTGGTACAAAGGATTGTGGGTGATTGAAGGTCGCAAAGGATACATCCCATGCATACTTCAAATTCAGCTGAATGAAGGATGCGAAACGAAGGCTGCCTTCCAAGGATCATTCCGATTAAGATGGCCTTCAGCGATGTTTGATGATGTGGCAGCCGAGATATGCAGCCTTCAGTTTGAGAAGCACCCCTTGTAAGTCATCAAGTCATGTGGCTTTTGCAGAGGAGAGGTGGGGAAAAGGGACAACAAAAAGACATAAAAGTGCTGGTAAATCACACTTTTACAGAGCTCCATCTCAAATGGCCACACCTGGGGTCCAAAGACCAGCACAAACCACTTTTATGGCGCTTTTCCACTGCATGGTATGGTTCACTTTTTTTTTTTTTACCAAAACGTGACGTGTAAACTCTGCTGATCACTGATTGGCTGGAGAAAATCGTCACTGCCTGCGTTATTGAACAAGAATATTTGAATACTCAAAAACATGCATATTTGTTATGTTGTACAGGTTAATTTTGATCCATTTGATGGGGTTATCACATTTGCTAATATAAATAACAGCCACTGGATACTTGTGGTAAGTGATGAAATTGATTTTTAAATACACTACTATTTGTATTCATGTATTCCTGATTCTACACTCTCAGAAAGAAAGGTACAAAACTGTACCTTTTAAGGTACAAGTGGCCGTCACTGGGGTGGTACCCAGAAGGGTACAATTTTGTACCTCTGACTAGCTTTGTACCATTTAAGCGGCAATTTTGTAGCCCAAGGAACAATTGTACAGACTGCAATGAAGGCAAAAAAGTGTACCTTATTAAAAGCATCCTCAGGGTACTGTTGCAACCATTTTAATTATTTTGGTGGCCGCATAAATAAATACCTTGGCTTACAAATACACAATTTTATTTAGAAATTTTCTTTTAAAAAGATTTAATTAATTACATCTCATAACAGCAGGTGTGTCAAGAACAAACTCTCATCAATGAAAATTAAAAACTCAGAAAAACTCACGCCTGGTAATCAATTCTTCACCTGGTGAGAGGACAGTCCTTTCATTCTCACATCTCACACAGTATAAATAATAATGACGACAAAAGGAAACAGGAATTAACAGCTTGCCACACAATAACCAGTCTGTGTCTATGTTATGAATGTTATGCCCCTATTATGAATTTTTGAAAATGATGTTTCATGCAGTGTGTGTAACAGCTCTTAAGTGAATAAAAACATCCTGAAAAGTTTTAAATCTGAAAGTGCACCGTGTATAAAGTTGTTGTCTCTCAAAATAAAGAGCCGACTCTGAATCATTGAAACAAGTCGTTTTTAAAACGAATCCAGAGCCGACGTCAACATGAAACATTAGCATGAAATGGAATGAGACCATTTGGACCAATCACCGCAGATTAGCGTCACGCAAAGGAGGGGTTTGGAAAAATGAATCGTTGAGCGAATCGTTTGGGAGTCGTTGAGCAAATAAGGTGAAAATAAATGCATATTATAAGACAATGAAAGTGTTTTTTGACCTTGCATGCATGTCAACCTGTTGTTGGGCACTCCCAAAACCAAAATATGAAGCTTTCATTACCCATAATAGGGGCACTTTAAGAATGTACTTAATCTAAAAAAACAAAGGAACAGTTTCTGCATGCAGATGACCCACAGTAAACACATCTTTAACACAGTATTTGACACCATTAATCACTACTTCTGTTACTTGTTGAAGTTGTTTGCCTTCAAAATTGACATGGCTGTACTTATTCACTTTTACTGAATGCTGTAGAGGCAAAGGCAAAGATCGAAATGGCGATTTCTCACACAACATCCAGCAACTCTCTCATATTCCCCAATATATTAAAAGAAAACAATTCCCAACATTGTCTATGTTGTTGTCGGTTACTTGGGTCATTCTACAGAAACGTCCACTTTTCTGTCCCTAGACTTTACAGAAATATTACAATTGAAATACACATTAGGGTTACAATTTTTTTTTATATTATAAAATGAAACAATATGTTATTTGAACAATTACACGTTCCTGAGCCATCAATGTGGCATTATTATTTTTTTATTAATTATATAGAATTCCAAGTAACACAAAACTGCTTGTCCCCACAGCCATGTACAGCGGGAAAGTGCTTTATTCTGAGGTCAAAAACAGGATTTTCTATGATTTAAGATACAAAAGTCTATTCATAACTATCAAATATATGATGTAAATGGCTTAAAAAAACTAAATGCCAAATAAATATTATAAAATATATAATGAAAACAGTGTGTTACCGCTTAACAAAAGTCTTTTATTTTGGAATAAAAAAATCACACAGATGACATCACGACTTCCTCCTTCCTATTTTCTAAAGATCTATGAAAAAAGGCCCATGTTTAGTCCACTGTTTCTTTTCAGTTATCAGAAATTTTCTCATTTATCTCATGATTTCATGTGAAGCTATTAGTTGACGTCACTGGTATGACCTATTTATTGTTAGGGAATTTAAAAAAAAAACTATAATACAAATAGATTAAACTACTTAATTTAGTGAGTATACCATGATTGACAACATGTGGTTTTATATCTTGCAGCGGACATTTTGTAAAATGCATTTTTCATGAAAATTGTCACTGGTGTTATTGTCACTGGTGTTACCTTCCTTATGAATAACAACAGTAAAGATCAGTATATCAGGTCTTATGTATGTCACTGGTGTTACTGTACTGTTTTTGTCTGTCACATTAAATAAATAAAACGCAATCTACTTATTTCTTGCATTTTCATTATTTTTCTGTAACTGACTGCTGAAAAAAAAAAAAAATCGAGAAATAATATTTCATAAAAACTTTTAATATTGCTAAAAGGTAACACCAGTGACAAAAAATGATACATGTAGTCTTAAAATAATTGCACAAAAAAGGTAAAAAAAAATTAATTAAGCTGTCATTTATATGTATTCATAAAGTCAAAAAGTAATCTAATAATGTGGTCTAAGTTTCAATGTTAAAAAAAGAAATAAATTTTAAGACATTTTGCCATACCAAAAGTGGACGTTTCTGTAGAATGACCCACTTAAAGTGAATGAAATGTTAACAAAATTTCTACACATGCTGGCAACCTGTTTGAAATATTGATGTTTTCCTTCAAACCTTAAACACCATAAAGAACGTAAAGGCCCATAACATAGCATCAAATGAGAGTAATGGGTTAAATAATGACATTTTGGAGTAAGAACATCACCGAATTATTTAACTGTACATGACAAAAACTCTGAAACTAAGAAACCAAGCCAAGAAGCCATTCTTTTTTTACAACTGGTGCCATTACAATGTCAGAAATATCACAACAAAGTAGACATGCCAGTAGCTACAGCCCTCAGGACTTCTGTGTGCTACCAAGAAGGGCAGCAGGTAAAATAAACACCATTTCTGTGAGGCGAGCCTGGTCTCATGAAAATGCGTATAAATAGTACGCCAAATAAAAACGAAAACTTGTCTTATTGATATGCAAAAATGGACTTTGGCATATATATGATACGAACGTGTTTGGCGTGCATATAAAACGCAGTTTTCACGTACATATTTCAACCCCACAACCCTAATCCTACCCATCGTGTAGCATATACACGCCAAAGTCAATTTTTGCGTATCAATACCACGAGTTTTCATTTTTATTTGGCGTACAATTTATATGCACTTTCATGAGGTCGGGTTGGTGAGGCAGATCCTACTATACTGCAGTTGTGTAGAAGTTTTTCCAAAAGAGGAGCAGGGTTAATTTTCTTATAATTCTGTCCAATAGTAAGTTTTCTCAGCTCTTCGTTAAACTCTTGTATGGTTAGGACTTTCTCTCCGTGAGCTTTACTTAAAACAAGGCGCAACACTAAAGGAATTACACCTTCCAGGAAGTCATGCATCACATCCGGAGGAAGTGACGTTGTAACATCAAAGTAGTCTAGTTTGTCAAAAGGACACCATAAATGGGTTTAGTGTCTGGATTTTCCTTTACACACTAAGTGTTATCTGTGGACATCCACAGTTCTTAAAACAAAGTCAGGTTCATTAAACCATCTCTTAATGTCACCATGTGTGGCCATGCAGTACCTACAAATTCTACCAACATTAAAGACATGCTGAATCCACTGCAACAGCTGCAGAGCCGGCGCCAGCGCAACACTGATGAGGGGGCGGCTGAGGTGAGGAAAGGGGGCGATGACATAGCACAAAAAAACAACAACAACAACAACAACAACAAAAAACCTATGTGGCCCATATTTGTCGGACCGTAAACAAACCCGCTACTACTACAACTATTAGAATACTGGGTTCACACACACGTTTTGGTCGCGAGACAGGTCAGTGGAATTTTTTTTTAATTTTGGATTTTTATTTTTTTTTTTAAGTGCAAGGTCTAGAGACCTGTTTGAACTTGAGCGCCGTGTTTTAGAATATTATGTGCGAGAAGCTGGTATAAAGACCTGAGACGAGAGCGCAGCATTCAAAGATGTCGAGTAGCGTATTTACATTGAAATGCAATGGAAAAGTACAGCAGTGGAATGATAAAATGCCTTCTGAGTGAATGACCCTACTATAGCCAATACAGATGGCAGAGTATTGAATAAAAAATAAAAAAAACGCATTGCAACCAAATTCAAAAATCTGACATCCAGGAAATAAATATGTCATAGGCAGCAGTTTTACCTAGGGCTGCTCGATTATGATAAAAATCATAATCACGATTATTTTGGTCAATATTGTAATCACGATTATTTAACACGATTACGAGTGGGCCATATAAGCAAAACTTCTTTTTTTTTTAATGCAATAAAGTATTCAGTTAACAGTCATTTAACAGTCAGTTAACAGTCAACAGAAATTGAATAATCTAATGTAAAATAAAACAGTCTTCACTGTAAGAATTAAACTTCCTTTGTTTCTTATTAAAGCTACAAAAGTCATTCTGTTAAGAGCAGTGAGTGATTTTGTCTATTTCTTTTGTTATTTGATTAATGTTAAGCACACAGTCGGGAATATAATTCGCTATCACTTTAAGAGCCACACTGATCCAATTTACTGTTACACATGTATTTTCGTTATCAACAGTTTACATTCATTTATTACAGAATCGACGAGGGTTAACGTGAATATTCTCTAAGCGCCGCATTTTGACACACTTTTGCGTGTATTTGAGCGTTTAGTCGCACCTTGAGCTAAAAGTTTACTTTACATGTGTTCTGTTCGTCTCTGAGCGCAAGCCTCCCGAAGAACAGCGCAACTTCTCTTTCACGCTTTTAAAAACACGAAGAAATGTAATCAACTTTAATAAATCAAGCACATCCCATTTTGCAAAAGTCACGTTACATGATTTTACTGAGTTGCACGTGAAAATGGGCTTTTATGGAGGAGCGAAAGCGCACTGCTGGAAAGGGCGTGGAATGGGGTGCAATAATCATTTTATCTCGATTATTGTACTTTCATGATCGTTGGAGGCCAAAATCGAAATTGAAACTGAATTTTGATTAATTGCACAGCCCTAGTTTTACCACAAATATGGACAAGTGATACCAACACAACCACCAGAAATACTTAATTGTGTCTGCTTTACAATGAAACACAAGCTCATTGCGACCGATTCCATGACATAATTGCGACTCATTTAACAGATGCATCATTTTAAGTTAGAACAACTTGAACAGCAACAAACAATAACAATACAGCGAAATAGTCAACTAACTACGATCATCTAGCCCTCTATCAAACATTAAAAAATTATTTCATCATACCTTTAGCTTACTCAGTAGTGCTGCATTCTTAAGTTGAACCGCTTGCGCGGGAAGTTTGTGTGTCATATGTAATAATTAGGCTAAAATGCGACTTTGTGAAATGTAATGAAATTTTTGTCCTAAATTGTTGCTATGGTAGCATTATATTAATGCAACTGTGTATATATATATATATATATATATATTTTTTTTTTTTTTTTTTTCAAATTAACCATTATATTTCTAAATTAAAATCTATTTTCACGTTCATTTTGAGTGAGGGGGCGGGATAGTCCGAGCGAGGGGGCGACGCCCCCTCACGCCAGTGGCGCGGCCCTGAACAGCTGCACAAACATTTTTTTCTGAACCATCAACAAGAACATTAATTCCTTCCGATGAAAGCTTTTTAAGATCATCTATCAGTGGCTTCAAAATGTCATCTAATCCAAATTGTTTCACATGGCAGTAGCGGACTAGTAAAGCTAAATGAATGTTTTAACTGAGAGCAATACTTGGTACCCACGTTTCCAACGGTATAGTAAATTACACAGTTTGTGCTTGTTACGTTTAGACCCCAGAGGATTATCTTCATAAAAATGTAACCTTAAGGCTTGTGGGTTACCTGCAAAGAATTTGTGGTTTTTGAAATCATGTCCATCTCGATAATCATTTAGAACAGTGGTTCTCAAACTTTTTATAGCGGCGTACCCCCTGGGGCATTTAACGTTCTTCTGCGTACCCCCTCTCTTCCACTTAGACCGCAGTCACACCATCCTCCTGGACTTTTGTTTTGAATTTTGGAGTGTCTGAATCTGCCCCTTCTTGTTTCTGGTGTCTGCTCACAGCTGCTCTCATGATCACACTGACATGCATCCAAACCCAGGTAAGCATAAGCCACACCTTCTGGTCACTGCTCACTTTCTTCACTTCACTCCTCTCTTACAAACACTCATTTCTTGCACTGAAGCACACATCTTCTCCCATCTTCCTCTAACAGCACACGTCGGTATCAACAAGATGTTTCATGCCTCATCAATACTTCCGTTACCTTTGACAGTATCCCTCCTTAAATGATTTGTTGCAAATTATCAGTTTCTTCTGAGTGGATAACAGTGTAAACAAAGCAATGAAGTGAGACCCGAATTCTGTTCTGCCTCACTGTGCAAAATCTCTTCCACATCCACACACATTACAAAGGCATGTTTTCAAGATGTATTTTTATTACACCTGCTCTGTGGACCATCTGATTCTGATTGGTCATTTATAGAACAGTAATTTTTAAATGCTATAAATAGATTATCCTTGTATAATTCCTTAAATCATAGATGGACTCTGTCAAATGGTGAGTAATTGTGACGTTTTTTTCATGCAGGTAGGTGCAATTTCTGGACTGTAAACCTGGTATTAATGCTTCACTCCTAAATATGCTTAAAAGGCAGGAGGATCAGGCAACATATGGTCGGGTTTGTCATATACCTGGATGCTATGGCAATCAGGAAGCATACAGTATAACCCCCATACAAAGACAACAACAGGATTTGTTGATCTGTGTGATGGCACAGGTAAGAACACCTGAGGCTAGTAAATCTCCTGGTTTTATAGTTCTTCAGTCTACAGGTGCCCATTGTTTTTTTTCACTCAGAATTTCACCTCAAAACCAAATAGGTTTGTTAAACCATGCATATGAGTTCATGTTAGTCCATGAACGAGGCATCAAGGTTGTTTTTCTGACGATGGCCATCCATGCCTCTAATGTCAGCATGTGCACTGTGCTTGGGTGTCAGCTAAGACTGAACCTTGAGCCACTGAAACCCTACTTTGCTCATCCATCTACTGGGAAGCGAGTGTTTGTGAGTATGGATGCTTGCCACAGGCTGAAGTTAACACGAACACACTGCAGGCATACAGTCCCATAATGAGTCCTTCTGCCCAAGTTAACTGAAACTATATTGCTGATCTAAAATGATGTTCAACAAAAGGAGGGCTTTCATGCTGCAAACAAGGTCACAAGCAAGCATGAGTCTCAGATGAGGGTTACCTTATCTCAAGTTACCCTCTGGGGTGTCAGCAAATATTGCTGCCATCTACCAATGACACCTATTTGACAAACAGAGGAATAATGAAAATTAGTGCATATACACCAAAAATGTAAATGCTTTCCCTGATGACAACAGGCTAAAATAAAATGATTTTCATGATACCCGACACATTCGACACAAGTTTTATTAGACTCAATTAAGCTTCCATTCTAAAATTTCTTATCCATCTATGATATTCTAGTCGGACATGACTCGAAGGGATAAAAATGTATACGAATTGTACATAAACATGAGTAATTACATAGGCTTGGTGAGTGAGTGAGATATATGCAGAACCACACGGCAGCAGACTGAAACGAGCTTCGAGTTGTGACTGGACTTCATTCCAGTTTATTCAAATGAGGTTAATGATGATTTTATTTTTTTGAATAGTTTGTTTACACTTCAGAATGGCATCAGCAAGATCTCCATATTCCCGCCCCCCTCCCACTTGTGTTCTTTGTGTGGAGGACCAAACTAATTGTCATGCTGCCTCCTATGTGATGGCTGATGACAAAATATGGATCGCCTCCTACAAAAAAAAAAAAACACCATTAGTGCCCTAGCTGATGGACAAAAAGTGTACATGGCGCCAGTGGAAGGAGAAACGCCAGCCTTTGCAATAGGAGAGATGTATATAATTAAAAACTTCTCTGTCTATGTGAAGTATGACAAGGAGGGTATTTTCTTAGGAGATGCCTCTAAGTAGTTCACATCTGGCCCTCTTCCATAACAGAGGAACTGAAAAAACATGCTGAAGAGATCCTCAATCCTCCCTCTGTTGGTATGACTTTCTTTCTACCCGGAGAGGGTGTGTTTCCCTAAAAGTTGAAAAAGTAAGTGAATTAATGGGATTCATGGAATTCTAATGTGTTTACTTTTGTTAATTGAAATTCTATCACATATTTTTATAACTTTCCCCACCAGCGATTTTTTTTTAAGTTGCCAGTGTTTTTGATGAATTTCACCTAACTTTCATGGCCCCCAGAATATTTTGTTGTATGCGTAATAGAGCACTTTGAATAAACACACCCAATGCTGAATTTAACACTTACCCAGCCATGATAAAAAATATATATATTTTTTTTTTTGTATGACAACTTTTCCCCATCAGAGGCTTTGTTCTTTATTTTGAACAGGGAATTTCTCATACCCCTTCGTTTGAAGTGGGGTCCCAAAAAATCTTTGTTTGACCGGCCATCTAGCCCTTTCCCTATCCCTCCAAACAAAAGTGAATCGAGACACCCCTACCCCTTCACGTGAAAGCACTAAACAGACAGGTAGGGGAAAGTGTAGGGGTAAAGGGTAGAAATGGGATTGGGCCTAAGTGCAACACATTAGAACAGTGGAGGTTAATTGTTTTCACTGAATGTTGTTCATTTATATCATTAAAAAAAAAACTTAATGTCAATGTAATATCATTGCAAATAGCATTGCATAAACAAGCCGATTTGACTTTAAATCATTCCTAGGATATACACCTTTGATATGAAGAATTGTTTGTTTTTTACTAATTGAAATTTAATTCCTGATTCAATTTTCACTCTTTACAATTAAGGTTGTTGAATAGGCATCGACCACTGAGGAGATCATCATCGAAGGAATTTCTAATGCTGAAAATGGTGATGGAACGGTGCTCTTATCAGAGACCTTTCAGAAATATGTCGTCCCCGCTGCTGCGGCCACAGCCATTGGTGAAGATTTCTTCAGCAGTCTGCCACTGAGAGTGAGTGTGGGACTTACTAGCCACAAAGTACATAGCATTCAGCGTTTAGATGACACGGAATTAATGAGTTGTAACTGGTTACTGCCTTATAACTGTTTAAAACAGGTAAATTATACATCGTTACAATGTGATTTCTATGTTTTTATACTTGATATTTTATATCTGTCTTTTTGCTATAAAAAAAAGGAAGAAAATTGCTGAAAAACTCTGTTGGGGAGTCTGTTGATATGATTGAGAATTTTGTATAAAATAACTATTAAAAAAGTTATTAAAAAAAAGTTTGTTCATGAAATTTATTGAAATTGCAAACTTTTTAATAAAAGTTCAGTGAATGTTGTCACTAAGGCTGTTGTTTTTTTATTTTCACTTCTCTACCAGACCTCCATTAGAAACAAACCCTTAAAGGGTCATGAAACACCAAGACAACTTTTTCTGAGATTTTAGCAGAGGTGTTTGTGTTGCACATCATAGAAGACAATGTTAGCATTTGTTAACTGTAATTGTTGGAGAAAACTGGTTAATGTGAGCTTTTTTGTTCTTTTTTCATTTTCTAGGTTTAAAATCTACATAGTGTTGACATCACAGTCGGTGTCACATAATTATTCATGAGAATGCATGTCCTTATCCAGTGAGAAGACGCTTCACTTACTGTAATTATTCACAACAGCACTGTCCCAATTCGCATACTATCTGTCCTAAATAGTATTTGAAAATAGAATTAGTATGTCCCAAATCGTAGTACGTTGAAATGAGTATGCACAAGATTCCCGGATGGTTTTCTACGTCCGGTTAGAATTCGAAGTGCAGATCGATGTACATGCTAACGGCTAATATTGCCCACAACTCATTGCGCGCGGGAGGGAGTAGCCTTGAGAAAGTTGTAACCATGGCGACTGGAGGTGGTGAAGGAGATGCAGCCTCAGTATTTAAGTGTAAGAATGTAAATGTTTAGCTCTAATAAAGTAATTTTTTTATTGTCTCGTGAGATTAATGGATTGATGTTGTGTGAAAAGAGTACCGTGTTTATCTTGTAGGGACCAAAGACGACACTGAGAGCCTAATCAATTGGTGCATTACTAACTAATCCCTTTTCACAGGAAAAACAAATGTTGCTATCAAAGGTTTTGTGTAAGTAGAGGTAATTTATATATTTGTATGCTTCTGTAGATGCTGTATTAACTGTGTTATTTTAGTATGTTTGTTATATACAGGTGCGTCTCAAATTAGAATGTCGTGGAAAAGTTCATTTATTTCAGTAATTCAACTCAAATTGTGAAACTCGTGTATTAAATAAATGCAATGCACACAGACTGGAGTAGTTTATGTCTTTGGTTCTTTTAATTGTGATGATTTTGGCTCACATTTAACAAAAAGCCACCAATTCACTATCTCAACAAATTAGAATACTTCATAAGACCAATAAAAAAAAAATTTCATTGAATTGTTGGCCTTCTGGAAAGTATGTTCATTTACTGTATATGTACTCAATACTTAGTAGGGGCTCTTTTTGCTTTAATTACTGCCTCAATTCGGCGTGGCATGGAGGTGATCAGTTTGTGGCACTGCTGAGGTGGTATGGAAGCCCAGGTTTCTTTGACTGGCCTTCAGCTCATCTGCATTTTTTGGTCTCTTGTTTCTCATTTTCCTCTTGACAATACCCCATAGATTCTTTATGGGGTTCAGGTCTGGTGAGTTTGCTGGCCAGTCAAGCACACCAACACCATGGTCATTTAACCAACTTTCGGTGCTTTTGGCAGTCTGGGCAGGTGCCAAATCTTGCTGGAAAATGAAATCAGCATCTTTAAAAAGCTGGTCAGCAGAAAGAAGCATGAAGTGCTCCAAAATTTCTTGGTAAACGGGTGTAGTGACTTTGGTTTTCAAAAAACACAATGGACCAACACCAGCAGATGACATTGCACCCCAAATCATCACAGACTGTGGAAACGTAACACTGGACTTCAAGCAACTTGGGCTATGAGCTTCTCCACCCTTCCTCCAGACTCTAGGACCTTGGTTTCCAAATGAAATACAAAACTTGCTCTCATCTGAAAAGAGGACTTTGGACCACTGGGCAATAGTCCAGTTCTTCTTCTCCTTAGCCCAGGTAAGACGCCTCTGACATTGTCTGTGGTTCAGGAGTGGCTTAACAAGAGGAATATGACAACTGTAGCCAAATTCCTTGACACGTCTGTGTGTGGTGGCTCTTGATGCCTTGACCCCAGCCTCAGTCCATTCCTTGTGTATTTTCACCCAAATTCTTGAATCGATTTTGCTTGACAATCCTCATAAGGCTCGGTTCTCTCGGTTGGTTGTGCATCTTTTTCTTCCACACTTTTTCCTTCCACTCAACTTTCTGTTAACATGCTTGGATACAGCACTCTGTGAACAGCCAGCTTCTTTGGCAATGAATGTTTCTGGCTTACCCTCCTTGTGAAGGGTGTCAATGATTGTCTTCTGGACAACTGTCAGATCAGCAGTCTTCCCTATGATTGTGTAGCATAGTGAACCAAACTGAGAGACCATTTTGAAGGCTCAGGAAACCTTTGCAGGTGTTTTGAGTTGATTAGCTGATTGACATGTCACCATATTCAAATTTTTTTGAGATAGTGAATTGGTGGGTTTTTGTTAAAAGTGAGCCAAAATCATCACAATTAAAAGAACCAAAGACATAAACTACTTCAGTCTGTGTGCACTGAATTTATTTAATACATGAGTTTCAAAATTTGAGATGAATTACTGAAATAAATGAACTTTTCCACGACATTCTAATTTATTGAGATGCACCTGTATGTATAATAGGCTTAAATATTTGAGTGTCATTATATACTGTTATATTGTGTATTCGGGGATTGATCACAGAGATAGACACGAATACATTACAGCTTGTGCTTTTTGACATTTTCCAGGCATGAACAGTGTAAACTCTTTATCTAGATGTTTCATTAATCTGTTCATGTTGCTTTTAGTCTGATATTTAAAAAAGATAAGAACAGGTTAAAGAAACATCTAGATGAAGAGTTTATGCTGACTGCCAGTTGTTTTTAGCTTTTGTTGAGGGAAAATTTCAAACCTAAAAGCTAATTTCCATATTTGTGCAGTTTGAAAAGCAGTTCAAGTTGATTAAATCTAAATAAACATTAATAAAAATTTAAATGAAGCTCATTTAGTAAAATATGAATTTTAATAACAATATAAGTATTTACATTAAAAAGCATGATGGGATTTTTTTTTTGGATTACAGGGAAGATTAAATCATACACATCCTGATCTATATTGTTTGCAGTTAAAAGTTAAGTTTGTCAATTCATGACAAAACAAGTGTTAAGGTGACAGATTAATGTTTGATATTAATAGACACTTTATTGTTAGGCTATTCAGATATCTATAAGAAAATGTGGCAAACTGAGGTTTGCCTGGGCTTGATAGGGTCGCGTCTTCAGTTTGTTTTTACTGTTGTTTGTTTATTAGTTTTAACTTATTCAAATCTGTTCTGTGTTTAGGTTCAATGGACTTGCTTGTGAAATAGATTTACTTACTGTTCTCTTTTGGGTACATAAGAGCCTTCAACCATGAAAAAAATAAAAATAAAAATAAAAAAATTCGAAGCAAAAAAATTAAATGTGTTGTATGTCGTCTTTTTTTTTTTGTTGTTGCCATAAATATGAACAACTAGTTAAATATTAATTGCAAATTTTATATGACCTTAAGTGTCCACAGTCAGGGGTCAGCACAGAGGGAGGGGAGCTGACAGTAGCATCTTGGAAGTGGTATGGAGTGATGGATGCTGCATTAGGTTCTCTAAGCCATCCATCATACAACCTGTGCTTATACAATCTGGTAACCAAGATGATGCTATTGGTTCATCTCCCTCTGTTGCTGGCCCTTCTGATGATGCTGGGAGGAAAAGAGAGGGTCAAGAGAGAGTGAACTTCTAGTGTATTTGAGAGAGCTGGAGGAAAGGGAGGCAAAGTGAGAAGAACAGGCACAACTGAGAGAAGAAATAGAAATAGTTTGAAGAGAGAGAGAGAAAAGAGAGAGGAAGCAGCCAGAAAAAGAGAAGAGGAGTTTATGGTGAGAATGGAGCTTAGAGATGAAGAAATAAGAACAGAGGCTGCTGCTAGGTTTCTTAATTTAATGGAGGTCGTCACCAAATCATTAATGAAAAAAATACTGTAATGAATAATAATATTAGTAATAATTAAAATAACAATAATATATAAATACATTAAAAAAAAATCAAAATGTAAAATAATCTCTGGTATGATTTTTCTTTTCTTTTTTTTCTTTCTTCTATTTAAGTGATTTTTGGTATTAATCCTTTCGGGCTTAAATTATGTTCCAGGAACACTAATATGACCATCTTTTATTTCTACTGAAAATGTTTCCTTATATGATCATTTTAAAAATGCATTGCTAGTATATATTTAAAAAATTATAATTACATATATTTCAGATATACTCTCTGAGATTGTTAATCTCAATATTTTGCTGTTTTGAGCTTTTCTTCTCTGACGAGTCCCTCAGTCTCTGCCGCTGAAAAACAGCCCCACAGCATGAGGCTGCTACAAGCACACTTTACTTTTGGGATGATATTCTGCAGGTGATGAGCAGAGCTGGTTTCCTTCAAACATGATGCTTAGAATTGAGGTTCATCAGACCAGAGAATCTTGTTTCTCAGAGTCTGAGGGTCCTTTGAGTGCTTTTTTGCTAATTCCAAATGTGTTTTCATGCGTCTTCACTGAAGAGATGAAAGTGAAAGTGAAAAAAGTGAAAGTCGTGACGTATTGTCAAGTATGGTGACCCATACTCGAAATTGGTGCTCTGCATTTAACCCATCCAAGTGCACACACACAGCAGTGAATAGTGAACAAACGCGCACACGCACACACCGTGAACACACACCCGGAGCAGTGGGCAGCCATTGCTCCAGTGCCCGGGGAGCAATTGGGGGTTTGGTGCCTTGCTCAAGGACACCTCAGTCATGGTATCGAAGGCAGAGAGAGTGCTGTTCATTCACAATCCCCACCTTCAATTCCTGCCGGTGCGAGAATCGAATGATTGAGTCTTGCCACACCGCCATAAAGCCCAGATCGGTGGAGTGTTGCAGTGATGTTTGTCTTTCTGTAGGTTTCTCCTGTCTCCACATATGATCATGGAGTTCAACTAGAGTGACCATCAGGTTCTTGGTCACCACATTAACCAAAGCCCTTCTCCATCAATTGCTCAGTTCGACCAGGAGGCCAGCTCTAGGAAGAGCCCTGCTTGTTTAAAACAATTTCCACTACGTACATTTAATCTTCTTCCACTACATACTTCTGTGAACTTTCAATGCTGCAAATAACTTTTATAACCAAATAACAAAAATAACTTTTACTTTCAACAGAAGAAAGAAACTAATTCAGGTGTAAAACAACTTGAGACACTATAACAGAATTGACAGACGACAGAATTTTCATTTTTGGGTGAACTATCACTTCAATATTAATAAAACAAAACAGAGAAAAATCACCCACTTCTCTTGACTGATTAACTTTAATACAGTTGCTTTAAAAAAAAAAATGGATAATTGATGTATATAGTGATTTTGAGTGGAAAAAGGATTTTCCTTGGTTAATTTTCGATGCTGATTGTTATGTCCCTCGTTAATTAGATGTTATTTTTGTCTAGGAATATTACTGGATGCAACAAATTTTTAGCATGTGTGTATTAAGATGGTAAAGGGTTTTCAAAAGAGAGAGAGAGAAAAAAAAAGGAAAAGACAACAAAACCACTTATTAATGATAATGTTTACTTTTCTTTTAAGTGCAATAAAGTGAAAAAAAAAAATCAATAACTCGACTAGTAAATCAACAAACACTCTGGTGGAGAGGAAGGAGCGAGAGAGGGGTGCTTAAAAAAAAAAAACCTCAAAACAAAACCCCAACTAACTAAATATTAACCCAAAATAAACTAACTACCAACAAAAGATGCAGAAAAGAACATCTTCAGCGCACAGGACGCCATCACTAAACTATACTCGCTAACATAACAAAACATACATAAGCACCATCTCCTAAGCCTAGTGCATCTATACAAAAAAACTCTACGTGATGGAAATGTAGGTCGCGACCATCTTACCTGTCTCACGACCCCTCAAACCAGCACACATAGCGTTCACTCGCGATAAAGGGTTTGACAGGAGCAGCGCTTAGTATCACACATGTATTGAACGCACAGAATAATCACAGGAACCGCGTCACAAACATTTGATTTGACGCATATATCAAACGCACAAAGTCACAAAGAGAACTGATAGCCCAACAAAGCATTAATTAACATCAATCAGTCTCTCAGACTGGTCTCTCGCAAGAGAAAACCGTCCTCACCGTGCGTTCACACCGCCGGCGTCGAGAGCGTCAGAAGTCGCTCTGGACGCGCTGCCAGCGACGCTGTAGAAAGATTGGCGGACGCTCGGACGCTCTGACGTAGATCGAATGCTTATCTTGTAATTAAAGGAGCCGCAAAGCAAACAAGCTTGTTGATCTTGTGCAGACTGACCACAAGGGTATAAGTTACTTCATGAAATATTTTAAATGTGATAGTAAAAAACTGATCGATGGAAATAACTTTATTGTAGTTACATGTTTGCTAACGAAATAAACCAATTAAAAGCCATTTGTGTGGTGTAGCTTTTGTGTTCATGGTTAAGTGCTAGTCTAATTTCAACATTATAGGAGACATTTACTAGCCTTGATCTTTAATTAACATTAACATTAATTTGTGTGGACGAAGTATTAAGATTCTTTACTTAATAATGTATGAAGCACTAATACCACACTGTAAAAATACTCAGATGCAACTAAAAGTCCTGCATTGAAAATGTTTCTTAAGTATAATCAGGTATAAACATTAATTAAAGTATAATCAAGAAAATTGATTTAAAGGTTTAAAAGTGAACTGGGACTATTATACTATTATATCATTAGACCAGTTATAGAACACTTTTGTTTTTCCTTGTAGAAAAAAAAATAGGCAGAAGTGATTGCTTTCATTTTAAAATATGTGACATACACCTCTGGTCTCCATCAGATGTAAAAAATAAATAAATAAAATAAATAGTCACAGCTCTCTACAAGACCTGTTTTCGTTTAATCCAATATGTGTCGATATGTCAGAAATGTTCTGCAGCAGTAACACTGTTTTGCATGCTCTGGCGCTGAAATTAGCATGAAATTCCCACTTATTTTCAGAAAATATATAACGTTAATGCACATCATCAACTCACAAGGAACACGCATTTTTTTATTTTTTTAATTATTTATATGTCCCTGTACACAAACAGGGACAAGTCGTAGATTACTGGGAAACCCGCCACAGGAATAATCAGCCTCTGCTCCATTTTGCTTGGGAACTAATGTGGTCGGAACCAAAGATTACAGGACTGCGTTCTCTGGACTCCTCTCAAGCGATGGACTTCTACACTCCGATTGGTTGCCGCCCAACCGCGTCATAGCTCATTACCATAAAGTTGACCTGATTTCAACTCTCCTCGACGCTCTCGCCGGCCAAGTCGCGCCGCGCCGCTCTCGCCACTGCTCGTCGCCGGCTCACATTGAAAATGAATGACTTCCGGCCACTTTGACGCTCTCGACGCGTTCGGTGTGAACACACAGTTAAACTACACGATGAACAGCGATTGGCGGCGCGATCCCATACGTCAGCATCGTACGTCAGCCGAATGACAAGCAGATCCTCCAATCAGATTTCACACCTGAAAACAGAGAGTACACACAAAAATACACATATGCAATAACATGCAGAAACGAGCGTACGTAACACCAACCCCCTTAAGACGAAACACAAAGCAACTTTTAAGCTCTCGATAAAGTGTCAGCAACAATGTTTTCTGAGCCTTTTTTATGCCTTATGATTAAGTTATAATTCTGCACAATCAACGACCAGCGCATAAGACGTTGATTGCGATTGTACATTCTGGATAAAAACACCATGGGATTGTGGTCAGTGTACACAGTAACAGGCAAAATGGACGAACCCACATAAACGTCAAAAAACTGTAATGCCAAAATCAAACCTAAAGCTTCCTTCTCAATAGTAGAATAATTTCGTTGATGTTGATTGAATTTGAGAAAAGTAGCAAATGGGGTGCTCAAAACCAACATCATCATCTTGAATGAGAATAGCCCCCATACCTATAGCACTAGCGTCCACTTCCAATTTAAACGAACATGTGAAATCAGCGGCAGCGAGAATAGGCACACTAGTCAGCAACAGCTTTACACTATCAAAAGCATGTTGACAGGCATCAGTTCAAACAAATGCATTCGCTAGACTTAATCTGGTCAAAGGATATACTACAGTAGAAAAATTTCGGCAGAAATTTCTGTAGTAACCAGCCATTCCTAAAAACCGACGTAGCTCTCGTCTGGTCGTTGGAATCGGAAAGTAAACGATAGCGGATACTTTGGCACTAACAGGACGAACTTGACCTTGCCCTACTTCTTTACCCAAATAGGTGATCGTCGCTTTGCCAAATTCACATTTAGCCAAATTAATTGTCAGTGAAGCGTCAGCTAACCTTTCAAAAACTGTCCAAAGAACAGACAAATGCTCAGACCAAGTAGAAGAATAGATCACCAGGTCATCCAGGTACGCATTACAATTTTGTACTCCTGACAATACAATATTTACAAGGCGCTGGAAAGTTGCTGGGGCATTTCGTAGCCCAAACGCCATAACCCTGTACTGTAGGAAATTATCCGGAGTGACGAAAGCTGAAATTTCTGCCGCACAAGCAGTCAATGGCACTTGCCAATACCCTTTCAGCAAATCTAATTTCGTCACAAACTTAGCAGAACCTAGGTTATCGATACAATCCTCCATCCTAGGGAGAGGATAGCTATCATGTACAGTCACAGAATTTACTTTTCGATAATCTGTGCAAAACCGATATGTACCGTCAGGCTTTGGGACGAGCAAGCAAGGAGAACTCCATGGACTATAACTAGGTTCAGCTAGGTTATTCTTCAGCAAATAATCAACCTCACCCTTCATCACAGAGCGTTTAAAACTATTCACTCGGTAAGTGAGTTGCTTAATTGCAGAATCACGTCACTTGGATATCATGTTGTAATACATGGTTTCCACATCACTGAACAGCATGGGAAATCCTTGGATTAATCTCATAACATCCTGTTTCTGTGATTCAGACAAATTACCAAGATTTTCTGGCAAACATTTCAAAATTTACGAATTCGAAAGTCTTCCACACATTGATAAATCATTACGAAATGTAACACCATCATCAGTATCACACTCACCCAGGGTTGGCAGCAACACCTCACTATTCACTGCAGTAGAGTCAGGCACAGCAGTAACAGCCGCAGCTAAAACCTCAGTATAAACAACAACAGACCTTTCTTTTTCTTTCGAAAGTTCCTCTGATGTTTTTCGAGAACAATATCACTTCAGCATATTAATATGACATGTTCGAAACTTTCGTTTGCGGTCAGGTGTGTGTATCACAAAATCAGTCTCGCTCAGTTTCTTTGATACCTTGTACGGACCTGAGAAACGAGCAGTCAGAACCAAACCAGGTACTGGTAACAACTAAAACCTCATCACCAGGTTGAATTTCACGCACCACAGCGTTCTTATCATACCGCCTCTTCATGTCCTCTTGAGCAACTGACAATGATTTTCGTGAAAATGAACATGCATTATGCAATCGTTCTCGAAACCGGCTGACATAATCCAGCACATTGTGTTCAGATGGCTTTGTGTTTATTCAGCATCCCATCTTTCAATAACTTCAACGGACCTCTATGACCAAATACTAAATTTGCAGGGCTAAACCCCAAAGATTCTTGAGTCGCTTCACAAACTGCAAACAATACTAAGGGCACTCCCTCATCCCATTCCTTACCTGAGCTTAAACAGTACTTTCTCAACATCGACTTCAAAGTCTGGTGGAAACGCTCGATCACACCCTGACTTTCAGGATGGTATGCACTCAAAGTGCGATGTGTGATACCCAAAGTTTTCAAAACTTGTCGAAAAACATTAGAAAGAAAATTCGCACCCTGATCTGTCTGCACGATTTTTGGCAAACCGAAAGTAGAGAAAAATTTGAGCAAAGCTTTAACAATGACAGGTGCAGTAATTTTCCTCAATGGAACGGCTTCCGGAAAACGTGTTGCTGAACACATAATTGTTAACAAAAATTGATTACCTGCCTTTGATTTAGGCAAAGGACCCACGCAATCGAAAACGACATGTTCAAACGGTTCGCAAATAACAGGAATTGGAAGCAATGGCGCTGGTGGAATCTTCTGATTCGGTTTACCCATCACCTGACATTCATGACAAGTGCGGCAATACTGACTGAGAAACATCTTTCTTCAAGCCAGGCCAGAAGAAGTGTCTGAGAATGCGGTTGTAAGTTTTTGTCACTCCCAAATGACCTGATAACTCATGCTCATGTGCCAAACTCAACACTTGTTTTCGGTAGGGAGTAGGCAAAACAATCTGACAAACAATGTCCCACTCATCCTCAACATACGTGCTTTCCTAAGCAACATCCCGTTCTCGATCACGTATTCAACTGGATTACTTTTATAAGACTTTGAATGATCTGCAGCAGAAAAACATTTTGTTAACGACACATCCTCTCTTTGTGCAAGTCTAATTCGTTCATGAGAAATAGTTTCAAGTAACAATTCAGCCTCAGCATCAACAGAATGTTTATCATGCCTTACCTCTTCAGCACCCTTTCGATCTAACTCAGGAGTTTCCTCCATAAAAATGGGTGACATAAAGGAGTCAGATCCGATTCTGCGTTTTTGAGCATGAGTAACCATGCTAGCAGCAAATACAGCGGGAAAATTATCAGAGATGTCATCAACAGGAATAAAACAGTCAGGTTTATCCACAACTTCAGGCACAGGCAATACCTTACCTCCCGCCAAATCATTTCCGAGAATAACTGCAACACCTTTCACAGGAAAGGAAGAAGGTACCCCCACCTTAACAAAACCCGAAACTAGGTCACAGTGCAAATGTATCTGATGCAGCGGTACCTTTACCACACCCATTTCAATGCCTTGAACTAATACACTTGACCCACAAGACGTTTGTTCTGACAACGGGAGTACATCAGAGATTACAAACGACTGGATAGCTCCTGTATCCCTCAGGATTTGTATCTCCTTCTGCTCTTCAGGTTTACCATTTATTGAGATTAACCCTTTCATCAAAAATGGTTTAAACCCGGCATCAATCTCACCTTTATCTAAAGCAGTCTCGGACACAGTCTTCACAAAATTAGCAGGTTTTACTTGCCCTTGCTGATGCTTATGTTTAAGCATTAAACAATCAGAAATGAGATGTCATGCCTTGACAATAAAAACATTCTCTGGTCTCTTTATTCTGTGCTGAATTAGTCTTAATACGAACAGTTGAATTTTGAACTGAAGACAAATTCAGAGTTTTCTCAGGTCGGGCTAAAGTAAACACACTTTTGTGCGTTTACACGTATTCATCTGCGAGAATCGCGGCTTGTGACAGAGAGGTAACCTTTTCTTCATTCAGGTACGTGACTATTTGTTCCGACAGACAATTTTTAAAATCTTCCAATAGCAGTAGCTCTTTCACTGAATTCAAGTCTTGCACATTACTAGCAGACAACCACTTATCAGAAAGAATTCCCTTTTCACGGGCGAATTCCACAAAGGTCTGCTGCGCTACCTTTTTATGGTTCCGAAAACGCTGCCGGTAGGCTTCTGGAACCAATTCATAAGCACGTAGAACAGCGATTTTCAGCACATCATACTGCAGGCTTTCCTCTAAAGTCAACGCAGAGCAAACTTCTTGTGCTTTCCCAACTAACTTGCATTGTAGTAAAAGACACCAAACCTCTTTTGGCCAACAAAGTGCAGCAGCCACGTTCAAACGCAGCAAAATACGTATCCACTTCGGATTCTCTAAAGTGAGGCACTAAAGCAATATGCTTACTTACATCAAATGTAGTGGCCGAAACATCACTCTCAGAATTTGCCGAATTTACTGAAGCAACAATAGGGCTAATATGATTGGACTGCACAGTTCGGTCAGAGACAAACTTCTTTGACTCTAACTCGAGCTGTCGCAGTTTTACCTCTTTTTCAGCCTCAATTTCCAGTTTACGGACCTCTATGCGTAACTTCATTTCGGCTTGCCGCGTCTCAGCCCGCTCCTGCGCTTCCATCTGGATTCGGGCTAGGCAGACCTTAAGGCGGAGAAAGTGGACAGAAGGGCGGTAAGGATTCCTTGGGCTCGGCCTCCGCCTCCACCTCAGCACTCCCACCAGTCACCCCTTCCAAATTGCCCAAGCTAGTCAAATGCCCTTCCACAGCTGAAGTTCCAGCCTCTTCTTTATCCGCATCTGGGAATAAGGACACATTTAATAAGGACAAGTGCTTCAAGATTTCATTTTTAATAACACGCTTTAGAGATTGCCTCACCACAGGAATGCGATAGTGGTCCGCTATCTGTAACAACTCGTCCTTTCTACATCGCTCAAAAATTTCCGAAGTTGGGTCAGCAATAAATGATTGCAAATCAAAAGTACTCATTGTCTGTATTAACACTCTACACACCTCACAAGACACCAAAAATTCCTCCCTATTGTAGTTTCCTACACCATACAAGAACACACACAAATGATTGACGAGCCCCCAAATATGTTACGTCCCTCGTTAATTAGATGTTATTTTTGTCTAGGAATATTATTGGACGCAACAAAAAATTTTTAGCATGTGTGTATTAAGATGGTAAAGGGTTTTCAAAAGAGAGAAAAAAAGGAAAAGACAATAAGACCACTTATTAATGATAATGTTTACTTTTCTTTAAAGTGCAATAAAGTGAAATAAAGCAATCAATAAAACGTTACACTGTTTACAACTCGACTAGTAAATCAACAAACACTCTGGTGGAGAGGAAGG
This sequence comes from Spinibarbus caldwelli, assembly GCA_039654775.1. Taxonomy (NCBI): domain Eukaryota; kingdom Metazoa; phylum Chordata; class Actinopteri; order Cypriniformes; family Cyprinidae; genus Spinibarbus; species Spinibarbus caldwelli. The sequence goes on from CM077218.1 coordinate 13,578,115, forward strand.
AGTGAGAGAGAGGTGCTTAAACAAAACAAAAAAACTCAACAAAACAAAACCCCAACTAACTAAATATTAACCCAAAATAAACTAACTACCAACAAAAGATGCAGAAAAGAACATCTTCAGCTCACAGGACGCCATCACTAAACTATACTCGCTAACATAACAAAATATACCTAAGCACCATCTCCTAAGCCTAGTGCATCTATACAAAAAACTCTATGTGATGGAAATGTAGGTCGTGACCATCTTACCTGTCTCACGACCCCTCCAACCCGTAGACATAGCGTTCACTCGCGATAAAGAGGAAGTTTCACAGGAGCAGCGCTTAGTATCACACATGTATTGAACGCACAGAATAATCACAGGAACCGCATCACAAACATTTGATTTGACGCATATATCAAACGCACAAAGTCACAAGAGCAAACAAAGAGAACTGATAACCCTGCAAAGCAACAAAGCATTAATTAACATCAATCGGTCTCTCAGACTGGTCTCTCGCAAGAGAAAACCATCCTCACCCTGATAGCACACGTACATCTCGGAGACGTCTATTTGACGTCTGCATTTACATCTGCAAGACATATTTTTTAGAGTGTTTGCTCATCTGGAAAACGTCTATAGGACGTCTCCTTTTAGATGTCAAATAGACATCTATTAGATGTCTTTAAGATGTTATGTAAAACTGACATCTGAAAGATGTCTGTCAGACGTTTGTAGAGGGCAGATGCTTTCCAGATCAAGAGATCTTTAACAGACATCTTGCAGACGTACGTGTGCTATCTGGGCACAGAGCGAGCCCTCTCCCAAACCATTGAAGTTAGAACAGCTGTTAAACTACAAGATGAACAGCGATTGGCGACGCGATCCCATACATCAGCCGAATGACAAGCAGATCCTCCAATCAGATTTCACACCTGAAAAAAGACAGAGTACACACAAAAATACACATATGCAATAACGAACTTACGTAGCACAACGTACGTAACACTGATCAACAGCTCTTGTTTAGATGAATTCAATCCAAATGGTGTAGCAGCTAAATGGATGACCTCTTCGAAAAGGGCCAGGAGACCAAATACAAAATATTGGCCAGCAGACATGCTAGATCTGTGACACATACACTAATGCTCTCAACAGTTGCATCTTTTTTTAGTTTAGTGCATTAGTCTCATAGAGGAGTGTCATGGTATAGGTTAGTTTGCAAATTTAGTGTTTTTTTTCTTTAAGTTTCTTTTTAGTGATGTCTGCCCACGGATCTGTTCTACTTTGATGTGTAAGGTTGAGGTGTAAAAGGTGTTATGTTTCAGCACTCTTCTGTTTTTAGCAAATAAAGAAAAACGGTCTAAAACAATTTTTTGTGATGGTTTGTATTTTTTGTGCTATGGAACATCAATGCCTGTTTAAGTAATGAACTCCATTACTTGTGTTTGTTTTCAGACATGACAACACGTTTTATACTTGTGCTACAACTGTTAGGTCTGTGCTACAAAACTTCAGCCTCTGTAGCACCAGTGCTATGTGCAAAAAAAAAAAAAAGTTAACGTACAGCCCTGTATTGTATATATTTTTTTTGATTTGTTTTCTGGAGATCTATTGAGCCCTCTGCATCCAAGATTGTGTACTGGTCCAAAGCAAAGAAGATTGGAGTTTCATTGGAATGTCAGCCTTAGAGAGAGTTTTGGCTGAGATATTTGGAGTGATCACTTCTAGTCAAATTATAATCACACGGTCAAACTACTTGTACTTTGTGTTGGCATCAGGTCAAATCTGGATGAACCGGGAGCAGGTGAGATGTTTTGGCAGTACTGTGCAAATATGACAGTCTTTGACTGCTTGTCAATAATGTTCAGATGTGGGAATTACCCTCCACACTGAAACATTCTCGACCTAAAAGAGCCACACCACCTTCAAAGCTTTAATTGGAGATGCCCCTGTAGTACAATCACATTTGCATCAAAGTTACTTACTGGCTTTATCACTAACAAGACAATAACAAGGCGGTCAGGAATCTTGGACTTCCTGGAGCCAGGTGATGAGCTTATGGCAGACAAGGACTTCTCATTGGGAAGCTATAGGAGGATTTTAGGCAAAGTTAATCATTCCCCCTTTCAAGCACCGCAAGCAGCTCAGCAGAGAAGAAACCAAGGGCACTCAGCCCATAGCCAGACTCTGTATCCTCATTGAACGTGCAATTAGGTAAGTAAAAACATTTTGGATTCCCCAGTCCTCCTCACCTTGACTGGCACAGTAAATCAGATGTGGTCCTGCTGTTGCATGATGGCAAATTATCAGGGTTTTCTAGATCTTGAAGCTGAAGTCAGATACTAGAGTGAGCATGCTACCAGGCACCTAAGATGTATTTTATTAGTATTTGGAGTTTACCTCCATAGGCTTTGTACAAAGACTGCACACCGTTCGTCCAGGTTGCACGCCACAAGGTCATCCACTGGTTCGGGAGTGATGCCCTGACAAAATATATATCTATAGATTGTAATCTTCTTTTTACATAAATATTATTTTATAACTGTTATTTGTTATTTATGTATTTTATGGTATAGTAATATAACCAGATTGCTGCACAAGCAGCACAATATCATATAAATGTCAATGTGGCTGTTGATCTTTGCTTCAAAGCTTTCTACATGTTTGATGTTAACTACCCCAAGCAGTGCGCATCTACCTGGGAGTTCTTGCAGCAAGTCATCTTCCAAATGGAGGGCAAAGAATCATCTGCATTTCATTTTCTTCACACATCCTTGTTTGCTGGAGTAACATTTTACCCTTTTTTTATTCTTCTGTTTGTTTTTGTATTTGTCAAAATTTGTCAAATGTCAGTTTTACTGGGTACTATAAAAAACTTAAAATTACTTCATTTCTTTCTGTCTGTCTGTCTGTCTCATAATTTCTCAAAACTTTGAGTAATTTACTGTGACGAGTGGGACAGACTTTCTTTTCCAGCAAATGTACCTCAAAGGTGCATGGTAAATGTGTTACATTTACTGTACAAACAATGGGTTTGTGTTAATACCGTTAATGTTTGTTAATTCCATCATATGTGTGTGAAGTCATTGTACATTTACTGTACAAACAGTTAATACCGTTAAATATGTGATGTCATTTGCGGTAAGGAAGCGGTTCTCAAAGGTTCTCCCCCCTCTCTCTCACACTTACGCACAACTCATAGGCTAATAATGAATTAATTACACTTATGTCAAGTATTTTTTTTTTTTTTTTTGCATATTTTGGGCTTATAAGAATTTTTTTCTTTTGATTAATTGATCATTAAAATGTACAATGAATATAAAACATTTAGGTCTGTGTATATACCAGGGAAAAAAAGAGAAAATGTGAGATTAATTTCGAGAATGAAAATTCATAACATCACCATGGATGAAAATCAGTAGATTTTAAATTTGTACAGACATATGCAATATTTTACTCATATTCAGTGATGTTTTTACTTTTCTTTGTTTGTCAACAGCAGCTAAAAATCCCAAAGGCTCTTTTAGAAAACTCACTGACCATCGTTAACAATGTGAGTATATTTTTTGATTGACTGTTAGACGACATCTCAGTATTTGCTTTAGATAGAGCAGTAATAATAATAATAGTAGTAGTAGTTATTTTATTTGTTACTAAGTTACTTGTTTTTTCTTGCCCTCAGAATGCGTAGACCAGACCAGAAATATTGGCGCTGAAATGTCTCCAGACTCACCTACAACGAAATGCTGCTTCGTTTATAAGTAGAGGCAGAAAAATTAAAATTGGACATTTCAACAAAGCAACAGTCTGTGCCCTCGCAGATGGGAGTAGGGTCGTTCGTCACAAGAAGAAACAAGGGCCTCATATACTGTATATTAAAGAGCTGCAGCTTATCAGATAGACATGGGTGGCTTGTTGTGCTCAATGGAAAAGCACAAATTTAAATTTATTTGAAATTTAACACAAACTAAAATTTAGAACAGTTCCATTGAATGTAACAGATGAAGCAGAGAGAGCTGCCCTAGATGCCCTCTGACTGTCCACCATCACACTCTGCCACTGGGGAAGAGGTGGACAGATTTTCAAGGATCGACCATCTCAGTCTCCAAGGGAAGGTGGAGAAAGTGAGTGCTGCATATTAACAAAAGATAGGTCAGCTTTAAAACAGAATAATAATTACACAGTTACAAATAGTGAAATTTAAATTTTTGGGTGAACTATCCCTTTAATCATACATATTTATTTTTGCCATTTGTAAATTTTTTCTTATTTACCATAATCTTAATCTTTTGTTTTTATGTCTGCCTCATTTGCCATCTTCTTCAGTTTAAAAAATAGTTTAACATTTCATTTTTTTTTTCATCACAATGGCATCTCCATTTAGCCGCCCCAGTCCCATCAGTATCAAATGTGTACTCAACCGTAAAAACGCGAAAACCCTAAACTTTACGTTTGTAGTGGGTGTAATTAGGCCTGGCACTCGAGATCACATAGCTTAGTGCACAGTCAAGTGGTGGTCAGGTGTATGTCACTCAGTCCTCTTCAGACAGGGCAGCCTTTGAAGAGGGTGTGACATACTATAGTAAAAACTACAGTGTCCTTACGGTATGGGCAGAAACGTCTGTTCATGGGCCCAAACATGACTATCTACAAATCCTCTTACCTCTCACTGACATTCGATGCTAAAAGTTAAATTCAACAGTCCACACAACTGTAGAAATATGCAACAGATACATTAGAGCAGGGTAACTCTGGCCCTCTGCCCTGAAGCATAATCAAAAACGCTTGTATGCAAGTTTGAAGAAATCCGGAAGACTCTGGCAAGATTTTTTAGTTGTGTTTGATTGTTGTTATTCTTGTTGCATATAAACATTCCGTTAGTTCTAAATTATCGTGTGGTAACTGCTTCATATTTCAATAACACCCAAGGCTGTGGGGTAAACGTACGTGGGGCTTCACATTGTGCCAAGCAACAACCTTCAGCAATGAGTCATGACAATATTCACAATATAGCACAGCTATTCATAGATTAATGTGTATAAATAACAATTATTATTACAAAATAATGCTAAAATGTAACAATAAACAAATAAAACAATACAGCATTAAAGATTAATTATCACTTAATGTGATTATCACTAAATCTTTATTTTTTTTTTTTTCCTTTTTTGCAATTTGCAAAGTTTTGGATCAAGGACCAGTGGTTGAGGACATTGTGGTCACTGACTTGTCTGAAGCAAATGGTGAAGTCTCCTTGCTCACTGAGGACTTTAGTGAATTCACGGCACCTCCTAAATTGCTGAAGGAGTGTAGAAGAGCTGTTCCAGCTAACTCTTCATTTGGAACTTATACACAACCACAGAAAAATAGAGAAAATAAATTATGTTGATGAAATGCAAAAATGCATTTTTTTTTTTTTTTTGTTGAAATTTTATAATTTGTTATTTTGTTGCTGATTATTATGATAGTAATAAAGTATACATAAATTGGTACAAAACTTTTTTAAAGTGTTTGTATGCGCTGTGTTAATTGGTAATTGATGTCTATGAACAGCATCTGTGGCATTCTGTTTGTGACTTACAGGATCCACAGAAAACAACTTTGAATACTGCTATAATAATAAAATTAATAATTATATTAACAAATGTAATCCTCCTATAGTTAACTTTTTTGCCTTTCTTGGCCACACACATCTGACATTTGTGACAGCACACTTACAGCAGTCATGGATCAGATCTTTTACTTGTAAATAACTGTCTTTACTACGATGTTATGAGATGATGCTGATGTTGAATACGAGCTGGGATTTTGCTGTCCAACTGTTCTAGCTGCAAATGCTCCACATACCCAGGCCGCCTGAGAGAATGAGTTCACAGGCTGATTAATATAAACATGATTATAAGTTGATCCTTTGTCATTTGAGATGTAACTTAAAGCTTAATAAAGTGTTGGGAATAAGTACGTCAAATTATTTATTTGACAAACAAAGGTAATTTTATGTAAATCTACATCAATTACGGAAGCTTCCAGGCGAGCGGATTCTCTGCTGATTTCATGCGAGAGGTAAGTTGCAGAAAAATGCACTGTTGCTGCCAGATCTCGATTGCCAAAAATTACATTGTGTTTGGTGCAAAACTAACTCCACTAAATCAAATGAAAAAAACAAACATTGTAACTGTATATTTTCATGCTTTGACTCAAGTTTATTTACCATTGAAACATGAGGATAAATTTGCTATTAAGTCTCCATTGAATGCTTGGTTGAGGTTAAGTGTTGGTTGGCTAACAACTTTCTCCAACTGTTGATAACATTGATACTATTGGGTTGTTAACTATTGATAACAACCCACCATGGGTACATCATTAACAACATTAACCCATATACCTGTGCACATAAACACATCCTATACATACATGCTTTTGATATGCTTTTGATGCTTTTGATATGTGTGTTAGCATGTATGTATAGGATGTGTTTATGTGCACAGGTATATGGGTTAATGTTGTTAATGATGTACCCATGGTGGGTTGTTATCAATCAATGGATCTTTACAGAGATTGGTCATGAATTTGTTTTTAAATGTGGTTAACTTTGTGACTGTCATGTTTGAAAAGAAAAAAGTTCCTGATGAAGGTCATGCGACCGAAACGTCGTTAATAAATATTTGATATATTTTTGGCATAGATAGTGTGCGGGATTTGTTTTTGATTTTTAATTAGTTATAATTAAAAATACATGATTAAAAAACCCACAGAGTAATAATTCAAATAAAAATGAATGTGTTCATCTGTAGTTGATGCAATGTTGAAACCCTTCTTAAACCTGAAATTATTTTTATAAATCCAAATGCTGTCGCCACCTGACTAATGACTGATCTTTGTGTGAATGTCCACAAAACTGGACTATATATACACATATTATATATCGTCGCTGTCGGGCGGAATCCTCGTATCTCCAAAACCATTATTTTTCAGGAAATTAAAAAAACGGCATATTTTTTGAGTTATTAAACATTGTGTCTGACCACCAAGTTGGTATTATACCTTATATTGCTATCATATACTGTTGTGTACCAACATTAAGACAACATTTCCCCAAAATCATGTTTAATCGGAGATACGAGATTTATGATTTGGGAGCAGGCAGATACGAGATTACGCTGTCATTGATAAGAATGGTTCGGACACAGACGTCGCTGCTGCCAGCAGTGTTCATCAAAGTCTGTGGTCGCGTTCAGCCTTTTGACAAGAGAAAAGGCTTCAGTAGTTAACCAAAGCTAATGATTGTGGTTACATACTTCTTCCTAAACTCTATTTTAAACGTTAGAGCTATGAGTGATGCAATACCAAAATAAAACGATAAACTAACTAGGCTGTCTAATAGACGGAAATTAATCTGCACGCAAACAAAGTCTGCGGTCACGTTGAGCCTTTTGACAAGAGAAAAGGCTTCAATAGTTAAACAAAGCTAACGACTGTGGTTACATACTTCTTCCTAAACTCATTTACCTCAGAGGACGTGTTGCTCGACGAGGATTCGTTGCGACTTTCAATCTTGAGGAGCAGGGACGAGCAGTGAGTTCCTCAGGGGCAGGGGCTCAAATGTAAAATAGGGGCAATGTAAAAAAAAAATAAAATAATAATAATAAAATATATAATATATAGGTCAAAAGTTTGGATACATTACTATTTTATATTTTTGTAAGAAGTCATTTATGGTCATCAAGCCTGCATTTATTTGATCAAATTTTTAATATACTTTAAAATACATTTTATGCAATTCTGATTTATTATCAATATTGGAAACCTGTGATACTTTTTTCAGGATTCTTTGATTAATAAAAAGTTTAAAAAGCACAGCATTTATTTAAAATATATATTTTGTAACAATATACATTGAAAAGCTTGAGGTTTTGAATAAATGCTGTTCTTTTTATTTTTTTATTTATCAATGAACCCCAAAAAAGGTTCCAAAAATAAATAAATATATAAATAAATAAATAAAATAAATAAGCAGCGCAACTGTTTCCAATATTGATAATAAATCAGCATATTATATCTGAAGGATCATGCACTGAAGACTGGAGTAATGATGCTGAAAATTCAGCTTTGATCACAGAAATAAATGATATTTTAAAGTATATTAAAATAGATAAACATTCTTTTAAATTGTAATAATATTTCACAATATTACAGTTTTTCTGTATTTTTGATAAAATAAATGCAGGTTTGATGAGCATAAGACACTTTCATAATGCTGCATAATTATCAAAAATGGTAATATAATAAAATCCTTTCATGTCACCATTTCGCCAGCCTCCACTTCACATAATAGGCCTGTAGGTGGCACTTGGGCTTCATTAATTATGATAGTTTCATGAAATAGTAAACGGTGCTTCATACACAAGCATCCATTTTCTCAGCGATGCAATTTGATTTATAAAATGAGACAAACCGCAGATCCAGATCGCTCTACAAATAAGCTTGTCTGCCCCATGTCATTTTCAACCGATTTATGAATAAGAACGGAAAAAGTCTGCTCCAATTCACATTATTGTCCAATGAAATGTGTCAGATCATGATTGGTTGGTGTATTATACATGACAAACGGGCATTGATGAATTATGTAATATTCTCTAAACTATATAATATATGAATTTTTTATTAAATCGACACACTAACTTTGATTACTGATGGAAAAAAAAAGTTTAAAATATTGTTTGGTTTATTTTCTTTCCTTCCCGTCGATCTATTCACTGAAAGAACCATATATGCTTGAGATCCTATGGTTTCTGAACAGACTGTGGAATATCAGTCAGTCGAGCAAAACACACGCAACCCATAACAGCCTCAGATTGACAGATATCTAAAAATAAACAGGAATTTTCCGACTTTTGAGCGATTAGTTACCGTTTTGTGCACATTGTCATGTTAATTATAATTCAAATTCATTTTGTTTTATTGACTACAATATCATTGCTATTTGTCTGAGAGGTTCACTTTTGAATAATTTTGATAAAGGGCAGGGGCTTGAGCCCCCAAAGCCCCCCTTCTGCAGGTGCCTGTTGAGGAGACATGAAGAAGAGGTGGAGTTACGAGGATTCTCAGACAGTTTTAGTGTCCAATGGAGTTACGAGATTTGCGCTCAAGCTATTTTCAACACTTTAGATTAGTTATTAATTTGTAAAAATAACAGACCCACGTGGGGACGGACCAATAGCATCGATTTGTGAAAAAATATGAAATTGACCAAATTTGGACATACGAGGTTTCCGCCCGACAGCGACGATATGTATATAATCAGAAGGCTATTTTAGAAAGGAAAATTTAAAAGATGAAAAAGAGAAATTAGGGAGAATCAATGAATTATGAATAATTAATAGTTATTGTGTGAATAATATGTAATCATGTAATCCATAAAAAAGCAACTGTAGTCTGATTACGAGTATTTTAAAATGTAACTTACTCTAATTATAAGTACTTAATTTTTGGAATCTGATTACGTAATCCAGATCACATGTAATCAGTTACTACCCAGCTCTGCTTGGAAATTAGGCAAACAGAGAGAAAACTAAAATGCAAAGAAACTGAATGTGTTCAAGAAGTCTTCTGCATAACTGTATGTCTTCATGTGTTGAAGAAAACTTCTATAGGCAAATTGCCTTTGACTATGCAAGAAACATCTCATGGATGCACTGGGACGCATCCTCAGTGATGTATCCTGGGATCATTGGGTGTTTCGGGTCTCACAACATCATACACCCTCGCCCAGGCGACCCAGCCAGGGTTGATCAAGCCCCGACTTGCGTCCCAGTAGCAGTCCACAGATCAGCCCTCTTAATCCAAAGCCACCTTGTGGCCTTCTCTGCGGCTTCGCTCGCGGATTGAATGGCCCTCTTATTGGCCACCCCTGTAACACCCAAACGACTGAGGACTTTGCAAAGTGAACGACCTGCAAAGCCTCTACAGCCGACTTCTATAGGCTCGTAGAAGGTTCTCCAGCCTCTCTCCCTACACTCCTCCACCAGTTCCTCGTACTTAGCGCGTTTCCTGTCATTGGCTTCCTCAATACGCTCTTCCCAGGGCACCGTAAGTTCCAGCATGATCAGCTGTTTTGAAACCTCAGAGGTAACTATCATGTCTGGAGGGAGACTTGTAGTTGCAATGTGCTGAGGGAACCTTGACAACAATGTAGAGATAAAACAGAATGAACATCATATCACCATTATAATGACCTAAATGAACACAGTTATCAATATTGTCACAGTATAGATAAACTTTGTTGGAAATGTTCAAAAATTACACATACACACTAAAATCATTTCACCAAGTTTTATGTCAAACCAACAAATAAAATTAATAGCACTATGCATTATTTGTTTAACAAAATAACTTTAAAAATGATGGCTAGATTTTAAACAAAGACAAAAATTTCCTACTGCACCTAGATAGCTATTACATCAATAAAACTTGCATGGCAGCGTTGACAAGTGTCCATGCTTGTGAATATTTTCATGTGCACAGCGCGATCTCCTATCTGTGTCTCTCTGCGAGTGATGTGTGTGTGTGTGCGGCGTCTCGTCATTGAAACCAGCAAAACAATGTGACACTGGGACCACAAAACCAGTCATAAGAGTCAGTGTTTTGAAACTGAGATTTATACATCATCTGAAAGCTGAATAAACAACTATTTGAAAATCTGGAATCTGAGGGTGCAAAAATCTCAAAATATTGAGAAAATTGCCTTTAAAGTCGTCCAAATGAAGTTCTTAGCAATGCATACTATCAATCAAAAATTAATTTTTGATATTTACAGTAGGAAATTTACAAAATATCTTCATGGAACATGACCTTTACTTAATATCCGAATGATAAAAGAAAAATCAATAATTTTGACCCATACAATGTATTTTTGGCTATTGCTACAAATATAGCCCCAGCGACTTAAGACTGGTTTTATGGTCCAGGGTCAAATATAGTAGCAATATAAAGTTAGTAGCAAAGAAATATTTTAATATGATCTTATCTGAGGGAAAAAAGCAAATTGAAGTAACTTTTTATAAATAATATTCCCTTTTAATTTTAAATTTGTCTGAAATGCGTTGTTAAAGCTCAGCAAATGTCTTGATCTGACATGATCAGGGATTGCCAGCTCTTCCTCACCCCCATCACTGTCCACTTCATCTTCCAAATTTTCCAAATGATAAAAATTAACAAGGACATTTAACACGAGACCAAGACTAAAATTGAAAATAGCTGACAAAATTAACACTACTTTAAATGTCTTTAAAATGACATTTACTGTAGATAATTTTTCTTAAAAATCACTAAGAATTCTTAGTGTGATATTTTTGTTTATGAACGAGTAGGAGCACTTTTGCTGGCAAATAATGCTGCCATTTGCAGTAAAAGTGAAGACTTTTTTTTTTCTCGTCGTGTGTGTAAAATAAATAAATAAAAGTCCTGTATGTTATTATATGCAGTATTTTGACAAGTTCTTTGTTGATGCTTTGCAATTTTACAATGTACTGTGCCAATAAAGTGTTTTATAATGGTTTAAACAGTACAGGCTTTCACTTTAAGAAAAGAAAAAAAAAACCCTCATCATTTAGGTTATAATATAGTCATTAGTCAATAAGTCGATGAAAAGTGATGTTTGTGCTTTTTCCCTCTTTTGCCTGTCAACAGGAGCTAACTACACCCCAAAGACCACAGCACTAAGCATCTTTGGCTTTGTAAGTATGAGTATGACTAACTATTCTTTGACATTACATTAACTGCAGCTTTATGCAAATTAGAGTAATCAGAAATGTCTTCATAAAGACATTAAAAGAGATATTTCTTGTAAAAAATGATCAAGCATCCCGCACCTGTGATTTACTATGTTCATCACATACTGAATCACAGATTCTCACAGACATATACAACATATTCAGGGATGTTTCCTTTTTTCCTACCTTTTGCTTGTGTATCAGCAGGAGCCACCCCAGAGGCTCTTTTAAGGGCCACCTAGGATCACTGCACTTTTGGCTTTGTAATTAAGTTTACGTTTGGAGGCCTATAAAGTTACTCTGTGTACTTTTAATGTGATTGTACATTCAGGTAATTAATGGAGTTCCCTGACAAGGACGTGCAAAAAAGCTAAAAAGTAATAACTGCTGTTGCATAAGTTGTTTCCAAATAAAATAAGCACACGCACACTGTACCAGGTGCAGGTCAGAAGATACCAAAGTTGTGTGAAGAGGATATATAACCGCACACTCACTTGCAGATAAACTACTTTACTACATTTAATCTTTTACTTAATTTAAATAGTTTATTTGCAAGTGAGTGTGCTGTTATATATCCTCTTCATGCATAAGTTGTTACTAATTCAGATGAGATACACTCAAAGGGTCAATTAAGTTAGCATTAACTGAACAGTTAAATGAATTTAATGTTTTAACATTTTAATTTGTCATGCTTTAACAAAATAAACATGAACTAAAACTCAACTGATTGTAACGTTATTTCATTGCCAACTTTTCATAAAAACTTATTTAACTTAACAATAACAAAGTTAAACACGATAGGATATTCAGACATAAGTTATTGAACATTTCATACAATTTTCATACAAATAATAAGATTGTTCTTATTTTAAATTAAATTGTATAAAGAAGAACAAGAACAACATCAAACTTTGAATATAAAACATTTTTAAACAATAATTTGAAGTTAAGGTCACACGATTAACATATAATATCACATAACATGTTAATTCAAAGGAAAGTCAGTAAAGAAAAGGGGAAAGAAAGATGTCATGGAAGAAAAAACAATACTCAAAGGAGAAATTAAAAGAGGCAGTTGAGGAATTGAAGGCAGGAGCAAGTTTGAGGGCAACAGCAAAAAAATATGGCATTTCCCACTCTGCAGGACCACAAAAAAAGTAAATATGCCCATAACCCTCATCCTAATTCGGCCCTGACACCTGCAGAGGAAGAGGCTCTCATTTCTTTTATTTTCTGGATGGTGGACCATGGCTTCCCAGTGACAAGATCCCTTGTCAAAGTGCTGACCACTGGGATCATCAAGGAGAGTGGCAGAACCGAGAGCACCACTGTAAATCTGGAGAAGGGGCCAAGTGATGTGTGGTGGTCCAGGTTTAAGGCCCACTATCCAGAATTGACCTCACGGACAGCAGATTCCCTGGACAGAGCCAGAGTCCATGGTGCTACACCAGAGGCCATTGAAGGGTTCTTCAAATTGTATGAGGCCCTTTATGTGAAGCACAGTTTGGAGGGCAAGCCACATCTCATCTATAACTGCGATGAGACCGGCTTTGGAGACAAGCCTCGGACCAGGGAGAAGGTCCTGTGCCTGACTGGGAGGAAACATGTCTACCAGCAGCAGCAGAAGACGACCAGGGAGCACATCACAGTCCACTCCCATGGACTGTGATGCCTCCCAAGTAATGCCTATAAGCTGGATGAGCCCCCTCTATGGCATCCAGGAAAAGGGTTACATGGACTCAGAGCTCTTCCTGAAATGGCTCCGCCATTTTATAAGATATGCTCCTGAGGAGAGACCACTAATTTTAATCATGGACCAACATGAGACACTGCAGGGAAAACAAAATTAAAATTCTCTGCCCACTCCACACACATTCTTCAGTCCCTGGATACTGCAGGCTTCAACCCACTGAAGACTGCTTCCTCCACCATGGCTTCCAGGATGGGTCTGGTGCGAGGACATTGTTGTGAGGAAGAAGCAGTTTTCAGCTCTTCTCAAACATGTTTACCCCACTGCTGTCACAGCCCAAAACATCAAGGCTGGGTTCTGCAAGGCTGGCATCTTTCCTCTGTCCAGGGCTGCTGACACAACCCAGGTAATTTTGACTTTAATACAATGATAATTCATCCTCGAGCTACTTGCATTTCTTTTTAAGTGTGCTAATGAGTTTTACATATGTTTTATTTTCTTAGGTCATGAGAGTGCTCCCATCTGCAGATGGTAGTGATGCCACACCGTCCAGCGCTCCCACCACTCATTCAGCCACACCATCCAGTGCAAAGGAGGAGGAGGAGGAAAAAAGACAAGCCCAGGAGGCCAAAAGGCAAAAAGAAAAAAAAAGCCGGCTCCGACTGAAGATGAAGGAGAATACTGTTCTCTCTGCCATAGAGTGGTCCCACCTGGCTCAGGAGATGAGGCCATTGACGAATGGGTCCAGTGTGATCTGTGCCAGTTGTGGTTCCACCTGGAGTGCGCAGAGGAGGTGAAAATGCCAGACACTGACTGGCTTTACCATGTTGTCTGTCCACATAAAAACATGTTACACACACCCACACATAATGTAAATACATTAGTGCACATGGAAAGTAAACACGTTTAGTTCTAATTATTGTATTTTTAAACAGTTTAGTGTTAAATGTAAATAGTTGTAAACACAGTTTATATGCTGATTGTTGATGTGTGTGTCTGCATGATACAGTAGTTTAAAACATTTTTACGTGTTTTTAAACTCTCAGAATATTATTGTCACAAATACTGCCGTTTCAGTCTAACGTTACTTCAGTTCATGTCGTTCAGCTCCAAATCATATTAAACATCATGTTTCCTGTACCAACAAAACATCATACCTCTTTTGTTTTATTAGCTCAAAAGGCATTATTCTCTTCCTTTGATTTTATAAAGATCGGACATGTGCAAAGAAGAAAAAAATCTTTCTTCGGGCTGAATTAACCAATTAAATTTCATATCTGGAAAAGCCTCCACTCTCGCCCCTTTCACTCCTTTTCTTGTCTGTAGGAAATGTTTTAATTTTCTCAAGTTTGTAAGCACTTCTAACAGATCTGTTTTGCGTGACTAAATTAACCTGATATCTGAATATTAAATTTATCCTAGTGGGGCAGAGTCATCAATGTAACTTCTTAATATTACAATATTATATCTGATTTCTGACTCTGTTCATCGTTTTATCCTTGTCTGCTCCTCATTTCTTTTCTCATTCTGAGGCGCTAACAGTTACCAGACCTCGCTCTTCATCAGCGCCCTTAAGTTATTTAACAAAACAATACATTCACAAAACAAACAGCAAAAGATAGAGAATTGATAGAAAAACTTACTCATACCTTAGTAGCGTTCATAATATTCATTCTACTTGACTGTCTTCAGAACTCAGTCTGCTCGTTCGAATACTACAGTATTTCTGCTTGACTGCAAGATTTGCTCTGCTTCACAGTTTAAGATTACAGACACTTTTTCTGTTAGTAAACAGTTTTCTGTGGGCGGAGCTTAGGTGGAGGCAGAAAGTCAGCTTCACTGACGCTAGCTTGTTTTTTTTAAACAATGACTGGAGAAAATCCGATTCTACCTGAATATGTAAGGTCACTCACTGTCCAGGACCGCGATTGTTATTTGAAAAGGTTGACTTTACCGGACGAAACCAGATTGGGTGACCCGTACACGCTAGCTCAAAGGATGGAGGATCTGACAGGATTACCAACAGCTGAGTGACTCACATCTATAGAGAAACCTAACTTGTAGGCCTATAGTAAAGAGACACAGGCGAGTTTCTATCTAGTAATGAAGATGTATGTATTTCAATTTCAGCAGGCAACTATTTTTACAGCTACATGAACTGGGCCAAAATACAAAAAAAAAGAAAAAGTTAAAAACATGATGTATATATTATTTGAAGATGTATCATGTAATGGGCAAATAGTTATTTTAAAGTATACCTCCTGTAAATAACAAGTTTACAGTGACATTACAGTACCTTTACATACAGTATATTTAAAAATGTGAATATTTTCTAGAAAGAAAAATTACAGAAATTAATTTTGAACTTTCTTTTTGATTATTCTTTCTTACCAAGTTCTTAAAAATTCCAGCCACAATCAGTCACAATTTATATACAATTACAGATGATTAAGCATATAAATCGTCAGTTTGGTGTTTTACACACATCCACACAGACATTATTTAATACACAACATAGTCGTGAGATGCATTGGTGCGTAACACAAGCCATAATCCATAACAACAAAAGACAACACTTCATTTAACCTTTTCTGATAAGAAAATGTGCACTACAAACAGAAGCATTTTTGATGATCGTTTCTGTCCAGTCTGCTCGTTTTATGATGTCTGGTGATGTTATGGTGGTTCTCCACCAGGGTGAAAAACAATTCACCCGAAACAATGAAAGAGGACACCGAACAAGAACAAATCATCAGCAAGAGACAACTGGAGGGAAGTTTAAGAAAATATCAAGGTAAGCACATTATTTTATGATCTGTCCATCTGAGCATATGATTAATCCCTGGTGTTTGGTGCCCTTTCAATATTATAAAATGTAGAAAATCAAACAATTTTTTTATGTCTTCTTGTATAATCATGATAGGGAGTTTATCCACTATCTATGTTAGGGACAAATGAACAACAGTTTAAAAGACCTATGATTTTAATGTACGGCCATTGTGTACATTATTAACAGCTTATCTGGTGGCAAATTTGTCATTTTTTTCTTTTCATATATAAATTATATAAAATACATTTTAGTTTACTTTTTAAAGTAATAAGTTATCATCGACACGGAATTATTAGGGTTTTTTTTTTCTAAATGCAGGCAAAATTACTGGGTTTTGATAGAAAATAGTATATAAACAATACATTAGAAGTTTAAATACACTACTACTATGTACTGTATATGTTAAGTCTGATTATACATTTATTCATTTAGCAGACATTTTTATCCAAAGTGACAAAAAAAAAAAAAAAAAAAGGAAAACAAGCACTTCATCAATGAATTATAACAGGGTGGACACTAACAGATTAGACATTCTGACCTAAAGTTGGCAGTGCACAATGTCTGAGCAAAAATATCAAAATGCTTATCAAATAAAGAATTTCATGATTTTTAGCATTTTAATTAAAACTGCATTACTAATAAAATTAGACAGATTTTTCTCACATTATCTATTAGTTCTCCCTACAAGGAAGTGATGTCAGCTATCTGATTTATCTGTCATTTCATTGTGCCAGTGTTTATTTGACGGCACAGTTGTCAGTGTGGGGAATAACTTGAGAGACACAAAGGTTTTTTTTTTTTTTTTTTTATTGTTAAACAGAATTTAATATTTAAAAAATTCTGTAAAATTAGAATACAGTATATGAAAATTTTTCAATCACAGTAACTATTATTCTGATAAAAATATAGTTGATACAAGAGTATAATACTTTCTTCTTTTGCCACAGGATCTGAAACTGCCTCTACCTCTCAGATTGACACTGTCTCTTGAGACTACAACTCTCTGAAGATCTGAGCCCCTTTTAACTTACAACCTCTGTCCTATTCTTTATATCAGTGGTCTCAAACTCAATTCCTGGAGGGCCTTAGCTCTGCAGAGTTTAACTCCAACCAGCTCCAACTCACACCTGCTTGGAAGTTTCTAGTGATCCTAGGGGCTGTTTCGTAAAACAAGTTTACCAATTAAGCCAAGTTTATTTCAGTTAGTCTCACTTATTGTCAGTTGATTTGGTTCAAAATAACTAACTGAAATAAGCCTGGCTTATTTGTTAAACTTGTTTTATGAAACAGGCCCCTGACGACCTTGATTAGCTGGATCAGGTGTGTTTGATTAGGGTTGGAGCTAAACTCTACAGGACAGCGGCCTGTTTGAGACCAATGCTTTATATGGTGCAATAAAAATACCTTTTTACTTCTAGATTTCATTCCTATTTTCTAAACTGTACTTTATGGAAGATAATTCATGCCACAGTGAAGTGCACGGTAGGAGCAATGCTAAATGCAATACACCAGCATTGCATTTCATGTCTGAAATCATTCCAGAGTCGAAAGCAATGCTGTCTTATTTCATTTATTTCCTTTTGAAAAACAGTTCATGGATTTGCTTTTTTAGAAATAATTTGTAACAAAAGGAAATGTCATGAGCTCAAATACATTGCATTCCAACTGTTTTGATGCTTACACCTTGCAAGTTAGGCACATTGTTGAATATCGTATGAACTACATGGTATTCAGTGACGTTACCAATATTTAACTTGTTCAGTGCAGTGTTAACTAGTGTTGAGGTGTATCCCAATGTATTTGACTCACATATATGATCCCTAAATTCAAATTAAGTTTCCCTTAATTCAAATGACACATACTGAGAGCAGAGAGCACACAATAGTCTATTTTTAGCTCAAGGGTGCGTTACACTGCACTTTCCTTTCCACTGACCTGCATTCACATGCAAGTGAATGCAGGTCAGACTTTAAATAGGCAGGATTGCAGCATTGCAGTAAATGGCCCAATTTACCCCCAATTTACATGTATTATATGTTATATGTATGTTATATGTATTATATGATGAATTGTTTTTTTTTTTTTAAAGAGATACCAGAGAGGGTCACATATTACAATCATTGCAATGTCACGTGGTGAAAGACTAGTGTTACCACAGCTTCAAAACCAAGCACGCACACATACACACTTATGAAGTCACTAGATTGTCTACAGCGATGTCATGTTCATACACTATGGCATTATTGAAACAAACTGGAAGACTATTCTGCTCTTCACAGTAAGCATGATTAACGAAACACTACATACCTACACATCTTAAATTAATCTCTACAAAGCCTGTCACTTTTCTCTTCAAGCATTTTATGCAATTAGTTCTCCAAACAGAACGAACACACACATACACAACTGCTCCAGATGATACTCGCATCTCAAAGAGATGGACTGTGTGTGCAATGTGTGGCCCTGGAAAACCCTACGTTATGGGTATAAAATATCAAAAATTGCAATATCTGAAATCTAAAATGTGTGAAACGGGCGTTATAGCAGGTAGTGTTTCTGACACACTCTTCACCCAAACCAACAGGTTCACAACTTCTTCCACCTGTAACGGTAGTACTGCTTGTTCCCCTCGCCGCATCGACTCAACTGCATAAGCAACTGGGCAAAAGATTCAATGCTGTATCAGATGCAGGTAATAGATGGCCAGTGTAATGCTTCAAAATTAAATTTTCAGACCATATAGTGCATATACAAAAACTAAAAAAGTGAAACTAAACATTATCAGTAAAAAAAAAATAAATAAATAAATAAATAAATGAAACCAGAGTAGTTATAAGTAAGGATAGTTCACTCAGTCGCTAAAATTGTACCACTATTTTTCAGAGGTGTAAAGTACTTGAGTAAATGTAACTAATTACTGTACTTAAGTATCTTTTCGGGTACTTTGTATTTGTACTGAGTATCAAAGATATTAGCAGCTTTTACTCTCTACTTCACTACATTTTTGAATGAGTATCTGTACTCTTTACTCCACTACATTTGAAATGAGTGTTGGAGTTACACATTACATTTTGTATGGCACCTAGCTTTTCTGCAGCAGTTTATTTATGCTACAAAAGATGTGATATTGCCAACTACAGGGCACTGAATCTACTATATCTTGTGCATTTTGCCCTTACCCAAACTTGTCAACAAGGCTACTTTACGTGAATGTGATTTTCTTAGCCAGTAGTTGTGAATCACAGATGTTTTATATGAGATGAGGACATGACTGCAGCTGCCAACGAGGCCGAAACCAGCACATCCAGTGCAAGAAGACTTTGTCTTTTTAATTTTACTTAACATTATTTTATGATCTGTCCATCTGAGCATATGATTAATCCCTGGTGTTTGGTGCCCTTTCAATATTATAAAATGTAGAAAATCAAACAATTTTTTTTATGTCTTCTTGTATAATCATGATAGGGAGTTTATCCACTATCTATGTTAGGGACAAATGAACAACAGTTTAAAAGACCTATGATTTTAATGTACGGCCATTGTGTACATTATTAACAGCTTATCTGGTGGCAAATTTGTCATTTTTTTCTTTTCATATATAAATTATATAAAATACATTTTAGTTTACTTTTTAAAGTAATAAGTTATCATCGACACGGAATTATTAGGTTTTTTTTTTTCTAAATGCAGGCAAAATTACTGGGTTTTGATAGAAAATAGTATATAAACAATACATTAGAAGTTTAAATACACTACTACTATGTACTGTATATGTTAAGTCTGATTATACATTTATTCATTTAGCAGACATTTTTATCCAAAGTGACAAAAAAAAAAAAAAAAAAGGAAAACAAGCACTTCATCAATGAATTATAACAGGGTGGACACTAACAGATTAGACATTCTGACCTAAAGTTGGCAGTGCACAATGTCTGAGCAAAAATATCAAAATGCTTATCAAATAAAGAATTTCATGATTTTTAGCATTTTAATTAAAACTGCATTACTAATAAAATTAGACAGATTTTTCTCACATTATCTATTAGTTCTCCCTACAAGGAAGTGATGTCAGCTATCTGATTTATCTGTCATTTCATTGTGCCAGTGTTTATTTGACGGCACAGTTGTCAGTGTGGGGAATAACTTGAGAGACACAAAGGTTTTTTTTTTTTTTTTTTTATTGTTAAACAGAATTTAATATTTAAAAAATTCTGTAAAATTAGAATACAGTATATGAAAATTTTTCAATCACAGTAACTATTATTCTGATAAAAATATAGTTGATACAAGAGTATAATACTTTCTTCTTTTGCCACAGGATCTGAAACTGCCTCTACCTCTCAGATTGACACTGTCTCTTGAGACTACAACTCTCTGAAGATCTGAGCCCCTTTTAACTTACAACCTCTGTCCTATTCTTTATATCAGTGGTCTCAAACTCAATTCCTGGAGGGCCTTAGCTCTGCAGAGTTTAACTCCAACCAGCTCCAACTCACACCTGCTTGGAAGTTTCTAGTGATCCTAGGGGCTGTTTCGTAAAACAAGTTTACCAATTAAGCCAAGTTTATTTCAGTTAGTCTCACTTATTGTCAGTTGATTTGGTTCAAAATAACTAACTGAAATAAGCCTGGCTTATTTGTTAAACTTGTTTTATGAAACAGGCCCCTGACGACCTTGATTAGCTGGATCAGGTGTGTTTGATTAGGGTTGGAGCTAAACTCTACAGGACAGCGGCCTGTTTGAGACCAATGCTTTATATGGTGCAATAAAAATACCTTTTTACTTCTAGATTACTTCAGTTTATTTATGCTACAAAAGATGTGATATTGCCAACTACAGGGCACTGAATCTACTATATCTTGTGCATTTTGCCCTTACCCAAACTTGTCAACAAGGCTACTTTACGTGAATGTGATTTTCTTAGCCAGTAGTTGTGAATCACAGATGTTTTATATGAGATGAGGACATGACTGCAGCTGCCAACGAGGCCGAAACCAGCACATCCAGTGCAAGAAGACTTTGTCTTTTTAATTTTACTTAACATTATTTTATTTATCCGTTACACTGAAGAGACCTTTTTGAAGGATATTGTTTTTTGTTTTTGTTTTTGCAATTTTGAGGTGTTCAGTTTTATTTTGGTTTCAGAAAATAAGCGTGATTGCTCTCCTCACAAATCAGCTCTTTCTTGTTTTTGTTGCGTTTTCTGTGCCTTGTCTTGGACTTTCCTGTCTCCCATGGTGCTTGTAGTCAGTTTGTATCTTATCTTGTTCAGCTTGTTAGCCTCCTGTATATATATATATATATATATATATATATATATATATATATATATATATACAGCCCTAGTGTTTCTTTAGTTCTTTGTGAGTTGTTGAATGTAATGATTGTCTGTTTGCCTGTCATTCTGTTCTTTGTTCCCTTTGGTTTTTGGCTTATTGTTTGTTCTAGCTTTTCCATGAAATATGTGCACAGATCCTTGCCTCTGCCTCCAGATGGGAAACTCTGAGTTTTAGGTTACAGAACAGCTGAACTGAGTTAGTTCAGTCAACTCTAAGTAGGTTGACTCTGAGTTAAGCGTGTGCGCCATGACTATGAAAAGTCATGATCAGTGGAGCTCTGAAATTACAATTCACCATGGCAACAGCTCCCGACAAAAAGATGTCCGCGCGCGTACTTCCGTCAATGCGTAACTTTAATTCTTAATAACTATTAATAACTTAATAACTGTTATAATATCAGAGGTGAAAACTGTAAATTATCGAACTAATGTTCATTTTAATGTTATCCCATGGAAAAAAAATTAAAAAGACAGAAAAAATAAACTAGAACGTGGCAGCAGCTGAAAATGAAGTATACAAACACAATTCAATCAAACTAAAGCTTTTAAGCATGAAAGGTTACATTTACATTTAGTCATTTTGCAGACGCTTTTATCCAAAGCGACTTACAATTGGGGAATACATAAAGCGATTCGTCTTGAAGAGGCAATCAGACAGAGGAAGTGCTCGTAACAACAAGTCTCAGGCATTGTTCAAATAAGTACAAGCTAGAAAGGAAAGGAATAAATAAAGAGAAATAAAGTTTTTTTTTTTTTTTTTTTTTTTTTAAGTTTAGGATGAAGTCAAGTAGTGCTGAAAGAGATGAGTTTTCAGTTGTTGCTTGAAGATTGATAGGGATCCAGCATTCCGGATAGGGGTGGGAAGATCATTCCACCAGCCAGGAATGGTGAATGAGAATGTTCTGGAGAGTGATTTTGAGCCTCTCTGTGATGGTACCACGAGGCGTCGCTCACTAGCAGATCTCAGACTTCTGGAGGGGGTGTAGATTCGTAATAGTGAGTGGAAGTAGGTGGGTGCTGAGCCTGTGGTTGTTCTATATGCAAGCATCAGTGTCTTGAACTTGATCCGAGCTGCAACTGGTAGCCAGTGCAAGGAGATAAAGAGAGGTGTAACATGGGCTCTTTTGGGCTCATTGAAGACCAGACGTGCCGCTGCATTCTGAATCATTTGTAGAGGTTTGATTGTGTTTGATGGAAGTCCAGCCAGAAGAGCATTGCAGTAGTCCA
The DNA here is from genome assembly GCA_039654775.1 of Spinibarbus caldwelli. Lineage (NCBI taxonomy): Eukaryota > Metazoa > Chordata > Actinopteri > Cypriniformes > Cyprinidae > Spinibarbus > Spinibarbus caldwelli. The sequence goes on from CM077218.1 coordinate 13,600,953, forward strand.
GCCTAGAAATGACAAGGGCCTGGACAAGAAGTTGTGCACCATGCTCTGTCAGAAAGGGCCTGATCTTTCTGATGTTGTGTAGTGCAAACCTGCAAGATCGAGCAGTCTTTGCAATGTGCTCTTTGAAGGTCAACTGGTCATCAAAGATTACACCAAGGTTTCTGACCGAAGTTGATGGGGCAATTGTTGATGAACCTAACTGAATCGTGAAGTCATGCTGTAGGGTTGGAGTAGCAGGGAAGACAAGAAGCTCAGTCTTTGCCAGGTTGAGCTGTAGGTGATGTTCGTTCATCCATGCCGAGATGTCCGCCAGGCAGCCTGAGATCCGTGCAGCTACTGTTGGATCATCTGGTTGAAAAGAGAGATAGAGCTGTGTGACATCAGCGTAGCAATGGTAGGAGAAGCCATGTGCCTGTATGATGGGACCCAGTGATGTCGTGTATGTAGAGAAGAGGAGGGGTCCAAGAACCGATCCCTGAGGAACCCCAGTGACCAGTTGATGTGCTTTGGATACCTCCCCTCCCCAGGCCACCCTGAAAGACCTACCAGTGAGATAGGATTCAAACCAGCGAAGTGGAATTCCAGTGATGCCCAGAGATGAGAGGGTAGACAGGAGGATCTGATGATTAACAGTGTCAAACGCAGCAGATAGATCCAGCAGAATGAGGACTGATGATTTGGAGTCTGCTTTTGCAATTCGCAGGGCTTCAGTGACTGAGAGTAGCGCAGTCTCAGTTGAATGGCCACTCCTGAAACCTGACTGTTTAGCATCCAGTTTGTTGTTCTGTGAAAGAAACAATGAGACCTGGTTGAAGACAACTCGTTCGAGTGTTTTCGCTATGAATGGAAGGAGAGAGACAGGTCTGTAGTTTTCAGTAAGAGAAGTGTTTAATGTAGGTTTCTTGAGCAGTGGGGTTACCCGAGCCTGCTTGAACGCAGTGGGGAAAATGCCTGTGAGGAGAGATGTGTTGATGATGTGTGTGAGTGCTGGTAAGAGTGTGGGAGAGATTGCTTGGAGAAGGTGTGATGGGATTGGGTCTAGAGGACATGTTGTAGGATGGCTGGAGAGTAGAAGTTTGGATACCTTTGCCTCAGTGAGTGGACAGAAGGAGAAGATGGGAGTTTTAGCAGTGGATGTGGTTGGTTGGAGGTCGTGCGTGTGTGGAGGAGAGAACTGACTACTGATTGTTCTAGTTTTGCCTGTAAAAAAAGTGGCAAAGTCATCAGCTGTTATAGAAGTGGTGGGAGGTGGTGGAGGGGGACAGAGGAGAGAATTAAATGTTCCGAAGAGATTACGCATGTCTGGAGCGCTGTTGATCTTGTCGTGGAAATGTGAGGATTTGGCAGTGTGGACTTCAGCAGAGAAAGATGAGAGCAAAGACTGATACCTACTCAGGTCCGACGGATCGTTTGATTTGCACCATTTTCTCTCTGCCGCTCTGAGTTTGGTCCGATGTTCACGAAGAACATCGGATAACCAGGGGTTAGAAGGGGCAACCTGTGCTGGGCTGGAGGAGAGAGGACAAATGTCGTCAAGACAAGAGGTTAAGGTCTGGCATAGAGTGTCAGTAGCTGCATTCACATCCAGAGATGAGAAATGGGTAGGTGAGGGAAGAGAGGAGGATACTACAGAGGAAAGATGTGAGGGAGAAAGGGAGCGTAGGTTTCGTCTAAAAGTAACCGGTAAGGGGGTTGATGGCACACGGGTATCAAAAAGTAAATGTAAATGAAATTAAGAAATGGTCAGAGATATGTAGTGGTTGCACCAGAATGTTATCTGCAGTGCAATTGTGTGTGTAAATTAAATCAAGTTGGTTGCCTGATTTGTGCGTGCTAGAAGTGGTAAGGCGTTTGAGATCAAATGAAGCTAGGAGTGAATGGAAGTCTGTAGCATAAGGCTTGTCTAGATGAATGTTCAAATCGCCAAAAACTAAGAGTGGAGTGCCATCCTCCATGAAAGAGGACAGCAACCCGTCCAGCTCCTCTAGGAAGGTGGCTAGAATTTGGCCAGGGGGACGGTAAATTACCACAATCTGGAGTTTTATAGGAGCTGTTACAGTAATCGCATGACATTCAAATGAGTTGTAATTGCATAGGGGAGAGTGGGTTGAGTATGTCCAATTCTTTGAAATGAGCAGCCCAGTACCCCCACCCCGGCCAACTTGACGTGGGGTGTGAGAGAAAGAGAAATTGTTAGAGAGAGCAGCTGGGGTTGCTGAGTCTTCTGGACGAATCCAGGTCTCAGTCAAGCCCAAGATGCTGAGTGTGGATTGTAAAGAAAAAGCAGAAATGAAGTCAGCTTTGTTGACCGCTGACTGACAGTTCCAGAGACCCACAGAGAAAGAAAAAGGTGCGGTAGAAGATGTAGAGATAGGGCGCAGGTTAGCAGGATTACGTTGCCGTCTGCGTGTGATGTTAGAGCGTGGTTGATAGACAACTGGAATGGTTTGGAAACACATGATCGAGGTGGAAAGAAAGAGGACAGAAAAAAAGAGTGTGTGAGGGAAGATAGAAATGATACTTAAGTTCGTTGCTCGGTTAAAGTCGCGCAGGAAAAAGTCGTTAGTCTTCACACGAGGAGGCTGAACACGACGCTTCCGCAGACGCTTCCGCGTCAGCACACGGACATCAAATAAATACACAGTCTAACAGACTAGAGTGAAAACAGCCGTGGCCGGCTTCTGATTAGCCCAGCCAATAGCCCAACGGAGTGCTAATAGCTCAAGACGAAACTAACACTTAGCACAAGAAGCAATGCAAATGACACAGGCTCCTTCTTAGCCGAGGCGCAAATTATTATAATTACCAGTAAGTGCAATCAAAAATATAAACCTCAACGAAAAAGCAGAATAGAAATAGGTAGGAAACGAAGTATTCCTTCCTAGCAGCAAGTAAATAATTTAAACAACAGATCTACCAACAAGTATTACAACAACACTTAAGCGCTGCCGTCCGTCTCTTCTGGTGACTAATCTGGTGATTAGTCACCAGATTAATCAGTCTGGTGTCTAAGGTTGATTAGTTGATTAGTCTGGTGACTAAGGTTCATGGGTGTAGGCTAAATTACGCTACTTTACAAACATTTGACATTAAATATCATTGTGTTTATTTCAGTGCGCTGCAGTTTTTTCCACATAATATTCTCTATTTCTTAATTAGAGTAATAAAATTAATTACTGACTTCTACTCAGTCGACAGCAAACACCAGCACCACTGACAGATGAAGAGGAGATGGTCAAATATTGGAAGATTTTTAAAATCCAAAAGTAAAAAGAAAAACTGTTGCTTTTGTATTAGGAAATAAAGATGACCAAAAAAATTGTGAATAATTTGTGTTTATTAACAGCTGTGGTGGTGGTTACGGATCGTACTACCCCTCAAACTGGCATCCTTCCATTCCATACAGTGATCAGTTTCATTTTCAGAAGGTGCAATGAATATGCTTGTCATCAATGCATCCAACCACACTGGAAATCCTGAAGGAAATTCTGATTATTGAGTTACTTCCAGAGGTCACAGAAATATTATCAAGTGAACGTCATTTATCAGATTAGCCTAATTTAAACCGATTTCTACACCACTGACCTACAGTCCTTTGATACTCCTCTTTGACGTATTTGTGCACAGGGAAAAATTCTCAGAATGAGTGTGAGCGCGATGCACACTTTCCTTAAAATCTGCATACAGGACTTATAACGTGCTCTGCATTTCCGATGTTTTGAAGAAAACTACCATTTAAAATGGTACCGCTCAAATAAATATGCACGTGAATACGGTGTAAAAAAAATAAAAATTAAAAAAATTAAATAAATAATAACATAAGGCATTTAGTCTCGTTTCCATGAAGGGAAAAAACTAATTTAAGTGATTTTTTTTATTTTTTTATTTTGCAAATGATCTGGCAATGGGGTAAGAAATTAAAAATAGCCTATTCTTGTTTCCGTTTGCATTAAGATTATTTTTCTTGGAGAACAATTTTATATTTTAACAAAACGAAATATCTAGACTAAATATCGTTTTTCATCTATAGAAAATGCATCTTAACTTAATAATTTTTAAATATTTGTACTTGAAATAATACTCAAAAATACTCAGTAAGAAAATCAATTTTGCAGCGTGAATGAATGAGGTATTAAAACATCGCTTACACTTTAAAAAGGGGGAGGAGACGGAAAGAAACTCTGGGTTTACCGAAGAAAACCTGCTCCCGACCAGGTTAGGTTCAGTAAGTTACCACGGTAACTGACTCGGAGTATAAGTTACCTCTCTTTCAGAAATGGGCTTGACTTACCCTGCTGTCCCGGGTTTGACAAACCTCCTATTTTGAAACGGAAAACCCAGAGTTTCCCTCATTTCAGTGTTAACATACTCAGAGTTTTCACTTAACCTCCTTTCTGAAACAGGCCCCAGGTTTGAGCTCGTGTACGCACGTTTTTGAGTTACCTGAACTTGCAAGCAGCATAGTAAATCAGGTGGAGAATTGTAGAATGACAGCATTTTGTTCATTTAAGTTCTTTTCCTGACTGTCAAACGAAGCTCATTAGTCGATCGTTAACCAGTAAGATTAGAATGTCTTTTTTTGTTGTTTTTTGTTTTATACAGGGCTTTAGCTTTATATGCGCAAATAGCAACGTAAACAACAGACCACGATTCACACAACCTCGCATCACGCACCTACAGCGCTTCTGTGAACGGAGAAAAACAGAAATTAAGTCTATAAAAGGTATAAAATAAATAGGACCACACAAAATATACAGTATAATAGGCTATAATATAATTAATCGATTAAAAAAAAAAGGAAAAAAAAAACTGCAACAAGTATAGGTTATGCTTGTTTTTGTGACATTCTTAATGTATTTTATTTGTGACACTCTTAATGCATCTGATTTCTTTTCTTTATATCTTTATTTGATTTAATCTATCTGATCGCACAGGCGCCTCACGCACACACAACATTAGTTCTAGCGTTGCCTGACATTTCAGCCATTCATCATCAAACTAAAATGCAGTCAACCAAACATAAAAGTTACACTTTATTTTAAAAGGCCCGCTGTAAAATCAGCGTGTAGCACCCAAAAAAACATTTTTGCACATGTGAAGTATTTTACACGGATATTAGAACATGAGTGAAGTACCTATAAAGCCTTGTTTAGGGTACATAATGAACAACAGTTAAGCAACCAAATGTTACAAATATGGCAAAAATCAAAACATTTGGATTCTTGTGGTGAGACAGGCTCGTGAGCCCTGTGCCGTTTCAGCTTTGCTTGACATTTGTATGCTGTTTATAATGAATGCCAATATAGCCTAATTTGTGTTTTATTTTATAGTTTGATATATAATTTTATACTTATTTTTCATTCTTATTCTGTTCTGAATACCGTTAAATGTAAAATTTGTTGTAGAGTGAGGGGAACTAAATAGGCTATAATGTTTATATTTAGGCTACCAGTATTTTAATTACATAAATTGTATGTATAAATTACATAAATTAATGTAGCCTAATTGTTTGCAATTACAAGGTTAACGGGTGTTTTTGGAGTAAGATCAATTTCTCTTTCATGAGATTACTTACTCTTTTTGGCCGGATTTTGTTTCTCCGTGTCGTAAACTCTAGGGGCAAGGCTTCTAAACCGGGGTGTTTTTAGGGGCGTGATATTAAAATGACAATTGTTTTCTGCCGCCACATTTATCAATGTGCGATCATTCGTACGATGAGATTGGCAGCATACGAATGTTTCATGAATCACATGTGAACTCATGTAAGTCGTAAGTTGATTTGTGTGCATGGATCTGCACTCGTTTCTATGTTAGATTGATAAATGAGTCCCATATTGTGTGCTGGGGTTAATGAATGAATGAATGAGGCATTTACAGGTGCATTTCAATAAATTAAAATGTCGTGGAAAAGTTCATTTATTTCAGTAATTCAACTCAAAATTGTGAAACTCGTGTATTAAATAAATTCAATGCACACAGACTGAAGTCTTTGGTTCTTTTAATTGTGATGATTTTGGCTCACATTTAACAAAAACCCACCAATTCAATCTCAACTAATTAGAATATGGTGATATGCCAATCAGCTAATCAACTCAAAACACCTGCAAAGGTTTCCTGAGCTTTCTAAATGGTCTCTCAGTTTGGTTCACTAGGCTACACAATCATGGGGAAGACTGCTGATGTGACAGTTGTCCAGAAGACAATCATTGACACCCTTCACAAGGAGGGTAAGCCACAAACATTCATTGCCAAAGTAGCTGGCTGTTCACAGAGTGCTGTATCCAAGCATGTTAGCAGAAAGTTGAGTGGAAGGAAAAAGTGTGGAAGAAAAAGATGCACAACCAACCGAGAGAACCGCAGCCTTATGAGGATTGTCAAGCAAAATTGATTCAAGAATTTGGGTGAACTTCACAAGGAATGGACTGAGGCTGGGGTCAAGGCATCAAGAGCCACCACACACAGACGTGTCAAGGAATTTGTTAAGCCACTCCTGAACCACAGACAATGTCAGAGGCGTCTTACCTGGGCTAAGGAGAAGAAGAACTGGACTGTTGCCCAGTGGTCCAAAGTCCTCTTTTCAGATGAGAGCAAGTTTTGTATTTCATTTGGAAACCAAAGTCCTAGAGTCTGGAGGAAAGGTGGAGAAGCTCATAGCCCAAGTTGGTTGAAGTCCAGTGTTACGTTTCCACAGTCTGTGATGATTTGGGGTGCAGTGTCATCTGCTGGTGTTGGTCTATTGTGTTTTTTGAAAACCAAAGTCACTGCACCCGTTTACCAAGAAATTTTGGAGCACTTCATGCTTCCTTCTGCTGACCAGCTTTTTAAAGATGCTGATTTAATTTTCCAGCAAGATTTGGCACCCACACTGCCAAAAGCACCAAAAGTTGGTTAAATGACCATGGTGTTGGTGTGCTTGACTGGCCAGCAAACTCACCAGACCTGAACCCCATAGAGAATCTATGGGGTATTGTCAAGAGGAAAATGAGAAACAAGAGACCAAAAAATGCAGATGAGCTGAAGGCCACTGTCAAAAAAACCTGGGCTTCCATACCACCTCAGCAGTGCCACAAACTGATCACCTCCATGCCACGCCGAATTGAGGCAGTAATTAAAGCAAAAAGAGCCTCTACCAAGTATTGAGTACATATACAGTAAATGAACACTTTCCAGAAGGCCAACAATTCACTAAAAATGTTTTTTTATTGGTCTTATGAAGTATTCTAATTTGTTGAGATAGTGAATTGGTGGGTTTTTGTTAAATGTGAGCCAAAATCACAATTAAAAGAACCAAAGACTTAAACTACTTCAGTCTGTGTGCATTGAATTTATTTAATACATGAGTTTCACAATTTGAGTTGAATTACTGAAATAAATTAACTTTTCCACGGCATTCTAATTTATTGAGATGCACCTGTATATAGCGCTTTGTATATTGCTGTATGCCCAAAGCGCTTTACAATCATGTGGGGGGGTCTCTCAACCACCACCAGTGTACAGCATCCACCTGGATGATGCGACGGCAGCCACATGACAACAGCGCAAGTGTGCTCACTACACACCAGCTACAGGTGGAGAGGAGAGAGAGATAGAGCCAATCAAGTTGTTGGGGATTATTAGGAGGCCATGATTGATAAGGGCCAGTGAAGGGAATTTGGCCAGGACACCGGAGTTACACCCCTACTCTTTTACGATAAGTGCCATGGGATTTTTAGTGACCACAGAGAGTCAGGACCTCGGTTTAACGTCTCATCTGAAAGACGTTAAGCCTATATTAAGGCCTAAGTGGAAGGATTATACAATAAATAAATACAAAAAGTATAAAACTATGCAGAGTTTGCGGAGTTTCATAATAAATATTTTAAATATAAAATGTATAAAACCACTTACAGTATATACAGTTTTTAAATATCCCTAAGGGATGGAAAAAAGGCCGTTTTCTGCTTCTCTCCATGTCTTATGCAGTGACCTGAAACAAGCCTAAATAAGCTTTTTTGACACTAAAAAACAGCATATAAAAACATGCCTAGTAAAAAGGAGGCAACATTCTTGAAGAACACAATTCAGATCTTTATACATAGAAAACATTTCATACAGTGTAAACATTTTTCATTGATGTGAATGCTGATTAGATGCATTCTGGTTATGTGGTGGGTGTATAGGAAAACCCAACATTAACCAGTCATGATAAAGCATCTGCTCCAGAGGAATCCTGTGCTCTGGATGACGCTGCAGACAAGCCAACAAAAAATTATGCATTCTGTCCAAAAAAGGGAGAAATTTATTTCCTTAAACTTCACACGTTATCTTAAATCATTTGGTCTTTACCAAACATCTCACTTTGTGACACAGCAAATACAGACTGGCTGTTGCTTAAGCAAAGTCATTGGGATTTGGAAAACATCCATACAGCATTACAAACAGGAGCACCCCCAGTGAAAACACCACTGCAGGCTTTGCATGGTAAAATCTCCAGTGCACTTAGGTTCATGATCATGTTTTCCAGCTTGATGTCACGATGGAAACCGCCACGATAACAGCAAAAGTTATCAGCATAAATGACCTGCCACATAACGGTATGTGCTGTCTGCTCACTGAGGACACCTCCGCTGCATTTCAGAAATGTTCTCATATCCATGCTTGGCATGGGGCGCTCCATGACTATGAGGTAGAAGTCTGGTTTGTCCTGCCAGTCCAACAATTTAATTATATGCAGACAGCTGGGTTTCATTTGGCAATGACTGCCAGTGCAATCTCTAAAGGAGAAGGGGTTTAGGATGAAAAACCCTAAAAAGAAAGAAAATGTGATAATTAGACTGAAGTTGTTTCCCATGTAAGGACCTACAAATTGTTTCTCAATGGCAGTTTGCCTATTGAACATTATTTGTCTATGATTAACATGAATATAAGATAAGATGTTATTAATTGATTGAAAGGGAATTGAGAGCGCAGCATACTCAGAGTGGTGATATGTGTGGTACCTTGTGTCTTTTTGAAATATATTACAGCCACCTAATTAAAAAACAAACACATTTTCATGCGCGCAGGGGTTTCATTCCAGCCATAAATCCTGTAGAACAGAAATTTTGGGAATTTAAATACCAAGCGGTAATTTAAAACCTAGTAAAGAATCTTTAGTCAGTCTGACAGTTTAAACAGGTTGAGTTCTCTAAATAGTGGACATAAGATACATTAAAAGGACAAGAACCCAAAAATTGTAAGTAAAAAAAAAAAAAAAAAACCTTCCCTTAAGGCAACCCTTGTAGCGAATCCCTTTACACAGTAAGCCAAATCCTACCTTACCCAGATTTGTACTTACTGCAAACATGATCTGATAAAAGAAGTAAATGTAGATGACATTAAATAAAATTGCATATTATTTGTATTTGTTTCTAATTAATTTTGTTTCCATTTGACACACTAGAGGACTATTTAAGTGAACAGCTAAATGGTAATTAAAATAACGAAAAACTTAAATGTTACAGCTGTTTTGGGTTATGGCAGTAAACTTCTCCAGCTCTTTTGTTGGAACCGGGTCATTAAATGCCCGTTATAACCGTCCAAATGCAAAAGTTCAAAGTTTTTTTGTAAAATATCCCCTCGAAACATCTGCCTTTGGCGCATGTAGAAAGCCACCACCAGCGCCATTAGAAGCACCAGGATTAGGACCTTGCCAACAGCACCGTCGGAGAGGCCTGGGCGGTGAAGTGTGCACTCTGACTGGAGCCTTGATGGTTAAATTTGTGTCAGGCAGGATGGACTTGGTGGTGGTGGATCTGAGAAGGCGAGATATGAGCAAATATTAAAACATAGACAAAGAAATACATTAGAGACATTACATTAAAGGGATAGTTAAAATCCATTTGACACACTAGAGGACTATTTCAGTGAACCGCTAAATGGTAATTAAAATGATGAAAAACTTAAATGTTACAGCTGTTTTGAGTTATGTCAGTAAACTTACCCTTGTCCAGCTCTTTTGTTGGAATTTAGTCAGTGACACATCTACTTTCAGCCGCACTGCACAGGTAATGTCCCTATCCGCTGCTGGACTCACTGTGGTGTCAATGCCCTTGTCTATTTTGGGACTGACTCCACAGGCATTGTCTCCATCTGCTTCAGGACTCACTGGGACAGGCAATGTCCCTTTCTGAGACTCACTGCAGAGTCAATGCCATTGTGTGCTGTGGTTTTCACCACAGAATCAAAGCTGCCATCTGCTGACAAATACACTGTAGATTTAGTGTTGTCACCTGCTGAAGAACACACTGGTGTGTCCAGGACTTCAGGTTAGAAGATTTCTTGGACCTCCCGAAGACCTAAAATCCAGATAAAGGCAAATATTATAAATAAAACCCATATTTGAGGGTTTCTTCATTTAGGGGCACTTTTTACTTGGTATTTTGAAAAATCGAACTTTTCTAAATTATGTAAATTGTTTTGTTTCTGATCTTAAAATTCTCAAGGGGCAGTCGTGACCTAATGGATAGAGAGTCGGACTTGTAACCCGAAGGTTGTGGGTTCGAGTCTCAGATCCGGCAGGGATTGTCGGTGGGGGGAGTGAATAACCAGCACTCTCTCCACCCTTAATACCACGACTGAGGTGAGACCCTTGAGCAAGGCACCGAACCCCCAACTGCTCCCTGGGTGCCACAGCATTGGCTGCCCACTGCTCCAGGTGTATGTTCACTACTGTGTGTGTGCACTTGGATGGGTTAAATGCAGAGCACAAATTCCGAGTATGGGTCACCATACTTGGCCACACACCCCTTTCCCTTTTTTTTTAGTAGACACATTAGTTTCCTTAGTAGACCCATGATTACACAGTTGTACCTTTAACATCATTGTACTGTTAGCACCATACTTTGCTATCCAGCTACTTCAAACCTACAAAATGAGCATGAGAGATTTAAGCCTTTTTATACTCTTACATGCGCATCACAGAATTATATTTGTGACATCATCGGGGCTCATGCAGAAGTGAAAAAAAACATTTTTTAAAACATAAAATTAATGTCTTGTGGTACTATGGAATGACAACAATTATATGTTCAATTCTAGGTAAGTGAAGTGTCATTCTCATCTAGGCCACAGAGAGAGGAAATAACGAGCTATTGCACAACTTTTTTACAAGCCTGCTCCTTTTACAACCTTTTTTAGCATTTAGCTTTTCCATATTGCTGTTGAAGAGTTGTTACATTTTAAAAACAATTTTCAAAAACAATTAAGCGATAGTGCACACATGCAAACACCTTTTGTTGCAGATATAGAGATTTGAAATAAATGATAGGTAATAAAATGCTTACTGCAAGTCTCTATTTTTCAGGGTTAACTACAATCATAATGTGGCATAACTGCATAATCTAATTCCTCAATGTAAATCAAGTGGTAAACTTTGACAAATTATTTTAAATGTTATAATAGTGATTTTATAAAGTATAATTGTGAATTCAAAGACAAAACCTGTGAAAAGAACTATATTAGTGAGTTTCATGTCTTCTTGGACAATGAGTGGTCCTCTGCTGCCATCTAGTGGTTATAATTGCAATTTCAGGGACTTTGCCATTGAAATTTAGTGTTTTTCACCTTTTTAACTGCTACAAAAGACAACTATTGTCCTATCTCTATAAATGCTGCCTTTCGCATGCTTGTCTACAATCATATGAGACGTGCTCACCTTTCATGAAGTTCAGTTTTCTTAGAGAATTTATAGGCTTTTGGGTACACTAGGTAAAGACCATATAGTTACATATAGTGGTGGTGGTCGGGGCTGCAGTGGTCAGTGGTGGATCTGAGAAGGCGAGATATGAGCAAATATTAAAATATAGACAAAGAAATACATTATATAATTAGATAATTCACCAAAAAATGAAAATTCTGTCATTAATTACTCACCTTCATGTCGTTCCAATCCCGTAAGACCTTCGTTCATCATTAAAATAGTCCACATGACGTCAGTGGTTCATCCGTAATTTTATAAAGCTACGAGCAGTGGCATACCGGACACCCCTGCAAGCCCCTGCGGTGCGTGGGGCCCCCACCCCTATGGGGAACGCGATTTCTACCCGAAGGGGACCCTCTGACTTGCAGTTTGCGGGGGGGCCTCGATGATTTGCGTTACGCCACTGGCTACGAGAGTACTTTTCGTGTGCAAGGAAAACAAAAATAACATTATTCAACCATTTCTTCTCTTCCATGTCAAACTGAGCTGCACGTTCATGAAAGTGCCATGGCGTGTGGTCATGCTGACGCTGCAGCTGGTGTGCTGATGTAAACCTGGATGTTTCGCTCTTTTGCTTCATTCTAAGCGACGGGGCCGTCCCAGGGCTCGAGATTCACAGGGCGGGATGGGGCAGCCATGCTGGGTGCAATTAAAAAAGTTTGGCGGTCCGGTTCCGGAGAAATTGGAAATCATTTCTGGACCTAGGAAACATTTCAGTTGTGTTGCAGTCTATACAGGGTCAGAAAGCTCTCAATTTCATCAAAAATATCTTAATTTGTGTTCCAAAGATGAATGAAGTTCTTACGGGTTTGGAACGACATGAGGGTGAGTAATTAATGACAGAATTTTAATTTTTGGGTTAACATTAGAGACAAGTTTTTAAGAATATTCTGGCTGGTATTAACAACAAACAAACAAACAAACAAACAAAAAAAAATATTATAAATTATATTTGGTTTTATTATTATTAGGTCCCATCCCATTAAGGGGCGCAGGGCCCTAATGTTTTTCTCTGGATTTTTTTATTTTATTTTTTGGGGGCCTTAACATGCTCAAAACCTCTAGAAAATTGGTACACATATTGGAATCTGCGGCCTTCAGGACGCCGCAGAGGCTGGGAACCGGGCGTAGCACAGGGGCTCTACGGCACAACCTGGAACAATTTCAGAAAACTTGCTGCATGTCTCATACATACTTGCACACATAAATTAAAATAAAACTCAATACACATACAGATCTCGCTGAGCCGAACAACTTTCACGCTGCAAGTCATAGGCTTCGCCCAACATGAAGTGAGCTTTCAGGGTTTTCTGAGAAGAACTTCAATCTAATAATTTAATACTCCTTCCAGGTTTTTAAACCGATTGTCACCAAACTCAGTCAACATGATTTCAAGACATTGAGGATGTTAAATTGCTAGAGGATTTTTGATATCTCGAATGGTTTGGCCGTGGCGAGGCAATAAACTTATGGTGAGAAAATGGAAACAGAAAGTGTGTTATAACTTCTGCATACATTGATTGATTTTGATCAAACTTAAGGAATTTGTTTGAGTCTGATCACATGTGTGTGACAGGAAGGGATTCTTGATAGCTCAAATAGTGTTCCCATGGCAACTCATCAAACTTTAATGCTCTTTTTGGGGTTTTTGAACCACTTATGCTTAGAATTTCATGAAGCTAAGAAATTGGCATGGTATGGCAGCTCTGCAGCGCCACCTTTTGACTAAAGTGGGGGTTAAGTTTTATTTACATTCACCAAACTTGATATATATATTGATCTCATATAGACGGACAACTTTCTAATTTACAGTCATTGGCTCCGACCAACAGCAAGTTGGCTATTTTGGTTTTGATATACTCCGCTGCAATTTGGTCGATTCACACCAAACTATGTCAACATGTCAAAACTTCTTAATAATGAAAATAAAATAATTCTTTACAATTTAATAAAAATATTAACTATAAACTAATGTTGACCTTTATTTTTAACCAGATACAGTCACATCCTGCCATACGATGATGCCAGAGAACAGTACCGCCTGGGTGAAGAGTTGTTGTATTTTCAAATGTTAGAAGACACTGACATGACAAATGCGGACTCTGAAAGAACCTTCTCTGTGATAAGCCTCAACAAAACTGAGAGAATAAATAAATTGTCACTAGAGGGTAAACTGTCCTCTGTAATGTGCATAAAGGTGACCGAGATGGAACCATGCTACAAATGAGCCTCTGCATACAACAAAGAACATTCAACAAAATAGACTCATAAGCCATAAAAAACGTGTTAAATTTTACTTAATGATAAAAGCATAAATTGCATATTTGCATTGTTTTCCTAACAGTTAAATTTTTTTACCACCTAATTCTTTTCTGCACTTGTAAAAAAGGTACCTGATTCCAGGGGCGTCATGCACTCATTATTTGTCATGTGACACAGCAGCCACAATAGCACTTGGTTTTTTTATTTTTTCCTTTTTATTCAAAACATTCCCAAACGCATTAACTATATCATGAAATATCTCGATTGTCATCTAGATTACGATGGTCAAAGTAGCCTAATGTAACTATTATGCATAGTTAATAGACATGTAGTCTATTAACTATGCATAAAACCTGTCTGTTTACTTAATTAACAGATATGGGTGTCATGCCATAACAGTGGCGTGCCTTTTTTTTTAATTTTTTTTTTTAAATCACGATTCTCAATTTTATCACGATTCTTTTTCATGTTGGTTTTTCTATTTTTCAAGTTGTTTGAGCGTTACAGACAAACTAATTTCCCTATACTTTCAAGGTAACAAAGTTATAAAAAAGTATTGCGGATATTTAGGCCAAAGTGGGTGAAGATAAAAATCTTTGTTATTATTTTATCTTTGTTATTAAAAAATGACAACAATGATACACATAATATACAAATAAAATAAACAGTGTTTTATTTTCAGGTAGGCTACAATAGGTGTATTTAGCAGGAGCATTCAAGAAATTGAATGAACAAATATAAAAATAAAACACTATATAGATTCCTATTAAAGCAACTGTATTAAAGTTTTTCAGTCAAGAGTAGTGAGTGATTTTTCTGTGTTTTGGTGTTTTATTAACATTTAAGGAATAATTCACCCAAAAATAAAAAGTGTTATTTTTATACCATCATTTATTCACTCAAAAGTTGTTTTAAACCTGAATGAGTTTCCTTCTTCTGCTAAGCATAAATGCTATTTTGCAGAAGGTGGAAAACCAAACAGTTGCTGGTCCACAGCGACTTACATAGTATTTTTTTCCTACTATCAAAGTCAATGTGGAACAGCGACTGTTTGGTTACCCAGATTCTTCAAAATATCTTCTTTTGTGTTCAGCACAAGAAAGAAATTAATTCAGGTTTGGAGACAACATGTGACTGAATAAATAATGATAGAAATTAAATTTTAGGGTGAACTATCATTCATTTCATGTTCTGGCTTGGAAATGTAGGACCAGCATATACAGGTGCATCTCAATAAATTAGAATGTCGTGGAAAAGTTCATTTATTTCGGTAATTCAACTCATATTGTGAAACTCGTGTATTAAATAAATTCAATGCACACAGACTGAAGTAGTTTAAGTCTTTGGTTCTTTTAATTGTGATGATTTTGGCTCACATTTTACAAAAACCCACCAATTCACTATCTCACGATGGTGGTGCTTGACATGGGTAGTTTAGGGAACCCATATCTACACAACACATTTCCTTTCTTGCAAGATTTGGAGTGCTTCCTGTTGTTAAGTTGAACTTCGGTGACAATTTTATGAAGCTCGGGATCAGTGGTAGAGTCCGGCAACTGGCAGGTTATATATCGGTCAATAAAGTCACACACTACTTGGTCAGATTGATTTTCGAATTCGGGGGCCCCTTTTACCCAGGCCAGCAGATGAATGTATGGGCTTCCTCTGGCTTGAAACTCGACTCGATAGAAGTAATCCTCTACTTCCCCGATGGGTTGAGCAGGTGACAAAAGCTGATGATTCATTAATGCATCTACTCATTTCTCAAACATCTGCATGACGGTCATCCAGTCAAGCTCTGAAAAGACAACCTCTTCACCTTGCTGAGCCTTGATTGCTGTTATCACTTCTGGCCATCGCATTTCGAGTGCACTGAATGTGCAAAAAAAAGTCCCTAACTGCCCGATCATGCCCTGTAAATCTCTCAACGTTTTCTCCCAATAAGATGGAATGCCTCTAACTTGCGTAAAGCATAAACCTTGTGGCGTCACGGCTGTGGACTAGTCTTTCGACCTCAAAATCATCCTGAAGAAGCTTGTTGGAGATTCTACGTCCATCTTTTGTAACAGGTTTGCCTTTCCGCAACTGGATAGACATGCTATTTCTAGCCATGTGCTTTTCAGTGACAAACTATGTAAAGAATAGGTAACTCTGGTCTTTGGCAAAACGAGGATCCACGCAGAACAGTCTAGCATTGAAGTACATGCTTGGTGATAATGCAACTTCTCGTGCCTCATCAATTGTGTTCTGTCCAGGGAAAGCCATGGCTTCCAATTTTGGAATCTTGAAAAAACCGACTGGCTTTTTTCCTTGAGCAGGTGCAATACTGAAGATTCCCTCGCCGTACGATAGCAAGTCCTGTCCAATGTCAAATGGCTGCATGCATGTGTCCAGAGTGAGACCAGGCCTGAGTTATCCCTTTAATTACAGTCAGCAGCATGTTTAGTACTTGCCCTTTAAGACCTGCACGCATCTAATAGCATCCGTTTCTCTCAGCTGTTTACTTTCATTTTAGACATAACCAACTGAGTCTATACATAAACCCTGCATTTAAATTAGCACAAAAGATAACTTAGTTCAGTGATCAGGCACTGTTTGACAGGCTTTCTCGTGCGCGCGCTTTGGGTGTACCCCCTCAGAAAAAGCGCTCGTCAGAACAGCATACGAATGAAACGTTTAACGTTAACAGGTGTCCTGATATTTTATCCTACCCGTCAGATTTTCCTACCAGGGCTTACTTCGCATGCACACGTCAATATTGCGTCCTTTTTCTCACGCTGAACAACAATATTTAATGTATCTGCATTACTGTAAGGGTAGGTTTAGGGTTGGGGTAGGTGTAGACGTTAATAAAACAATCTAATAGGTAGAAAAAATTATTTATTGTTAGTTTCCGGTAGCTGTATCCCTTCTAGCCACAACCGCGAATATAACATAATTACTGTATTTGCAGTACTGTAAGGGTAGGTTTAGGGTTGTGGTAGGTGTAGACATTAATAAATCATAATTTGACAGGTAGCATTTTTCGTTGTTGAATTGTACTAACTATAATGGGAGGTAGCACAAATCGACAGAACACCGGCAAGGCTTTAAAGCAGATGCAAATAATGTACTTTTGTGAGTGCGAATAAGTGCAGTGTCCCGTGAGATGTATGGAGTCTAAAAATCAGGACTTTGTGAAGGTATAATGATACTCCAAGACATGATATAAACAAACAAACTATTTCAATAAAAGGGGAAGAAAACAACATGGAGTTGAGGAGAAAAGTGGTTGTCGGACGAAAAGAGGCCAACCAAATCTTTTCAGAATTCCACACCAGCCCATACGGAGCCCACGGTGGAACAGAAAAAAACAAAAACAAAGCTTGCCATTTCAGCTAGACACTACTGGCCTGGAATAGGGGTGGATATTGATAAATTGGTAAATACAAAATTATTCCCTTTCAACTTTGCTATGAGACATACAAATGGATTATGCTCTGGAATGCATTTCTCATGTGCTTATTTCTGAACATCAGGTTTTGCAGTGTGCCAAGTGCCAATTTAGCAGACTGTCCATCAGGCAGAAGCCCAAGTACATCCCAATGTGTGCATGTAAGCTTGATTTTCGACAGATGTGCATGGGTTTTGAGATTTAAATTTAAACAATTTAAATCTATTTATTGTGCTAATTAAAGATGGACAAGCCTCTGGAACTGCTGGGCATGGATTTAGTAGGGAAAGTCACCAGGACCAACAAGGGAAATGAGTACATTTATGTCCTTCTTGACTATTACACAAAATGGAACGAGGCCTATGCAATCCCAAATAAATCTGTAGCAATCGTCTCATGTTACATCATTGATTTTTTTTTTTAAAGGTGTGGGGCACCAAACAGAATACTGACTTACCAAGGTGCCGAGTTTGTGAACCAGGTTTGTGGTTTATTGAATGAACCAAATTCAGTATGCTTGAAAAAATGTAATGCGTGCATAAGATTTATGCGTGCGTAGGATTCTGATTTGCACACAACATTTACAGGATGGTTCATTGTATATTTATTTTAATGTATGTTTTGCAAACAGATCAATGCAGAACTCTGGGTCTTCCTCAATGTAGAGAGAAGCCTCTGTGCTCCATACCATCCATAAACAAATGGGCTTTTGGAAAAGCTAATGGAACCATTTAGAGGTGGACCTTCATTAACAGGTTGTTTTAAGTAAATGCAATATTTAGAGAAACTTTGGCATCTTTCCAGTTGGTGCAAACTTGTGGATGCAAGACCTGAAAAATGGGACGAGTATCTAAATGTGAAGTTTGGTCTTAGAACCAAGATGCAGCTGACAACTACAGTATGTTCTCTCCATTTCTCCTAATGTTTGGCATAGAGCCAGGATATCTTTGTGAGGTGCCTGAGATGTATGATGTACGTTATAATTCACATTGTTCCATGTAAATGTCATGTAGTATTCATTTACAAATTAATGAAATAATTAAATCTTCAGTGTTGTTTCTGAAAAGGTCAACAGGACAGGGGAATCTGTGACAGCTGAGGACACTATATCAAGGGCCAATTCTCTTAAGGAGAAAATGGACAAAATTAAGGAAAATGTTAAAAAAAAATAAAAACGAGGAGAGGAGACAGAGGGTGGCAGCGCAGCTGGTTGGGAACTTACGAAATATAAAATCAATACGAACCATCTCAAACTATTTAAAGAAGATGCACCCCGGATACTCCACAGAGATTTTCTAAGAATACAACCACATAAAAGAAGTCAAACTGGACCGTGTTCTTCACCCACACATATAGACTGCACCATCACGACATTACAACAAGCCTCCAGCTGACACCACGGATGTAAAGCATACTTGTTAAGACACACCCATCTTCTGACCCTTCCAGTTTTATTTCTACCAGGTAAACTCCCTTAATTTGTATGGCCCAAACCTTGTTATGTGAATAAGTATATCAGAGCCGATCCTCCCTGTACGCATGTTGCGTAAGGCCCCAGAAATACCAGGGGGCCCCCCTGCTCTCAAAGATGATTTAATTTTAGTTTAGGTTTTTGATGTTGGCCAGCGGTTATGAAAACATGAATGTTCCTTTCCTTCAATGCGACGCGCTGTCGCCCTGGCCCTTTCTACACAACATCCAAATCAGTTAAATCATGTAATGTGACTGTCGTATACAGTCTCCATGCCGTTCCTGCTCAATACTAAAAAATGAGTTAAAAGTGCACCGAGTTGCGGAACAGACACTGTATACCAGGTGCTTTCCGTGATCGCGATTCGAGAAATATAGTGCTTTAAATTTGTCAAAATGTCCGTCTTGGTGAGTTTTCACTAAACACAGTTGACTTAAGTAAACATAAATGGTTTGAAAAGTAATCGAATGCTAGTCAGTATATTAGATCTGTGCATTTTGTGACAATCCTACTGAATAAACCTGGTGCCGTGTGCCATTAACTGTTAATCAAACAAAAGAAAAAGAGAGAATTATTCACTGCTCTTTACTGAATATTGTCAAGTTGTGATTAATTTATATGGTGAAGTATATGCAGTGCTTTATTTTTTACATTTGATTACTTTAATGAATTTCTATAGGCTATTATAGGCTCAATTGTTTATTTTATTTATATATTTTTTCCTATTGTATTTTCCCTATTGTTTGTCATTTTTTTTAATTCAATCTTGTTTGTTGACTGTGAAACTGCTCTGAATGAATAGGTTAAGGGGTTGGGAAGCATTTTGGGATTTTTATGACTGCACAGACATCCATACCCGTTGCCACCCACCCAGAAAATACTCCTCTGGAAAGGCTAAAGCAATTTCTTAAAGGTAAGTTAATCTGGTTATTAATGCCAGTTTACAATCTGTTAACCTTCTGACAAAAAAAACAATTAAACATTGTGTAATTATTTTGTATTTAGCCTGCCTCTGTCGCTGAAGGTTTAACCCAGGGGTCTCCAAACTCAGTCCTGGAGGGCCTGTGTCATGTAAAGTTTAAGACCAAGGACCGAGTTTGGAGAGCCCTGGTTTGACCTCACCATGCTAAACATTCGACATGGACTAGGTGTGTAACGGTAAACAGATCTCATGGTTTGGTACGTACCTCGGTTCGGGGGTCACGGTTCGATACAATTTCAGTACAACAAGAAAAAAAAAAAAAAGAAAAGAAAATCTACCATGCTAGGTTTCTTTTCATTTATTTTGAACACACAGTAGTACAAATTTAAAAAAAAAATGTCCATCTAGATGTGAAAATAGTAAATATTATAATGTTATATAAAATTTGCAGTACATACATGCATACAAGGAATAAATACTTGAAATATATTTGATTTAGTTAACAGATAAACAAGGGGAAAAAACAGTGTGACATGTAACGTAGCCTATATATGCTGAGTTTCAGTTCATTTTTGTGACACGCTTAGTTTGTTCACAGAAAGGAAACTCAAATGGCAGAAAGCAACATCCTATTTGTTTTATTTTACAAAAGCACAATGTTTTGTTTTCACTGTGAGTGTACACAAATAAAAGTAGACATTTTACAATATTAATATTATTATTAATAAGGCAATAAATGACGGAGTGTTTTCAGTTGATTCTGCTGGTATAAGGAAACAGTTGAAGTGATCGCGCCGGTGCACACACTCACACACACACACACACACACACACACACACACAAATCATATCAGTTCCAGCATTGCTAACTTGACAGCGCAGTTGGTACTTTATCAAAATAAAATACAGTTAACCAAACATCAGCGCCTGCCTCTGTGTCACCATTGGAACGCGATTGAAGTACAAAGCCTATAATTTACATAATAAATAATAGTTTTGAATTCAGATACGTCCCAAATATGGAAATATTATGGAATATTTGGATTTGTGCCAAATGAAAGAGGTAGGATGCACGAGCACAAAGCTTCATTTCGTAAACAGTTGAATGCGCAAGCCTTAAAAGTGTACTCCTTTGTGAGTGAGAGACGAGTTCAGAATCAGCACATGGTCACTGTCTAGTGGGCTTTGTTTTCAAATGCGCAACTCATGGCATTCGCTGTTCTTCTGCTGGCAGTTATCAAACAGTGTTGCATTACTGTGGGCGCCCCCTTCTGGATTGAGGGTGAATTGCCTGTATTCATTGTAAGGCCTCATGCACTGAACCGAGATGTCCATACCATGACGGTTCGGTACAAATACATGCATCATTACACCCCTAATATGGACACATTTGAATAACAATAACATGCTGCATTTTATTTAGCATTTTATTATTTGTGCTAATGATCATTTTGTTCTGGGCTGTGTGTGTGCATTCATTTGTGTCAGCGGTACATACTCAGGGCTGTAGATCCTTTAGTTAGCAAGATGTAAATCATAATGTATTTTTCTTTTTTACCCAGTTGGACCCAGCAAACTATGAGGTCATAGTGGGCAGTGTAAATAAGTGCTACCATTGGTGGTAGAGAGCAATTTCCTTTCGGCTTTACCCAAGCGGCAACCTCCCAGTCTCGGTCCAACACGGAAGTGACTTAAACTGCAATTCATCGACTGGCTGCTAGAGACTGGCTCCAAAAGGGAGTCAGTCCCATAGACTTCCCATGTTAAAATGCCCAACTTTACAAACGAAAAAAAAGTTTACAGCCTGGTACAAAAAGTGGTTTTGGTATATATAGCTAATTTTGCCCTTTATGACAACTGTGAGGGGGTGATTTTTTTATAACTCATCCGTTTAAATTATATTAAGCCTTAAAATTCTGCATAATTAAGGGCGTGGCCACTTGAGTGACAGGTGGATTTCCGCTGCTGTCACCACTGTCACGCTAGGCGGGCATGGTTTCAGCAACCAACTCCACCCACGTCCCGCGTTTTTGCCCATTTTTGATTATCCGGGAGTGATGCACTGCCAAGATGGCAACAGCCACTTTGAGCTTCAAAAATGCTCTTCAGAAACCTACGGGTGACATCACGGACACTACGTCCATGTTTTTTTTTTACAGTCTGTGGTTTTACCTTAGCCCCTTAAAATATGATGAATTGATCTAATAAAATGCTGATTTCCACAATTGTGTTGTCTGAATATTTTACATATTACTGTAGCGTGGTTCAAAATAAGGAAGGAAGAAGTCAGAGTCAGCTTAACTGAGGCTCGCACTTTTATTCATCTTTCACAGTGAGCGGGACTCGTGCTAACGGCAATTCCCTTCACCATCTACATTTTGATTTCGGCAAATCAGTTTGAGCGAATGCAAACGACATGATCATTGATCATGAGTACAACATCCAGCTAGCCAAGAAAACATGCAATCTACCTGAGGGAAGAAGTCTTTCACTGTTGTAAGTTAATGTTGTTAAATAGAGAAAAAAAAAATACACTTTTTTTTTATTTTAACTTTGTGTATTCTTGAACTTAGACCTCATTATTGAAGCACAAATTCCAGCACCAAAAGCAGCCCACATGCTCTAAGTTGTCTTTAAATGTATGCATTTTGATTCATCGATAGGCTGTATGCTAACAGACACTATTAAAGGTCAAGTGAAATTTTCACTTGTCAAGTGTAATTTGCACTTGACCCACTTACTCACAGTTCCTCTCTCGTCTCTCTCCCGCTGCAGACCTTGCTGAATCATGGTCCCTTTTACCACAATTACCTAGGCCAGAGTTAGGCAATGTCAGTCCTGGAATGCCGATGTCCTGCAGAGTTTAGCTCCAACCCTGAAAAAAAACTCACCTGCCTGTAGCCCTAGTAATTCTGAAGACCTTGATTAGCTTGGTCAGGTGTGTTTGATTAGGGTTGGAGCTAAACTCTACAGGACGGCGGCACTCCAGGACCGATGTTGCCCTGACCTAGGCTGTAACCACCTTATTTTTCAACGCAGAAGTTAGCCATTTTCTGTGAATGTGTGAGACTTCCGGTTCATTAGCCGCTGTAGGGAAATAACAAGAACAACAACAAAATGCAGTGAATGGTAAAACTGTTTGCACTACAAACATACACTCACCGGCCACTTTATTAGGTACAACTGTTCAATTGCTTGGTAACACAAATTGTTAGTCAGCCAATCACATGGCAGCAACTCAATGCATTCAGGCATCTAGATGTGGTGAAGACGACTTGCTGAAGTTCAAACCGAGCATCAGAATGGGGAAGAAAGGGGATTTAAGTGACTTTGAACGTGGAATGGTTGTTGGTGCCAGACGGGCTGGTCTGAGTATTTCAAAAACTGCTGATCTACTGGGATTTTCACGCACAACCATCTCTAGGGTTTACAGAGAATGGTCCGAAAAAGAGAAAATATCCAGTGAGTGGCAGTTGTGTGGACGAAAATGCCTTGTTGATGTCAGAGGAGAATGGGCAGACTGGTTAGAGATGATAGAAAGGCAACAGTAATTCAAATAACCACTCGTTACAACCAAGGTATGCAGAATACCTTCTCTGAACGCACAACACGTCGAACCCTGAAGCAGATGGGCTACAGCAGCAGAAGACCACACCGGGTGCCGCTCCTGTCAGCTAAGAACAGGAAACGGAGGCTACAATTCGCACAGGCTCGCCAAAATTGGACAATAGAAGACTGGAAAAACGTTGCCTGGTCTGATGAGTCTCGATTTCTGCTGCGACATTCAGATGGTAGGGTCAGAATTTGGTGTAAAGAACATGAAAGCATGGATCCATCCTGCCTTGTCTTAACGTTTCAGGCTGGTGGTGGTGGAGTAATGGTGTGGGGGATATTTTCTTGGCACACTTTGGGCCCCTTAGTACCAATTGAGCATCGTTTAAATACCACAGCCTACCTGAGTATTGTTGCTGACCATGTCCATCCCTTTATGACTACAGTGTACCCATCTTTTGATGGATACTTCCAGCAGGATAATGCACCATGTCACAAAGCTCAAATCATCTCAGACTGGTTTCTTGAACATGACAATGAATTCACTTTACTCAAATGGCCTCCACAGTCACCAGATCTCAATCCAATAGAGCACCTTTGGGATGTGGTGGAACGGGAGATTCGCATCATGGATGTGCAGCCGACAAATCTGCAGCAACTGCGTGATGCTATCATGTTAATATGGACCAAAATCTCTGAGGAATGTTTCCAACACCTTGTTGAATCTATGCCACGAAGAATTAAGGCAGTTCTGAAGGCAAAAGGGTGTCCAACCCGGTACTAGCAAGGTGTACCTAATAAAGTGGCCAGTGAGTGTATAAGTACAGTTAATGTTTTTAATACAATATCACCACCATTCACAATTTTAAAAAAGAATGTCAAGTCTGAGATATCCAAAACTCACAGTTAAACTTGGATTTTCAGCTTGGTGAGTTCCCTGGATCTTGGATCAAGTCTCTTCAGGGCTGAAAGCAAACTCTGCAGAAACTGCATATCAGGATCTTCTGATCCTGCAGGGATTGGATGGTTGGAGCTTTCAATTGCTTCAATAATTTTCCTTTCAAAACAAGATAACGGTGCTGCCTCTACTCGTCTGCAGCATTGTCGGGACTGGGTAAATGCTCTGTGCTCTATGCTCTGCCTCTTTCTGCCCTCCTCTCCAGTCATGTCCTCTACCAGACTATCCATCCTGCTCTCTTCTGCACTGATTTCTACCCTGTGCCTTTCTGTCATGTCCTTCCCGCCCTGCATTTCTTGACCATGTCATTCCTCCGTGCTTACATCTGCTATGTCTTCCTCATCTTTTCTCCCTTCTCCCCTCTCCTCTTCCATGTTCCCAGATGTGGACCGAGAAAAGATAAATGGAAGGAGGAAAGACATAATGTGATAGTACCTCCAAGGATGTTTCTGGGTCGCAGCTGCTCCACATTTTTTCTACTTCTCCTCTCTCCTTTCCCTAACATAAACATCTCTGAGATCTCTCCACTTTTTCCTGCACTCATCCACTGTTAAGTTTAAAAATCATTTCATAACTATGAAAATCATCTTCAGGTAAACTTGGAGATACTACTACTCTTACAAAAAGTAACCATGGTTTTATCATAGTAAAAGTGTAGTAATGTTTTGTTGTTTTTTTTGTATAACCACAGTTTTACTACAAATACAATGGTTAAACTATGGTTAGTGCAGCTAAACCATGGTTAATTTGTGGTTAACATGGTTTAACCATAGTAACCGTGTTTTTTGTTTTTTGTTTTTTTTGGGGGGATTTGTAGTAGAACCATGGTTAATTTTCATAATAAACCATGGTTTATCAAAGGGTAATCAATGTTATTTCATAGTGCTTAAAATATTACATTACCATGTGATCATAATCTTTTAAAAATTAAAGTGTACCAACAATTTAAAAATGTTACAGCATTGTTGTTTTATTTTAACCACTGTCTTAATACTGTAACTCAAATACTGTAAAATACGGAATAATACAACTGCATGGAAATATAGGCTAGATGCTAATTATGGGTTTGCATCAAGCGGCAACCTTACCAACACGGAAGTGACTTAAACTGTAATTCGTCAACTGGCCGCTAGAGGCTGGCTGCAAAAGGGAGTCAATCCCATAGACATCCGATCGGACTCGAGTCACATTTTTATAGACTTCAGACTTGACTCAGATTCAAGGAAAAGGACTCGTGAATATTTTAAAAGCAACTCGAGTCTTTTATCCCTAAATACTTATATAACTGATTTTCAAAAGGCGGACCGCTTCCGCGAGCCGTAACAGCAGCACCAGCGCGTCAAAACAGCGGAGCGGATCACATAACAAGCGTCGTTTATGGCAAATATCTTTAAGCGCTATATACTCTAGTATTTTTATATAAAGCCAATCGCGCTTAATTCAAACCCTTTCAGCTCAGTGCGCTCTCTCTCTCTCTCTCTCTCTCTCTCTCTCTCTCTTTCTCTCTCTCTCTCTCCAGACGCCTGCCCGCGCCGAGTTTAAGAGCTGCGGATGACGCGGTTATTTTAACAACAACAGAAACAACGCTGCAAATCTAGTTATTTTTCTTACTATCTATTTATCTCTCAATAACCTATGACTCTGACTGTTCAAACCAGATGTGACAAGACGTTTCTGATCTACATTTAGCATTATTAATCTGTAGGCTAAAACAGGGCTGGATTGGTAATCGGGCATACCAGGCATTTTCCCGGTGGTCCGACGCACCTAAGGAGCCGACAGAAGGGGTTTTTTTTTGTTGTTGTTGTTTTGTATTTATTTATTTATTTTTCTGCCAAGGACCGTCATGCGGGGACAGCGAGTAGCCAGTGGCCCATTGGTTTGTCTCCTGTATTGACAGCGTAAACCACCCAATCACAATGCGCTATAGACGGAGCGATGAAGTAGGCTATTTTGCTCCGCCTAAAGAACGCTTCACCGCAACTTCTTCATCGTTGGCTTTTCCCACGTTTTCACAGCAGCTTTATCAAGAATAGGCTTGCTCTGCGGTGAGTGATGCAGGCCAAAGAGCCAGGCAGGAGGAGGAGAGGAGAGCAGTTGAATCGGTAAAGTGCTTGACAGGGACTCGCAACGGAGGCAGGCATCTAACCTATCCTAATGTGTGCACGCGCCATGAGTGTGGAGTATGCAAACTCTTTATAAAACGTAAATTCGTCCCCCGCGATTTTTTTGGCCAAGTCAATTCAAGTGTCTGTTCATAGAGGTTTCCATGGGCCAATCCGAGTAAATCTAGATTTAAATTCAAAAAGACACGATATTGTCGAACCTGACGTTATCCAAAACAACGATACATATCTACACTACCAGTCAAAAGTTTTTGAACAGTAATATTTTGAATGTTTTTTAAAGAATTCTCTTCTGCTCACCAAGCCTGCATTTATTTGGTCCAAAATAGGAAAAGCAGTAATATTGTGAAATATTTTAACTATTTAAAATAACTGCTTTCTATTTGAATATATTTTAAAATGTAATTTATTTCTGTGATCAAAGCTGAATTTTCAGCATCATTACTCCAGTCTTCAGTGTCACATGATCCCTCAGAAATCATTCTAATATGCTGATTTGCTGCTCAAAAACATTTATTATTATTATTATTATTATTATTATTATTATTATTATTATTATCAGTATTTAAAACAGTCGAGTACATTTTCTTTTCTGGATTGTTTGATGAATAGAAAGATCCAAAGATCAGCGTTTATCTGAAATAAAAAAGCTTTTGTAACATTATACACTATACCATTCAAAAGCTTGGAGTCAGTATAATTTTTTTGTTTTTTTGGGAAAGAAATTATAGAAATTAATACTTTTATTTAGCAAGGATGCTTTAAATTGATCAAAAAGTGATGATAAAGACATTTATAATGTTACAAAAGATTTCTATTTCAGATAAATGCTGTTCTTCTGAACTTTCTATTCATCAAAGAAACCTGAAAAAATTCTACTCGGCTGTTTTCAACATAATAATGTTTTTTTGAGCAGCAAATTAGAATATTTGAATGATTTCTGAACGATCATGTGACTGGAGTAATGATGCTGAAAAATCAGCTTTGAAATCACAGGAATAAATTACATTTTAAAATATATTCAAATAGAAAACAGTTATTTTAAATAGTAAAAATATTTCACAATATTACTGCTTTTGCTGTATTTTGGATCAAATAAATGCAGGCTTGGTGAGCAGAAGAGACTTCTTTAAAAAAAATATTAAAAAATCTTATTGTTCAAAAACTTTTGACTGGTAGTGTATATCATATATGTGATCCTGGACCACAAAACCAGTCGTAATGGTCAATTTTTCGAAATTGAGATTTATACATCATCTGAAAGCTGATGAAGCTTCCATTGATGTATGTTTTGTTAGGATTGGACAATATTTGGCCGAGATACAACTATTTGAAAATCTGGAATTTGAGGGTGCAAAAAAATCAAAATTCTGAGAAAATCGCCTTTAAAGTTGTCCAAATGAATTTCTTAACAATGCATATTACTAATCAAAAATTAAGTTTTGACATTTACAGTAGGAAATTTACAAAATATCTTCATGGAACATGATCTTTACTTAATGTCCTAAAAATAATTTTAATGACATAAAATTTGACACAAAAGAAAAATTAATAATTTTTACCCATACAATGTATTTTTGGCTATTACTATAATTATACCCCAGCGACTTAAAGGAAAACGCCACCGTTTTTCCATATTCCAATATGTTTTCCCCTCAATTTAGACGAGTTGATACGTACCTCTCCCGTCTCAGTGCGTGCACTTAATTGCTCTAGCATGCGGCGCCACTATGCTAGCGTTTAGCTTAGCACCATTCATTCCTTAGAATCCAAACAGAGATGAATTTAGAAGCTACCAAACACTTCCATGTTTTCCCTAAAGACGGTTACAGGAGTAGTTACATAAGTAAGTATGGTGACACAAAATAAACAGTGGCGATTTTCTAAGCGGATAAAAATATTGACTATAACGTATAGCAGAAAAGCACTTCACAGCACTTCGACCTCGACGCAGTAATATCATCACTCCTGAAAACTCCCCCTCCCCCTCTCGCTCTAATTTCCATCAATAGAAGCAATATTACTGCGCCAAGGTAGAAGTGCTGCGAAGTGACTCTACGACTCGTCCAGCGAGACATTAAAGTCAGTATATGTTAACAATTTTGTTTATCTTACTTTGTGGCCAACAATAAAACAAACAAAATAGCAATTTATCAATTTTGAGCAAGGTAGCAAAGGATCGACAGGTCAAGGCAGTAACTGATCAAATTAAAAACACAGACACTGCTCTGTACAATGAGACAAGTTTATTGAACTACCTCTAAGATTACATGAGACTAAATTATCTAAACACACACATACGACCACACACACACACACACACACACACACAAATCAACGGAATTATGCAGAATTATGAGTTATGAAGGAAGTCTCAACTTCGGTGGTTATCAGAAAGTCAACAAAGCAGAGCTTAGTTCTATCTTTCCCATTAATAACAACTTTGCGCCGTTTTCAGCCAATAGATAAGAGATTTTGTTTTACTTGTTTAGACGGTTTGCCGAGGCTCGTCCTCGTCTCGTTGCGGGAATCCCCGGGTTTAGCTGATTGGCTGGCGAACCGTTGTTTGTCTGACGTCTCTTTAGGGAATCCCGGGAGTGATTGGTGGGTTGCCTGGTTGGATGAGACACGCTAAAAGTTCTTCTTTCCTTTCTCGGTTGCAGAAGTTGAAGATTTCAGAAGTCGCAAAAGTTTTCTTGAAGAGCTTGAAGTTTGGAATGAGGTGATGGTTTGATGTGGCGTATGAGTGCACAAGTTGAAGCAGTTTTCAAACCATGGCAAAGAGCGTGAAATTTAGTTGAACATTAGATTTTAAGCAGGCCACTTTAGGCCCACCCCGGAGCTGGGGTACCAATCCGCTTGTTGCAAGGAGGAGCTCAGCTTCCTAGGCTCTGTTTCTCTGCATAAATTAACGAGCTGCCCGTGTCATCACGTGACCCAAAATCCTTGCAGGGTTTTGTTAATAATCTTGATAAATGTTATAACGTTACGGGATTTACCTAATTTCTACATTTCATCCACACAGAGTTGTTGCAAATAAAATATACTTTCGTTTAACACCAAGCATGACACACATACATATTCATACCCTCATAATACATAGGTTAAAATGGTACCGACCTTATAATGGATAGATTAAAATAGCGTATGTTTTACTAACATATCAAGCATATCTAAGGCGTAACACACATAATTTGGGAATACAATTTCATTACTTAAAAGTCCTGAATATTGTCTTTTGTATTTTTGGCGCACTTTTGCGTTTTCTTTGTCTGTCTGAAAAGGCAAATTTCGAGGAATGCACCCGAGGAGGGGCCGCAAGTGTACTGAGGTCAGAAGGTGTCCGGCAGAGGAGTTCTGGCATATGTTTAAGTCAGGCCTACAACTGTAAATCCATCGCGCGTTTGTTGATAAGTTTGTCAATTTATACGTTGGCTGGTCAAGGGTTCACTTACCATCTGGATCTGGTATCTTTCCCACCAGAAGTTTCATTTGTTCTGCGTTGGTGAAGTTGATTCTCTAGCAGTTCTGATCTCTGGAGGGATAAGGATTAACAAGACAGGATCTTGGTCCAGACACTTAGGCATCGTCTTGGATACTTAGTTACTTTTACGACTCTCAGAGGTGAAACCAGAGATTCACTCATTCCTCTGGAATGAGTCTGCTCGTTGTATATGTGTGTCCGTTCAAGGATCTCCTACAACAGCATGCTGCAGCATGCTTGTCATTTCTAGGCTGGACTATTGCAATGCTCTTCTGGCTGAACTTCCATCATGTGCAATCAAACCTTGAACAACGAGCCCACTTTACACCTCTTTATCTCCCTGCACTAGGTACCGGTTGCGGCTCACATCAAGTTCAAGACATTGATGTTTGTGTACACGGGCGGATCTAGAAAATATTTTTTAGGGTGGCAAAGGGGTGGCATGGGGTCTATGAGGGGTGGCAACACCAAAGCAAGCCCCCATGCATAGTTTTTGGGGATTTATTGTCTGACATGCACAGTTGCGTTCACAAATATTGCATTGCCATTAAGTAATCATCTATACTGTTTAAAATTAAAAATAAATAACATTTCAGTATCCATCATGGCACCAAGTCAATACACAATATAAAAAACTTCAACAGGTTATAAATGTTTCTGAGCTTGTATCATTAAAGAAGACATGCGGTTCTATTAATATTACATAGGCTACTTAGATGGTCTAAATCACATTTAAGCACAATTTTAAGAGTAACACTTTTGAATTTCCTAACATTAGAAAGAAATACAATAATATCAAAGCATTGAAATTGGATCAGTTTTGAAAACAATGTTTGATTTTCTGTTATTACTAGAGGTGTAACCACCCAGAACACACTATCAATAGTCTAGCAACACCCCAGCAACTGCATAGCAAGAGCCTAGCAACCACCCAGAATGTCCTAGCAACCAACTAGCAACACTTTAGCAAACACCTAGAACATCTAACTGACCAAACTATTTATGTTTCTTAAACAAGACTTTAAGACAAGCCAGCATAAATTTGTCTTTCAAACTTTTCAATCTAGTTATTTACAGGTATTCTTAAATAATTACAAACAATTAAAATACACAGATGACTTTCCTGCCCAGTGAACACTCATGAGATCAATAACATTTAACAAAAAACTCTTATTAGGATTCAGGAATTATTTTTGCAGCTCAATGTCTATTACAGTATACAACATAAATTAAATTACAGATAATAATAATAATTCAGCAATGAACTTTTGGGAACAGATAATTTTCATTATACTGTAAAGTAATCTTGCAGTAGATGAAAAACACTAGAAAAGTTCAAATACCAAAGAATTGTATATGAACTTGGTATGTACCACAATACAGTACAGTAAAAAAATAAAATAAGTAAATTCAGCATCCTCTGCACATTTGGTCAAATTTCATTACAGTATACAGTACTATAGCAGTTTCCTGGTCTCCTGACACAAGACTATATCTCAAGGCAGTCATTTTTTTAGTTCTGCAAACATGAAGTACACATAAAAAAATAAAAAAAAAAGGTTACAAATAAAATTTGACAGTCACACGTTTGAAGATGTACAACATATGCAGTTTACTGTACATATAGAATAGTGAAATTTCCATCATCTAATGTACTGGTACTGTAATCATACTGAATGTGTAAGTATAAAACCCATGTATATTATTCGTTCAGCTCTCTCCTCTCTCAGTTGTTAGGATGCAGAGATTCTGATTGGTGTAATCAGTTTTGCTACCTAATGTTTAACTCTCATTGTTAAACTCTTTGAGAAATGTGTCTTTGTTTTGAGAACTGAATTAATGGTTTGGGAAAATGGGCCAACTAAAATCAGTTACATTATGTTAAAAATCGAGAAAACTGCAATACAAGATTCCTACCTAACTCTGCTATTAGTTTTTGTGATCGGCATCTTCTTATTGATTTCATGTTATTGTTTCGTCTGATATGGCAGAAAGGCCTCCATATCCATGATGAAAGTGGAGCGAGCGGTCGGAGAATCGGATCAAACAATTATGGGATGAATCTCAGACATATCTGGACGGGATTAGATTTCTCAGAGGACTTCTGAATAAACCGAGAAGCAGTATCTGATTCACGAACAAATGTATAAACAATTAGTTTGTGAACAGGCTGCGCTTTGTGTTTTTGACTCACAAAGAATCAGTTCATAAGAGTCATTTGTTAATGAAGCCGACTACACTGGGCGTGCTGCGTGCGCGTGCAACCATCGTGCACAGTTTAGTGAAAGACTCGTTTTTTTGCCATTATTTTCCGTTACGCTGTCATCGCCGCGGCAGAAAAGTAGCACATGAAACACTGCTTACATTTATATTTTATTCTGTGATAATTCTGGGGTGGCAGGTGGGGTGGCACAGCTTTTTCTTAGGGTGGCAGTTGCCACCCCATGCCACCCCGGTAGATCCGCCCCTGTGTGTACAGAACAGCCACAGGCTCAGCACCCTCCTACTTCCACTCAGTTGTACGAATCTACATACCCTCCAGAAGCCTGAGATCTGTAAGTAAGCGATGACTTGTGGTAACATCACAGAGAGGTATTTTCGTTCACCTTTCCTGGCTGGTGAAATGATCTTTCCACACCCGCAGTAATTAACAGAACACCCGACACATTATCTGACAGCAACACTTTTTAATCCCATACCTGACCCATTTGACATAAAAACTGGGACCCGAACCGCACCTGTATTAAATCTCCTGCATGAGGCAGACAAAACTCATTTATTAAAACTTTTATTCAAATTGTGAATAGATTAAATTCAGAAGGCAAGCAAAGAGCGGTCCCTTTAATATAATCACTACAGTTATCAATCAGTGGCAGCACGATTGGCTACATTGCTCAGTGTGTACTGGACTGAGTCAAAATAGTCTTGTTTATTGGACCTGCAACCTGACCATGCTTGTCACCATCCGGCCCGCACTCGCACCACACCCTACACATAAATATTATTCCACTCGTTACATCAAATATTAGTGGTTCACCCGCCCACATGTAGGACTCTGGCTTCCCCCTTGTGGACAACATAATAGACAACTCTGGCCGCAGAGAGTGATTGTAAATTAAGTTTACATGAAATATGTTTGAAATTTCATTCTGCATCTTCTGAGATTTCATTGTAATCCTTTTCATGAAGTCACTGAATTCACCATTAACTGTTCACCCGATTGCGTTGACATCTGCGTTTAATGTTAGAGCATTGTTGAGAGAGAACAAGAATGTATTGGAAACACACTACCACCTGCCTGAGAGGTAAGGAAAAATACACTTACCTGAGATGATTTTTAAAATATCTGAAATATATAGTATTCTTTAAAAAGTCTTTTAATGTATTACTGAATAAAATTAGTTTAATAGCCATAATATGGACTATTGCAAATGCTGTGATACTGTGATAATCAGATACTGTGATTTCCTTTTCACATTGCTGATTTCACCATTAACTCTTCACCTGAACAGTTTATGTTGTTGTATATGGTATCATTGTAATCCTTGACCATCAAAACATAGGGGTAGACATCACCTTTTCTGTGTTATCATGTCCGGTTCAGGAGATATGACACAAGATACATAATTTGGTTATGGCAGAAAGTCAAATGGTCGCCATGGCAACTACGAGGTGTTTTAAAGTGAAAAAAAAAGTGAAAGTCGTGACGTATTGTCAAGTATGGTGACCCATACTCGAAATTGGTGCTCTGCATTTAACCCATCCAAGTGCACACACACAGCAGTGAATAGTGAACAAACGCACACACACACCGTGAACACACACCCGGAGCAGTGGGCAGCCATTGCTCCAGCGCCCGGGGAGCAATTGGGGGTTCGGTGCCTTGCTCAAGGGCACCTCAGTCATGGTATTGAAGGCA
The DNA here is from genome assembly GCA_039654775.1 of Spinibarbus caldwelli. Taxonomy (NCBI): domain Eukaryota; kingdom Metazoa; phylum Chordata; class Actinopteri; order Cypriniformes; family Cyprinidae; genus Spinibarbus; species Spinibarbus caldwelli. The sequence goes on from CM077218.1 coordinate 13,634,798, forward strand.
GAGAGAGTGCTGTTCATTCACAATCCCCACCTTCAATTCCTGCCGGTGTGAGAATCGAACCGGCAACCTTCAGGTTACTAGCCCAACTCTCTAACCATTAGGCCACGACTTCCCCTTTGTTTTTTGTAAATGTTTTTGCGACGGCTCCATTTCTGAAAATGTTTAGAGCCACAAACTATACAAGTGTACCAAGTTTCATGCTTTTATGAAAAAGTGAACATTATTTTCACATATCACCTGGACTAATTGGTGATACTTGCTTTGAAAGTACTGGTGTCGGATCGAAAATAAAAGTGGTATTGCCCATAACTTGTGCAAATAGCTTCATATCAACACATTGTGTCTGAAGCTCAATGAAGCTGTCTACATTGCGAATGTGGCAATTTTTATTTTATGTTTTTAAAAGTTTGTGGTGCTAGTCTGGCATTTTTGCATTTTTACAGTCTTTTCAACCTCTTGGGCATAATGACTGAATGTTACTTTGAGTACATTTAAAGGGATCCACATGTATTAAGACATGTATAGTTTAATATAACATAAATGATGTCTCTTATTTAAATATGTAGTAGAACACCCATGAAAATGTATGTTATTTAAAAAAATCTACATCGTTTTTGCACAATGGGGGGCGCCATTATTTTATGTGCACAGTTCATTCTGCGTCGATGATGTCAAATGGTTGCACTCAGTGAGCTACTGGTGCTTTTTACTGCATCACAAATCAGAAAATAAAATACTGATACGATACCACATTGTGTGGCTTTTGGTTGTAATTTTCAGTCGAAAGGCAACAAGAGAAGCAATGTAAGACTTCACTTCTTTCCTAGCGATAAGAAGAGGAGAAAAGAATGGGTAGATGCCTGTGGACGAATAGGCTTCTTTTTTCTCTCCACTTTAGCCCTGATGCCTTTGAGTCTTTTAGTAGACCACAGCCACTGAAAGAGCTTACAAATGGCTGAGATAAGAAATGCTAGATGCCATCTGTTAGGATGTAACACGACGCTAATCATGTAACACAGCCGCTAGAGGAGTTTCTCAGTGCGGATTTCCCTCGAGATCCGACCGGGGTAAAGTTGGTTTTATATTCGCACATTCACACATTTCCGCGTTCAATAACTTTCTAATTATATGTGCAATAAAAAGTTACTTTTTGCAAATTCTAATCAGCGACATCATTGTCAACCTACTACATTTTTTTCACAATCGATCAAAATATGCAAGTATTGTTTTAATGTCATACTTACTTGCGAATGTCCACTGAATGTCTAATGTAGTGTGGTTAACAAAGTAATTGAATGCAGAACTCCGAATGTGCGAATTTAAAACCAACTTTACCCCGGTTGAGATCCAGGGCGTTTAGACTCCTTGTGGGGAAACATCGATGGTACAGCATTTGGTTTAAACCTATACTTATATCCATCGCCACCTGTAAGCTCTTAGCTGTGGTCATCATATCCCCAGATAGCAAGAACGTTTGGGCCTAATGTGGCTGATAGCTGTCACATTTGGCCTAGGTATGGCATGGCTGAGCACATATGGGCCAAACTTTCCCCATATATGTTTTGCCATAGCTTTAGAATTGGAGGGAGTTTTCTTTTGGATGACCATATGTTTTGAGGTATATGGTCCAGATGACAGCACACAAATGAGAGCCATATATGGCTTAGGTATGGCACACCATGGAATGTGTTAACTTATGGTTAACATTTGGCTTTTATTTGGAAAAACACATATAAACCACTATAGTCATGTGTGGCAGGTTAGTGGCAGGCATCTCGGCCCATTCAACAATGCTATTGGTTGCTTTGTGTCTTCTCTTATTCCTATTGGTGGATTACTGAAATTTAGAAAACGTATCCGTTATTTCCCGCTCTGCATCCTCTTTAAACCGCCGTTAAAAAAAGAAGATGATGATGAAAAAGCTCCCTATTTACAACAACAGCCTTTCCCCTGCAGACACATATTATTCGGGTAAGTGCAGTTTTGGTGTTTTAAATGTTTTCTAGGGGTGTAATGGTACACTTATTCGTACAGAAAATTGTACCGAACAAATACAGTGTCATTTTAATCACTGCACGTGCGGAACTTAATCCGTTTCAGTTCATATCCGTGAATAAATCCTCACTATACATTATTACTAGGCTATATATTACATCTTGTAATCGCAAGGTTTGCATTTTGTTCTATTCGATAAGAAACAAAGTCTCAACTTTAAAATTATGTCTATTTAAATCCATAAATGCCGTTTTGACGCTCTTTGATGTAGCGTAACAGACCGCTGCACGCGGGAGCGCGGAGAGCGCGTGAACTCGATCATTCCTTCCCTTTAATTCTCATTTCTACTAGTTACAACCGGTTATAACGCGACATAAACACGCTCGTGTCACTTAATCCCAATCAGTTTTGCAACCACGGAAAAATGCCAATAAAACAGCAATACCTTTACCTCAGGCAAGTCATTCAGTGTCCACAGCTTGTTGCTAGAAAATTGCAATGTGCAAATTATATGCTTGCATACTAATTTTTTTTTTTTTTTTTTTTGTAGTGTTGGTCATTGTATCTAAAATATTTGAATTTAATAGAATGGGCTCTGTTGTTAATTGCAGCCTTTAATATTTTAGTAATGTGCTCTAATAGGGCTCCCTATTGTACAGCATTAGCTGAGATAGATTTTTTTATCCTTAAGAAAACTGTAATTGTAATTGAGTTTATTTAAAGGCAGAGACACAAATTGTTCAGTAAACCACCATTTATTAAAAACAAAAAACAAAAAAACAATTGTATGTTTTCTCCCCCTGCTGTACCAAAAATGTTTGAAACTGTGACTTCAAAACTGAGGTACCATTACACCCCTAATGTTTTCATTATTATTATTATTATTATTATTATTATTATTATTATTATCGTCTAAAAATACCCTGTTATTAAAGTAGCTCATTTTTTTTTTTTTAATTTAGAAAATTAAATTTTAAAAAAGGACTTCACAGCAGCACTCATGTCTTGGATGGTAGAAAAGAATGTGTGCAGTGCTGATTTACAGTCATTTATGTGCTTGTCTTCAAATAATATCTAATTTATTATATTAATTATGATATACTAATGTTCTTTTTTCTTTTTCCTGACAGACTGTGGGTGAGAAAAACTGGCGAGACTTACTAAAAATATATATTTTTGCACATTTATTCACTCATCTGACATTTACATAATAGCACACTTCTGTTATGTTATGTTCTGTATTGTAATTCTGTTATTAAAATACTACAAACATTTTTAAAAAATGAGTGTGAATCCATTTTTGTGTTTAAGATTTACTGTGTAAAGGGTATTTTAAATTAAAAATATAGGTGTGGTGTAAATATGGTTGAATAATGGCTTTTGGTGTATCAGCCACATGTGGGCCCTTTACAGAACTCAGCCATATAAGACTACCATATAAGGTCCATATATCAGCCACGTCTGTTTTTATTATTTGGCTCACTCTGGGTTGGGTTATGGCACTGTTTTGGTTCAGTTCTGGCTAAAAAGATATGGACCAGTTTTGGGCCAGCGAACACGAACTAATCTGGGCCACACTTTAGCTGTTGATTTGGGCCAGATCTGCGCCAAAGGAAATTTGCTGACTGGGTCAGTGTTTTATTTTCCGAGTTGTCTATTCCGAGTTGTGGTAAAAATAGCAACAGGTAGCGCTAGTAGCTCACCGAGTGCAACCATTTTACATCATCAGAATAATGACAGAATAAAGTCCAAAACGTATAAAACGATGTGATTTTTTTAAAAATAACATAAATCTTTAATGGGTTTTCTACTACATATTTCAGTTAGAGACATCATTTACGTTATATTAAGCCATAAAAGTCTTAATACCCAGGGATCCATTTATGACCTCAAATCTGCAAAGAAAGGCGACCACTACAGTCAAGGCATGTCTAGAATCACTCTACATAAATGTCTCGACAGATGAAAAGGCTGATCCTGCTGAAAGTGCATCAACATCCTGAGTGCCTTGAACAAATTGCTGAGTGTGGTGATCATGTTGCTGATTGTAGTGATGGAGTTGCTGAGTGAGGTGACAGAGCTGAAACTCAGTAAACAGGAATGCACATCACAGACTTGTTCTTGGACCGTGGGTGATGGTGGAAATGGGGTTGAGAGCGATGAAGAAATTGAACAGCCAGCTCTGACTAATAGCTTGATAAACTGGGCTGTGGAGTATGGTATCACTTTGTCGCATTGACTTACTTGTTGTCAGTATTAACCCCCTGGGGTCGAAGCCCGCACCAGTGCGGTCTGTCTCATATTTTCTTTATGACCGCGAAAAGAGCTAAAAATTCTCCATTATTTTTAGTCGTACAGATAAGAATGAGATATCGTTTGAAACTGCAAAGGGTCTACTTTTATTTGTGTATAGTCATAATAACAACAAAACAATATGCTTTTAAAAAACAAAGAAAATAAACAGGGTGCATTCTCTGCCAGTGTTACGGTTTAACTGGCCTGCATTCAGCCCCGACAAAATGGTACAAAACGTTTTTTAAACAGAAACGGTGATGCGTTGAACACCCTGTTCTGATGACGCGAGAGTTGCAACTGAGAAGGCCATTCTTTGTGTTCTTTTTGAAGAATTTTCGGAGCCTGATGAAATCGGTATAAATACGTGTTTAATACTGCAAAATACGCTCGATGTTACAGTCACTGCCCTTGCCGTCCAGAATAAAAGAGAACATCCCAATCGAGTGAAGGGATTTGTGGAAACTGTGGTTCCTAATTATTGTGATCCAACATTTGCCTCGCATTTCAGGATGAAAAGACAAACATTTCAGGAAGGATAATCCACTGCTTACCTCCGAGACTGTGTTATGACCTTATTATTTTATTTTATTGTGAGTATTAGGCTTATCATTATTGCTGATCACTGTTGTTGTGCTATGATATTGTAATATTTACCAATATATAAACAGAGGAGTATAGAAAAGTTTATGAAAGTGTCACTCCACAATACAATAGCAAAATATATAAATATGTATAGTATTTTTTATGTTACATTAATCAGTGTGCGAGCCATCTCTTTAATACACCGTAGTTTATATACATGTGCTGATTGGGCTGACACACCCATCAAACAAGAGAAAATGTATCTCAAACCCCGTTGCACACCGTTTCCAGGAAACATGTCGTTCAACCCGGAAACCGTAGCAAAACATTGTGGACTGGTGTGAGCTTGAACATGGCCCTAGTGACCAACTTCCTGGTTCAGGTCTCCGCTCCAGATGTGATGGAACGACCGCAGCAGATTCGCTATTCTGAAAGCACAAACTGACGGGATATTAAACTGTCTAATAAACGCACACTTGCTCATTACATGATTTTGGTATTCTTGTAAAGGTTACAAATGATTGGTATGATCGCCCGTAGCGGCTGAATTACAGGAAAAAAAGTCTGTTTTGGGTTCAAATAGGATTTTACTCTCGCCGTGACATTATATAGCTGGCTGGATCAAGGAAATCCCGTTTGATGCAGTGAGTCTAGTTGTGACTGTGATTTTTTATTTATTTTTTTTTTTGATACACTCAGAAAAAAAATAGTACAAAAGCTGTCACTAGGACCCTTTTAAAATGTTCTTACTGTTTTGCTACTAAATATGTACACTTATTGTGCCAATATGTACCTTTGAAGTACTAACCCAGCTAACTATTTTTTGTTCCCAGAACGTTCTGGGAACGTTAGTTTTTTCTGTTCTCGGAATGTTCCCTATTGGTTAGCCAGGAAAGTTAACCTTTTTGAACCTTCTGGGAACGTCCTCGGTAGGTTCCGGGAATGTTCTATTTACGTTCCGAGAACGTTCCCAGAAAGTTCTCTGAAGGTTCCCAGAACGTTCTACTAACCTCTTTACTCCGATACCGCTGCTGTACGTCAGTAATCATCCAGCACTCCTGTGTCCGGTAGAGTAAGCGGCATGGAAGACGAACGGATATGTACATCAATAATCAGTACTAAACCATGTCTTGTTTTAAACACTTTTTTAATCAGTAAAGATAATCAGAGCACATTTAACCATCATAAGGAGCATTAAATGAGTTTGAATTATCCGTTCTTTATTATAGCCTAACTAACATGTACCATGTAATAACCCAGATTTTACGCTTCTTAAGCACCAAATAACAATGACTTCAACAAAATATTGGGTTTTAAAAGTGTGAATTTTATTTTTTCCAGACATTAAAAATTAATAGCATTTATTTGACTTTAAGAAGGATAACATTACATTCATTTCTTACCACTGAATTAACGATGATGTGCTTCTCTCTTTTGGTTAGAAAAATAAAAAATAAAAACCTCTCGGTTAACATGTTCTCTTCAAGACCTGTCAAATCTCTCTGAAATCACAATATTTACAATCGTATATATTAATTATTTATGCAATAAAGAGATCAATAAACGAATGCTAGTCAGTCAGTAAAACGAAATGACCGTTAATTTTTAAATTATGCGTGTGCGCGCCTGCGCGTCTTTATTTGGAACACCCGAGAAAAGCGCGTGCTGGAAGCGCGTGCAGATCAGAGGCTCACTGTAAAGAAACATACAAACAAACCCAGTGTTTATGATATGGTTTTCAGAATACTTTAACCTTGGCTTAATTTCAGCTCTAAAGTTTTAATTATATTACCATTATAATGCGATTTGACTACTTTGATGTCTACATTTTATTAAAAGCTTATATCAGACATGAATTTCTGCAAAAATAGTTTATGATTAAAAAATACACATTTCAGCATTAGAATAATCAGAAACATCTGCAAAGTTTTAATTAGTGAAGACAACTAAAGATAACCTGCAGGGAACGTTCCCTTTAGGTTATAAAAATAAAATTAAAAAATAACCTAAAGGGAACGTTCCCAGAAATAATCTACAGGAAACGTTCTGGGAACCTTTTTAAAGTGATAGCTTTTGTACCTTTGTACTTCTGAGATTGCATCTGTCTGTCTAGTTCATGAAAGTTAATAAACCTCCGCCTCTGTGTAACTCTATACGCCTTGACCCATCCTTTACGACAATTCAAAAGTGAAAGTAAAAGTGAAACTGATAGGAATTGTTTAGGGCGGATTTTCACGTACCGTTACTCATATCTGCGAGACTGAGACTGCGACTACCATCTATAGTTGAAAGACATGATCGTTTTGTTTGATTTCGCACATTTGAAGATGCACCTACCGAACTGTGTTTTGATGTCAGTATTATTGATGATCGCTGATGGTAAGAATGATTTCATTTACAACTATTCAGGGCTGTCAGTGCCATTCCCAGATAGCAAGCAGATGTTGATTCAACGTCGATTTTTGGTTGTAACGGTCAGTATCGGTCGTCAGTCAAATTTCGATGATGAATCAATCAATGTTCATTATTTGGTCGGTACGTTATTACGCCGACAATAAAACATCGATTCAACGTCGAAATCACGTTGGTTTATCAACCGACACAGCCGACGCATATCTGATCGAAATCATAACGTCTGATTCAGATTGAAACTTGTTCAGAGGAATCAGAGATCTGCGCGTGCGCTCTCACAGAGTGGAGCAGGCCTGTAACTGTACCCGGGTAACTAAAATGTATTTTTATTCATTATTTTATATAGTAGTTTGTCCGTCTGTCACTAAATATTAGTGGAAGATGAAAGTTTTAAAAACAGTGACTGACGAAACATTTTAACTCGAGCTTTGTCGATTGTTTAATGGCCTATATGTTTTATTATAAACATCCGATTAGGCCTAGTTGGCTTAAACGAACGACTAGTTAAGTATTTGGGGGCAGCTCTATTAAATAGCCTACCCAGACGTCTCTGTTAAAGTTTTTAAAGCATTTTATATGCGTTTCGATAGTCTGATAAATTCCGCTTTCAGAACTGTCGAGTCCGTAACGGAGAGATGTCACGTCGACTAGACTACCTTGATTTTCCCTCTGAAACACAAAAACGAAAACTGAGATTTAAAAAAATACATATAGGCCTATTTTATGTTTTATGAATAGACAACCTTTCTTCATCCGGTAGATATTGTTGCTTATGGCTTGTGCATTGTAAATCTTATACAAAATAACCTGTTGTCTCCCCAAAAACTCGGTCTTTTTTGTCATGTCCATCTAAAATATAATACACATTTATAGACTGATACTTTTCTGAAGTCTGGACTCTATTTTCAGGAATTTAGAAAACTATAAAGAGATGGTTCAGCACAGGTCTAATGAATAGCCTATTCTATGAGAATTTATGTTTTGACTGCCAATGTCAGGTCAATAACGCTGGAATTGCTCTAATGTGATGCTGGTCTTTGAAATACAGGTACTTGCTTATTTTTTGTCCAAAGTTGTGATGCTAGTTTTTGAAACACTGCAAAAATAAATGCACAATTTTAAAACTGTTTTTGTGAACGTTCATAAAATATTGTGCTTCACATCTTCATTCATTTATTTATTATTTTTTAAAATTATTTATTTATATATTTTATTTTATTTTTTTTTATAAAGAATTGAGTTAGGTGTATTAATCTGGCCCTCTAAACTGCCCAAGTTTCTTTTGTGGCCCCTTAGGAAAATTAATTGCCCACCCCTGGTCTACATGCAAGCAGGCTTTCTAATGAAATAAGGTGGTTGAGTGTTTATTTAAAAAAAATAATAATAATAAAATAAATAAATAAACTATACAAGTGCTGCTTTATCCGACTATCACGTGCAAGGTGTCATATAACTACATTGATTTAATTTACTTTAATTGTATGATTTAATAATAATTTAATTAGATTTAAGTTATTTATTTATGTAATGTTCTAATTTTATATGATTATTTATGTAAATTCTGCGTGACTGTGACGTGTTTTAATGCGTGCACGAGCCGCGTTCAGCACTGGAGTGGAGGGAGTTGTCATGGAAACGGAGGGCAACACAACGAAGCAGGAAGCTCTGTTTCTCGCTGCTGCTTTTACTGTTTTCGGTAAGTTTAGTCCCTAAAATCTCACAAATATTAAATACAGAAGCGAGTCAAATCTTGCCTGTATTTGACTCGCTTCTGGTGAAATTAGTTCATAGAAATGGTTTAGTGTCTTCAGACAAGTCCGTTAGCATCTTAGCCGTGTTCAGAGGACATAGGCTAACTCCATAGACTGAGCTCTTTTTGAAAGTTTGGGATTTTAATTACATTTTTATGTGTAGATGAGAGGTTTTGACATTTCTGTAAAAGTTTTGCTGGTAATTTTTCAGTGGGTGATTGGAAATAGGCTCATTTATTTAACGTAAACACAAAGCCTACACTGTACCGTTAATCGGTGACGTCACTTACATCAGCGGGACAATTAACTAAATCTAGTCCAAACATATTTTGATCTCTCATGGTAAACAAATATTGATTAAAAAACTGTTCTGTGATTTCAGAAGGAAAAAAAACAACAATATGGCAACATGGGAGGCTCCAAGATTTCACAATTTCTGAAGGGAGCCGCAGACGGAGAAGTAAGGAACACAAGTGAACAGGTGAAGCTTCTTAAAATTTTAAGAGGGCTTTGACATCCACGAGTGTCACAGAACGGCCAGGCTCCCACGCCAGCCAATCACAACGCACACCCTCACCTGAATATTGATTGAGCACACCTGTATGTCATTAGATCATCATCAACCAAGCACTATAAAGACACACACCTCACTGCACTCAAACGTCCGGTCTCGTTTCTACGAAGTGGACTCCTAAAGCTATCCCAGTGACTTACCTGTTTGTTTACTTACCTCCTGTGTACACTCCAGCGTCTTGTCTCCATTTCTCCAGCGTCTGTCTCCTCCAGCGATTCCTGTCCAGCTCCTCCAACCTTACAGTGAGGTGTGTGTTTCCCCAGCTTCCACGAGTTCCTGGCAAGGCAAAAGACATTTCTTCAGCTCCCATCCTTTATCACTATTACCATTGAAGTTTCTACTCACCTGCAATCAGTCTCATTTACTCTGCTGTTCAATAAATCATATTGGTATTTACATCTAACCTGTTGTGTGAGCCTGCTTCCGTAACAGAAGACCGGACCAACACCAAAGACAGCATGAGTAATCCCGATCCCTTCCAGGAACTCGTGGATAACCTCCGACGAGTCCTAACACCAGCCCCACCGATCACCTCAGCAACCAGCACCACTACTTCTTCATCGCCAGTCCCATGGCCAATCCAGCGCCGTTCTCTGGTGTGGCGGAGGAGTGCAACGGGTTTATCCTGCAATGTTCTCTAGCCCTGGAGATGCAACCGCACCTGTACCCCACCGAAAGGTCTAAAATTACCTTTATTATATCCCTCCTGACGGGTAAGGCATTACAATGGGCTGAGACGATTTGGTCACAAGCAGGCCCAGTCACTCAGTCACTCAATAACTTCATCGCTCACTTCCGTGAGGTTTTTGGCCGATCCACGGGAGATTCCACCATCAGTGACCAGCTGTATCACCTCCGCCAAGGCTCCAGATCCATTAATGAGTATGCCCTCCAATTCAGGACTCTAGCAGCAGCTAGTGGATGGAATGAGCGATCTCTCCTCACCTCTTACCGTCAGGGGTTAGAACCCAGATTGCGGTTGCAGCTTGCCAGCTATGATGATTCCTGCGGCTTGGAAAACCTCTTTCAAATGTCCATTCGATGTTCCACTCGTATGCAATCTTGCTTTGAGGAACAACCTCAATTAACCCGTTGTACTCCCTTCCTGCGCCACTCAGATGCAAACCTCCCTCCAGAACCAGTTATTGAACCCATGCAAACGGACAGCACTCGCCTATCAAATGCTGAGCGGCGGAGGAGATTCAATATGAGATTGTGTTTATATTGTGGAACCGGTGGGCATGTAATCTCTTCATGCCCAGTTCGCCCTCCTCGACTTCTGGTGAGTGCCCTTAACCCTGTCAGTCAAAATATGAAACCACTCTCAACTGTTGTAATGCTTACTGCCTCCGATATCTCTCTTCCAGTCCATGCCCTCCTTGACTCAGGGTCCGCCGGGAACTTCATATCAGGAACTCTCTGCTCCCAACCACTACCAACCAAACAATTTACCAAGTCCAGTCGATAACCGGAAGACCCATCAGTCGCCGTAGCGTGAAGTTCCTTGCGGGTCCCGTTCAGCTGAAGATTGGTCAGCTACATGAAGAGAACATCCGCCTACTGGTTCTGGAGGGAGCTACAACAGATATCATCCTCGGAATCCCATGGTTAGCACAACATGAACCCCAAATATCCTGGCGCACGGGAGAAGTCCTGAAGTGGGGCAACCAGTGTTTCCCCGATTGTTTTCCACACATCCCTCAACCATCTCCGCGTCATACCAAGTCTCTATCCCTAAATTCCACCTCCACTGACTCCATTGTCCTGTGGACAAGCAATCCATCAACATACCCGCCTGCTATGCCCCCTTCAGAGACGTATTCTGCCCGAAGAGGGCCTCCCAATTACCTCCTCATCGGCCATGGGACTGCGCAATCGATCTGATTTCAGGTGAGCCAGTGCCCCGGGGAAAGATCTACCCACTGTCACTACCCGAACAGAAGGCCATGGAGGAATATATCAAGGAGGTACTCAAGCAAGGTTACATCCGCCCTTCAACGTCCCCTGCTGCTTCGAGCTTCTTCTTTGTAGCCAAGAAGGACGGAGGCTTGCGGCCTTGCATAGATTACCGGGCACTCAACCAGATCACAGTGAAATTCCGTTACCCTCTTCCTCTCGTCCCAGCAGCCTTAGAACATCTTCGGGGAGCCACCATCTTCACCAAGTTGGACCTCCGCAGCTCGTACAACCTCATCCGGATACGTGAGGGGGACGAGTGGAAGATAGCCTTTGTGACACCTACCGGCCACTATGAATATCTTGTTATGCCGTATGGCCTTGTCAATGCCCCCTCCGTATTCCAGGATTTTATGCATGAGGTGCTCCGAGAGTATCTTCATCGGTTCGTCCTGGTCTACATTGATGACATCCTCATCTACTCTCGGAGCATGGCCGAACATCGCCACCACGTTGCGGAGGTCCTGCAACGCCTGAGAGAGTTCAACCTGTTCCTTAAGGCAGAAAAGTGTTCTTTCCATCAACCCTCAGTGCAGTTCCTTGGATACAACATTGATAGTGGTGGCATCCGGATGGACGAGGGAAGGTGGAGGCCATCAAAACCTGGCCCATACCTTCCAACATCAAGGAACTCCAACGATTCCTGGGTTTTTCTAATTTCTATAGGAGGTTCATCCAGAATTATAGTGTCATTACCAGTCCACTCACCAACCTGTTACGCAACAAGCCCAAGTCTCTGTCCTGGACACCTGCCGCTACTGAAGCCTTTGAGAGATTGAAGGAAGCCTTTACCCATGCTCCAATCCTCGTTCACCCAGACCCTAAGAAGCCATTCATCGTGGAGGTTGATGCCTCTACCACGGGTGTTGGAGCAGTGTTATCTCGGCAGCAGGGGACTCCAGCCCAACTCCATCCATGTGCCTTCTTTTCCAGGAAACTCAGCCCAGCGGAAAGGAATTACGACATCGGCAACAGGGAACTTCTGGCCATCAAGTTAGCCCTAGAGGAATGGAGACATTGGTTGGAGGGTGCACAACACCCTTTCTCTGTTCTCACCGATCACAAGAACCTGCAGTACTTGCGCGAAGCTAAAAGACTCAACCCACGCCAAGCCCGCTGGGCCCTCTTCTTTACTCGGTTCAATTTTACAATCTCCTACCGACCCGGACCCAAGAATGTTAAGGCGGATGCTCTGTCTCGTCTCAATGCTCCAGAAGAAAACGAAGAAAAACCAGAACCCATAATTCCAGAAGGGATAATCGTTAGTCCCATCCAGTGGAACCCCGACTCAGTCCACTCCTCCAATGCTTCCATGACCACTCCGCTGGGCTGCCCACCAGGTGTACAGTATGTCTCCCGAACACAGCGCACTCCCCTCATTCACTCCGTTCATACATAACTGGGCACTGGCCACCCCGGGGTCAACAGCACCCTCTCGCTGCTGAAAGATCGCTACTGGTGGCCCAACATGGCCAGGGATGTGAGAAGGTTCGTCCAGGGTTGCGCCAATTGTGCCATTTCCAAGAGCCCACACCACTTACCAGCAGGCAAACTCCTACCGCTGCCCGTTCCCAACCGTCCATGGTCACATCTGGGAGTTGACTTCATTACAGATCTACCAGCCTCAGATGGTAACACTTGCATATTAGTGATAGTGGATAGATTCTCTAAATCATGTCGTCGTCGTCTTCTCCCCCTCAAGGGCCTGCCAACAGCCATAGTGACGGCTGAGTTGCTCTTCAACCATGTTTTTAGATATTATGGCATCCCTGAGGACATTGTGTCGGATCGAGGCCCGCAATTCATCTCCAGAGTATGGAGAGGCTTCTTTAAGCTCCTGGGTGTGGCTGTAAGTCTATCCTCTGGATACCATCCCCAGACAAACGGGCAGACGGAGAGGAAAATCCAGGAAATTGGTCGCTTCCTGTGGACCTTCTGCCATGACCACCAGGACTCTTGGAACCAGTTTATTGGTTGGGCCAAGTACGCTCAGAATTCCCTGCGTCAACCTTCGACTGGACTCACTCCCTTCCAGTGCGTACTCGGCTACCAGCCACCTCTATTCCCCTGGTCTGGGGAACCATCAGAAGTGCCAGCGGTCGACTACTGGTTCCGAGAGAGCGAGAGGGTCTGGGACACTGCTCACCATCATCTCCAGCGAGCAGTACGCAGGCGCAAAATGACAGCAGACCTTCGAAGATCCGAAGCTCCCCAGTACCAACCAGGACAGAAGGTCTGGCTGTCAACAAGAGACATCAAGATGCGCCTGCCCTGTAAGAAACTTAGTCCCAGATATGTTGGCCCCTTCACCATCTTGAAACAAATCAATCCGGTCACCTATCAACTCCAACTCCCTCCACAATACAGAATTAATTCCACTTTCCATGTCTCCCTACTAAAACCTTATCATCATCATCATCATCATCATCCTCCTGTCTCTCCCTCCACAGAGCCTGGTCCGAGTGAAGAACCCCCTCTCCCGCAGATATTGGAAGACTGTGCCATCTATGAGGTGAAGAAGATCCTGGATTCCCGGCGCCGTGGTGGTCAGCTGGAATATCTCGTAGACTGGGAGGGCTATGGTCGGGAGGAGAGGTCATGGGTCCCCAAGATGACATCCTAGATCCAACACTGCTCGACGAATTCCATTCCACCTACCCAGATCGACCAGCTCCCAGAGGAAGAGGTAGACCACCACGACGTCGGGGTCCTCGGCCCTCTGGAGCGGGCCGTGGAGAGGGGGGTAATGTCACAGATCGGCCAGGCTCCCACGCCAGCCAATCACAACGCACACCCTCACCTGAATATTGATTGAGCACACCTGTATGTCATTAGATCATCATCAACCAAGCACTATAAAGACACACACCTCACTGCACTCAAACGTCTGGTCTCGTTTCTACGAAGTGGACTCCTAAAGCTATCCCAGTGACTTACCTGTTTGTTTACTTACCTCCTGTGTACACTCCAGCGTCTGTCTCCTCCAGCGATTCCTGTCCAGCTCCTCCAACCTTACAGTGAGGTGTGTTTCCCCAGCTTCCACGAGTTCCTGGCAAGGCAAAAGACATTTCTTCAGCTCCCATCCTTTATCACTATTACCATTGAAGTTTCTACTCACCTGCAATCAGTCTCATTTACTCTGCTGTTCAATAAATCATATTGGTATTTACATCTAACCTGTTGTGTGAGCCTGCTTCCGTAACAACGAGTAAGAAGTATGAGCAATATTAAATAACCTTAATTTTACCTGCTCTAGCTTGGTTCCTTGTAATAAACCTGGCTGGCATTGTATACTAAATATTGTTGGCTCTGTGACAAATTGCGTGTTATGTTCCTACATTCTTCCATGTTGATGGCCTGCACCCCAGACTTAAAGCGAACCTCCTGTTGGACAACATCTCCTAGGCACAATGAACCATATGGCTAAGTTAACCTCAAACATACACTAATGTTCAAAATCTCTTATGCTCACCAAGGCTGAATTTATTTTAAAAATTTCAGATTAAAAAAACAGTAAAAACAGTAATACTGTGAAATATTATTACAATTTAAAATCACTGTTTTCTGTGTGAATATAGTGTAAAATGTCATTTATTCCTGTGATCAAAGCAGAATTTTCAGCATCATTACTCCAGTCTTCAGTCACATGATCCTTCGGAAATTATTCTAATATGCTGATTTGCTGCTCAAGAAACATTTCTGATTATTATAAATGTTGAATACAGTTGTGCTGCACAATATATTTGTGTTTTTTTTTTTTTTTTGTTTTTTTTTCAGGATTCTTTGATGAATAGAAATTTCAAAAGAACATTAGTTGAAACAGAAAACTTTACACTCATTTTTGATCAATTTAATGCATCCTTGCTGAATAAAAATAAGAATTTCCTTAAAAATCCTGATTAAAAAACAAAACAAACTTTACACTGTTAAAACATTCACACAGAAATACAACTCAGCACAGCCTTTTTTTTTTTTTTTTTTTTTTTTACATTCATATTTGGGTCATTCTACAGAAACATCCACTTTCAGTATGGCAAGATTTAAACTTAGAGCACATTATTAGATTACCTTTTGATTTTATGAATACACATAAATGACAGCTTAATGATTTTTTTTTTATATTTTTTTTGTACATTTATTTAAAGACCACAGGAAACCTTTTTTTGTCACTGGTGTTACCTTCTTTGTCAATTTTAGAGGTTCTTATGAAATATTATTTCTCAATTTTTTTTTTCAGCACATGTAGTTAGAGTTACAGAAAAAAAATGATAATGCAACAAATGAGATTAAAATAAATAAAACAATCAGGTTTGTTAAAATTGTGATTGAATGATGTTAGTACATTTGCTCAACCATGTATTCGTTATAACAATGAAAATATTTGGGGAAAAAAAACAGTTGTAAACAAGTAATGATGCAATCCTTTAAATCTTAACTCTTGAGTGTAGCAGAATTTGATGGATGTAAAATTATCATCATGCCACATGTGACACATTTTATGTAATGTGACAGAAAAAAAACACTGTAACACCAATGACACAATGAAGCACCAGTGACATACATTAGACCAAATATCCTTATTCTTCAGCTATAATTAATAGATGAGACTAAATTGTTACATTTAGAGAAGTTCTGATACCCTTTTTCCTTTCCCGATACCGATTCCGATACCTAGGCTCAGGGTATCGGCCGATACCGAGTACTGATCCGATACCTGGGTGTGTATCTGGTTATACAGCTGTATGTACTACTAGCCCTGTATGAATTGATACAATTATTTTATGGTGTGCTTCATCATATAGATAGATAGATAGATAGATAGTCTGGCGAGTAAACAAAAAATATAATATCAAATCTTTTTAAATATCTAAAAGTACACTAACATCAGTCAGTCAAGCATTATAAATATATTATGATAATCAACTATTTAATGATAGAATTTTAGCAATTAAAATTAAAACTTGGTAACCATGTATGAATGCATATTAGTCATTTTGACTGAACTTAGGACTGGTGGTGCTACTTTTTTAGTCATTCAGTGTTTCTGTAAAAATGGGGGGGGGATAAAACTATCAATAATACTGATATTATAATAATCATACTTTGAATTCTACTAAGAACAATATAAAACGCACTAAGAGCTTTTGGATTCATGAATATTAATCACGTTGTCTGCATTGGCTTGAACTGATTTGCTGAAATCAAAACAGGGACGATAATAGACGAGCGCCAGCCAATGAGATTGTCGTTTGCGCATTAGCTCCGCCTACTAGCGGAGAACCCCGCAGTTAAGCTGAAGAATTCCAAAGGAACTCCGTTATTTTGACAGGAAAATACAACAAAGAATATCGTTTACATACCATGTAGAACTGACGCGCTACATGTAAGACTTTCTCGCTCTCTCTCTCTCTCTGCGTGTGAGGAAAAAAGCAAAGAGACGGCGAGTCGTGCGCTTCACACTAGAGCTTACGGTACGTCAAATACAGGTGTGCTGCGCATCCATTCAGGTGATCTGAAAAATAGATCGCTTGACGGAGAGTGAAACTCTGAAGCGCTCAATCAGAGTGTTCGGCGAGTGACAATATATCTGTGCTAAACTTATACATAGCCTCCAACTCACACACTGGCGAGTAAAATCTGATTATTTATTAGCCAGTGGCTAATATTAGACATCATTTAGTCGCCCAGGGTGAAGATTTAGTCGCATATGTGAGTGATTTACTGGCAATGTGCTAGCACGTTTGTATTTCTTTTTCGCTGCTCTAAATAGTGGTTGCTTGTGGCAACACAACACAACTTCCTGTGTTTGCATTCTGAGCAGCGAAGAAGAATTGATTTCCGATTTGCAGCGTTAAGCAAGCTATCGCGCATAACTATAGGTCTTGTTTAAGAAAATGGTATTGGATCGGTACATTAGTTCAAGTACTCACCGATACCAATGCCAGATTTTTTTCTGGTATTGGTGGATTTTCCGATACTAGTATCGGAATCGGAACAACCCTAGTTACATTTGACATACATTTGGCATTTAGTGAAAGCAGTTAGTAAAATAACATAAACTGATCTTCACTGGTGTTACCCATAAGGAAGGTGACACCAGTGACAGTTTTCATGAAAAATGCATTTTGAAAAATGTCTGTTGCAAGGTATCAAACCATGCATTAGGACGATATAGACACACGTCCTCTTCCAGGCAGATTCATAACATTTTCTGTTGATTGGAAATTCTTAATTATTGCCCTGATGGTGGAAATGGAAATTTTCACTTCTCTAGCTCTTTTCTTAAAGCTCAATTATCTTTTGCTGCACATCAGAAATATATTCTTTGGTTTTTTTGGGGGGTTTTTTTTTTTCATTGTGATGGGTGATTAATTTGGAATTTGGCCTTTGTTTTCCCTCCTATTTATATTTCTGTGAAACAAGAAGCCATGGCTGGATAATTTCATGTTCATAATCTCCCTGGAGTGCTCAAAATTGTGAATATGAATGGGAATATATTTCAGATATATTTTACTCATAAGAATTTTTAGGGGTGCCGTTAATTGTGTCCAACAAGTATTTGAGAAAAATACATGCATTTCATAATGATATTTCCCCCCATTTTAAATTCTTATTCTCCAATGAAAGCTTAGATTTTTGTGATTTTTTTTTAAAATAAAAGATCAAAAGGATTAACAATGCACATTTATTTTCACAGCCTTCTTTGATCATATTTGCCAAAGGTACCAACAATTCTGACCAAGTGTGTATCTTCCTCACTCTGCATATAGACAGTGTAGACACACATCCTTTTCCAGGCAGATTTGTGAAATTTTAAACAGTACATATTTATTTTTACAGGTTTCTTTGATCATATTTACTAAGGGTGCTAATAATTCTGACCACGACTGTAAGAATGAGAACTTATATGTGAGATCTCACATGACATATCAGAATGTGAGATCCTACTTGCACGCTTGAGTAGAATTTGAAATTAGATCAAACTGAATAGAATTGAACTGAATAGAATAGGTAAGTGATAGTATTAATTGGTCAGGTGTTGATGAAAATGATGTCTTTAGCAGTGATGGGAATAACGGCGTTATTTTTTTCAGTAACGAGTAATCAAATAAATTACTGTTTCCCCCGTTACAAAGCCGTTACCGTTACTGACAATAAAATGCGGCGTTACTATAATTTATTACAATATTATTAGAATTGTATTTTTCAGTTCATCTGAATGGAAGTGCAGTGTAGCTGTATTTGACGTACCGTAAACTCCAGTGTGAAGGCGCATGGCTCGCCGTCGCTTTATCTCACACGCGCAAAGAAAGATACAGAGCAAGAGAGTCTTTCATAATAACATGCAGAATTGACGCGCTACATGTAAACGATATTCTTTGTTGTATTTTTCAGTCAAAATAACGGAGTTCCTTTGGAATTCTTCAGCTTTTAAGAACTGCCGGGTTCTCTGGTAGTGGGCGGAACTAATACGCAAACGATAATCTCATTGGCTGGCGCTCAGCTATTATCATCCCTGTTTTGATTTCAGCAAATCAATTCGAGCGAACGCAGACTACGTGATTAATATTCATGAACCCAACAGCTCATTAAATCTTAGCGCGTTTTATATTGTTATTAGTAGTAGAAATCGTAGTAGTTTTATCTTATAATTCCCCCCCCCCTTTTTTTTATAGAAACACTAAATGACAAACAACATCTTAAGCACCACCACCAGTCCTAAATTCAGTCAACATGACAAATATGCATTCATTCATGTTTATTCTAATTACTAAAGTTCTATCATCATATAATGCTAAATTATCATAATATCATATTATAATGCTTGACTGACTGATGCTAAGTGTCAGTGGATAAATAGTATAGATTAATGTACAATGTTTTATAATAATAATTTATTCTATTTGGAGTCCATTTCATTAATTTAACATTTAATATTGGGGGCATCCAAGTTATTTGACATTTGAACATTCACATTCAACGCAATAGTTACTTTCCCTGGTAATTAGTTACTTTTATAATGATGTAACTCAGTTACTAACTCAGTTACTATTTGTGAGAAGTAACTAGTAACTATAATTAATTACTTTTTTAAAGTAATGTGCCCAACACTGGTCTTTAGACGTTTTTTGAAAATGGCTAAAGACTCAAAGCTAAAGCTGCTTGAATCGAGATAGGCAGGTTGTTCCACCATGAACTTATCTACAAATACCACAGTTAAATTCTGGGAAAATGAAATATAGCCCTGCATAAATCTGGTATAACTGAGCCTGTGAATTTCTTAATTTGTGATTTGTAGAATAGGATTTATGCACCCGCAGTGAAGATTTTGAGAAGGTTTTTTGTGTTTGTGAGAGCGAATGAAACAAAATACAAGTTTGCAACTCCTAAAACATTTTCTTGATGACTTTACTGAAATATTCTCTACAAATACAAATTCCACAATCGCAGGTGCTTAGTTTTGCTACAATAATTCTAGACACAATAGATGTACTGTGTGCAAATATAAAAAAGGGACATAAACAACTGAATATTCAGGGATGCAAACTTATCACCTTTAAGTGAAAATTGTCATTTTGAATCTAAAATAGATCATTTACATGATTTGTGTAGATCCAAAGAGTTTTTGAAAGTGTAAGTAGTAAAAGTAGTATTGACTCATTTTAGGTGCCTGCTGAAATTGACTGCTTTCAAATGCTCCTGTGTGTATATCTGTGGTTTGGAATTAGTAAAATGTGCTTGGGGAAAAAAATATGATCAGAATATTGACTGGCTATCGACTATAATGCACGCTCTGTATAATCCATTCTCAATTGGAATAGTGACAACCGCATTTACCCAATTACAGGAGTCAATCTGCTAAAACGTTCTGCGAGTCACTTCTTAAATTGCTATGATTGAGATTGGTTTCATTGTGTAAATGCAGACTAATAGACTAGCAACAGCAAAATTTAACAGCTTCAACATTTAGATAAAAACGTAAACCACTTTTTTCACATCGTTTTTGATGTGACAGAAATTGTCCACTAAATATCAGATGGCATATTTTACATGTTATTTCCATTAATAAAGATTAGAAATGTACATTTTACATAAAATGTTGCCATTTTATATGAAAATATACAAAAGATATTTTTGATGCAAAAAATAAAAATACCCCCCTAACACTGCACAACTTTAAAGAAAATGTAGTAATGGAGTGATATTACATGTATAAAAAAAAGCAATTAAAAATGAACTTTATTGATGATAACTGATATTACAATTGTGGGTTACATCTTCATCACCTTTTTCAAACCTGACCTGATAAATTCACATCCCTGATATTACAAAGAACTTAAGTTTTAATTGCAAAGGAAAACCTACTAATCTGCTATGTACCTCTGTCTTCTATTTTAAAGGGTAAGAATTCTTTATAAATCATCTTCTCACCCATGTGTCTTTATTTTGTGGAACACAAAAGGAGAGAGTGGCATAGTCTCAGTCACCATTAATTTATTATTTTATTTAAGCAATAATAGCGAATAGTGACTGAGGCTCTCTTAATGTTCTGCTTTACATCTCCTTTTGTGCCCCACTGAAAATAAAAGTCAAGCACATTTGGTACAAAATAACATTTTTATTCTTAAGTGAATATAGCTTTTAATTTGTAACTTGAAACTATTTATATTAGCCTATAATTTACTTAATACCTCTTTGTGTGTATTTGATTGTAAATGCGTGTTCTGTGTTATGTATATATAGGTTTGTGCTCTAATCATGTATTTGTAACTGTATATAAACTATTGTATAAATAATAAAGAAATTATTACTGAATGTGGTGTTTAATATATTATTAATAAATTATTACATATACTGGCTAATTTATCTATGAAGTATGTGAGATTTTTAAAAGAAGCAGAAAAAGTTTATTGTACAGTATAATGTCAGTTTACCCAATTGAAATCAACATCGTTTCAACATTAGGTAAGCAAACCAATTAGATCGATCTTATGTTGAACACGGATTGATTCTATGACGTCGTTTCAACCAACCGAAAATCAACGTCGATTCAACGTTAGGTAAGTAAACCAATTGCGTCGATTTTCCGTTAGATTTGAATGGAGCGCCTGACGTTGGTTCAACATTAACCCGATGAGCAAAACAATGCCAGTTCACCAGGGTAAAGTTGGTTTTATATTCGCACATTCACAACATTCACACATTTCCGCGTCGGAGATCGACGTCGTTTTGACGCCACGAGAAACATCGATTCTACATTGATTCTATGTCAGTTTGCTATCTGGGATAGGTCTACAAGTAGGCCTATATGTTTAGCACCTCGATAAGAAAAATAATAATAATAATAATAATAAGAGAATTTAAAGGTTTAAACATAAATTAGTAAACCGAGTGAATCATTGAAGCGTTTTCTACCTTATCCACACGAGCACATTTTCCGTACAGACCTAAACCAGGGCTGCCAACTCTCGCATTCAGCGCAATTGACACTTTTCTCATGCCACACATCCATTTTTTCACGCAATCAGTTAAAACTATAATAATAGGATATAGGCCAAACAAATTTGGTAAAGGTTCCTGTGCGCATTTGTGTTTGCGCTCTGGAAAGCGTTGAGATTCTTTACAACGTGTTTTCAGTGTTGCCAACTAATTTTCAGGGGAAGTTGCTAAAGGAAGGTCAATTTGTTGCTAAAAGTTGCTAAATGACATTGTGATGTCATTGCGTGATGACGTCATTATGCAATCACACAAAATTGAGTCACTACTGTATATCAAATCTCAACAAAAAATATATTTTATATATGTTCATTTAGATTTGTTTGTAGGATAATATAAATACATAATATAATATTAAAACAAATACCTGTATTTTAAACAACATTGAATTATTTGAAAGATTCAAATTTAAGATTTTGTTTTTAATAGCTTGTAAACTAGTAAAACTACAAATTCTGAACAATTATAGTTTTAAGCAGTGTATTAGTAGTTAGTATTCTACACTCTGTAAAAATAGGGCACAGTCTACTCTTTTAATATGAAGGAATTTTCCGTATTGATTTTCCCACAGGTTTTTTATCTGCATTTTTAATTACGCATTGTATTTTGTGTTTTCAGGTTACAGGGTTAAAATGGATAATGGATAACAGATAATGTCCTGGAAAATTACTAGTACCTTTTCCAATTTTCTAGATATTTTTCTTATAGTGTACTAACTGATCAACAATCACAGGTATAAGCTACTAACAAGGTGTATCATAAATGAACAATTATTCAATTATTATTAAATTTAAAAATTGTATATAGCAGCTTAATTCACTTAATTCACGTGATGTGTGTACTTCTAGGCTTCTTTGGTTTCCTCTTTTTGTGTAATTTAGATGGAAAAATGTGTGCCTTTTTATCGCTTGAGTCACTAATCAAAAGTTGCTAAAAGTTGCCAAATAAATTTTAAAAATTGCTCAATTTGTTGTTTGGTGCTTTTGGAAGAAAAAGTTGCTAGGGTAGTCTGAAAAGTTGCTAAATATAGCAACAAAATTGCTAAGTTGGCAACACTGCGTGTTTTCGTAGCGCTGAGCAATGCAGCCAATCACAGTCATATCTGTTGATTTCTTGAACTGTTGATCTGGATTTTTTTTGTAAATAAGAGATTCATTAATTATAAAGGAGCTTTCTGAGATCGTGATGAATTGAAGTAACTTACACCTTTTTAGTTATTTTAAAGGAATGGCTATTTGCGCACAATCTAATCCGTTCAGAATTTGAATAAAGTTTTGTTTTTCGTACTGCTAACGGCCATATATACCCTGTACAAACAGCAACGTTTCAGGAGTGACAGCCTACATTCCTCATAAATGCAGGATTCATTTTCGAATGGGAGAATAATATAATTTCTCTAATAGATGTTCAAGCTATGCAGACTAACAGATTAATCGAAAAATATTTGAAGTATAATACTTATAAATAATTGCAGTTGCAATTACTTATAAAAGTAATGACTATCTTGCAATTCTTTTTACCTTGCTATTCTTGTAAGGAGAAAACGTTAATAATAGTTTTGCAGCACTGCAACAGTTATTTTCCATAATTTTATATAAAAACACAGTAGGGTAAGATGAGTCATTTTGTACTTGGGCTATGTGGTCCTCAAGATAAGGGGAAATGATGCAGAAGTACAAGGAAAGTACCTGAAGTAATTTCAGGATGTTTCCTATCATTTTAAATGATCAGAATGTATCTATGACAAAGGGTTCTAAATATATGGCTTCTTATAAAAAAGCGTTTCTGTGACTCAATTTGCTCCAGGGTGGGGGTAAGTTGACCCAAGTCAGTGGGTAAGATGCACCATCTGAGTGTAAACTGACCATCTCATTGAATCTAATTCAAACCCATGTGAAATTTTAAGATAATTTACCTCTTTTTAAAAACTAATTTAATAATCAAATTTGCTTTTCATATTTCGTTTCTCAAAACTAACTTAAACAACATAAAACTAACCAAATTAAGTTTAAATTCAGTCTAGTTGTTTGCATTTCTGAAACAATATGTTGAACACCAAAGTTGTAATCTTCCCAAAAACAGACTAAACAGAGAGTTTAAGTAAAATTAAATTAAAAAAAAAAAATTGAATTAGAATGAAGGAATAAATGTCACTGAAACTAATAAACATTTTAGTCAAAAGATTCTTGGCATGGTAGCCTTTCTGCAATGTTGAACCGGCCATTAGGGACTTACAGGTGGAAAGATATATCTGATTGTAATGTGACGAAAAGCATCTTCTGGTTCTTATCAGAGAAGGATTTGGTGCACTTTTACACTGTCCCTATTAAATAAACTACAAATAATATTTATATATATGATAAACTAAATCAGATATGTAATATCACTTTAAAATACCATTTTATACTTCAGAGACTTAACTACTTCAATGTTTATGGTGGGGTAAGTTAAAATGCTGGCTCAATTTACCCCACAGCATTTGGCTCACTTTGCCTCATAGCTGCCATTTTGGAAAAAAAACTAGCTTGTTTTTTTTTTTTTTTTTCAGGCTGATATTTAGTTAAATGATTTGCATGGTATTATATGTTGCTAAATCACCTATATGTATCATAAATATTTTTAGACCTGGATAAATTTACATTATGCAAAAATTTTACTTTGACAAGTCAAAAACTGTTTTTAAAGTAAATGGGTGCCTTCCATTCCTCCCGTGTGTTTCTTCTTTTCACAGTCTAGCAGAAATAATCGGTGGTTCCAAAATATATAGTCATATGATAGTAAAAGTGTACAGTTGGCAAGATACAAGATGCAACTTAGCCACTGGCTCATCTTACCCCACTCTCCCTATGACATTAACTACTAAGCATGTCCAGATGTCACACAAAACTCCGGTGTTTTATATATTTTCTATTAAAAATTATGTGTGTGTGTGTGTGTGTGTATAACTAAATATATATACATATATGTGCATATATATATATATATATATATATATATATATACACACATACAGTATATAATAAAAAATAACCCCAAATGAACCACCCAAACCCTCCCCCCTCCCCTTCACAAGCGATTATTTTTTATTTTTTTTAGATGAGAATCACAGAAACTTCAAATTTTGCTTTGTTTGTTTTGCAGTGTTGTTCGTTAATTTTATCGTTTCGAATACTTTTACGATTTTGTATCTATTACATTATGTTAATGAATAAGGACTTTATTAGATCAAGTTTAATATGAGAAATGTTTTTATTAATTCGTATATCAGCTGCTGTTTTAAGGATTAATATTTTACCGTCCTCCACTTCATCTGGGCATCTTGGCTAGCAGTGATACTGAATCATTCCAATCGAGCTGCTCTTCAAACAGATTCAAGTGATTTGAAGTATTATTATAGGCGTGTTGAATAGACTTGTTTTAGACGTGACAGAAGGATTAAATGTGCAAAACCTGATGTGGATATTAAAATGAAACCATGCAGTATTTGGCCACACCTTGATATTTAGTTAACTAATTCCACTAATTGATCTTATATATTGTTTAATTTTTTAAATATTGTTTAAATATGGTAAAAATCATATCTTAAAGCCTCCTGTGAGCAGCCAAAGGTAATAACCTATAATAGCGTACAACCTGTGACATTATAATAGTTTTACATGTGCTAGTTATCCACCTTTTTCTTGCTGTAAAAATGGGCGCAGCCATTTGTAAATTCTATGGGTCTAGCTTCCGGTCTCATCCGCGTCCAGCTATTTTTAGCTGTACAAAACAGTTCGTTTTGCTGCTTGATATTGAAAATTTGTGCCTTACCATATTATTTTAATGTATTATCTTAATTATGAACACACTGGTTTGTAGTGCAAACAGTTTTACCATTTACTGCACGTTGTTATTCTCGTTATTTATCTATAATGGTTAATGAACCAGAAGTCTCACCCATAGGCTTATTTCTGCGTTGAAGAAAAAGGTGGATATAGTTGCCAGAGTCAGCACCACCAGAAAGTGTTGCTTTTCTTTTCATTGAAAAGTAAAAGTAAACTAAAAAGACCAGTGTATTAGAGAAATGGTTTTCAATCTTTTATCTTTTCAATCAAAGGTAAAATGAATAGTTTTTGTGCACCAATACTACACAACTCTTTATACAAATTGATTGTACAGCAAATTTCTACAGCAGAAAGAGGTCATTTCTGTATTTATAGTTGATACATGCTGAGCAACCTGGTGTTATTTAATAAATATTGTTCATTCATATTTTAGGGTTGACTGTACATGGTCCCTCTGGTCCTCTGGTTGCTCCTCTGGGATCTTCAGTGGTTTTGCCCTGTTATGTTGATGAACTTTTACCAATGGAGAGTCTCAAGGTGGAATGGAGAAGAAAAGACTCAGAAACTCTGGTTCATCTGTTTCTGGAGGGTGAGAGTCAAGCAGAGAAACAGCAGAAGGATTATCAGGATAGAGCTCATTTCTTTACTGATCAGATTAAAGATGGAAACTTCTCCCTCTGTCTGAACAATCTGAGAGCTGAAGATGAGGGACGATACACATGTACAGTTCAGAGTCAGCAGGATTCTGGTGAGACTGTGGTTCAAATAAAAGATGTTGGTGAGTCTGGATCACATGAGTTCCTCCCATTATTTTTATGATTTAAAAAAAAAGTAATACTGGACATAAAATTCATACTATGTTGTATCTGATGTTGTAACTGTTTATTTCATTCTTTCAGAGCGTTTGCTAGTATCAGGACTGAGTCACTCCATATCTGCCTCTGTGGATGAAGACGTCACTCTGAATTGCTTTGTAGACTCTCACATCCCACCTGAACATTTTGAAGAGGTTTAATGGAAGAAAACAGATGAAGATATTCTGGTTCTGCTGTACCAAAACAATCAGACTTTATCAGATTCATCAGATGAGAGATACAGAGACAGAGTTGAGTTCTTCACTGCTGAAATCCCCAAAGGAAACTTCTCTCTCAGACTGAAGAGTGTCAGAACTGATGATAAAGGAGTTTATACGTGTCAAGTGTTTGCTGGAGAACTTTCAGCCAATGCAACTGGAGTACTGGAGCGGATGGGTGAGTAGCTTTCAAGTCAATACAATAGAGGAATTAATTTTTGGTTTGGCCTTTTATTTAAGCTGCAAGGAATTTTAAAAAAGTAAATACAGTGCATTCAGAAAGCATTCAGAGCCCCTTCACTTTTTCAATTTTGTTATGTTGCAGCCTGATACTACAATCGTTTAAATTCAGTACCCCAAAATGACAAAAGAGAAAACAGAATTTTAGAAATGTCTGTAAACTTCTTGAAAAGAAAAAGAAAACTGAAATAATCACATTTACATAAGTATTCAGACCCTTTGCAACAACACTTGAAATTTAGCTCAGGTACCTCCCATTTCTCTTTATCACCACTGAGATGTTTCTACACCTTGACTGGAGTCCACCTGTGGTAAATTAAATTGATTGGACATGATTTGGAAAGGCACACACCTCTCTATAAAAGACCTCAGAGCTGACAATGCATATCAGAGCGAAAACCAATCCATGAGGTCAAAGGAACTGCCTGCAGAGCTCAGAGACAGGATTGTATCGAGGCACAGATCTGAGGAAGGCTACAAAAAAAAATTCTGCTGCACTGAAAGCAGGGTTCCCACGGGTTCTAGAAATCCTTGAAAGTTTGTGAATCTGAAAAAAACATTTCAAGGCCCTGGAAAGTTTTTGAAAATGAACATACATAGATACAGATCCGTGAAAGTGCTTGAATTTATTTTGTGCAGGAACTTTTCTGGAAAAAAATTCCATATTTCCTCCAGTCCGCTAATGTGTTATTTCGCCAGCACTTCGTGGCCTATGCATATTAGCTTGCTTGATTTACGTTAGTTAACTTGCTCGCAATTATGCATTACGTTAATTGTTTCCCACGTGAGGTACTTTGTGTTGTACGTTGCCATGACATTCACGCTTTCACGAAACTACTACGAGAGTACCTCAACGTTTCAGACACTCTGTGAAACATTGCAAAAAATAGTTTGAAACCGCTGAAATGTGATGCCTGGAAAATGCAAGTTTCAAGATATTTGGCTTACCAAAGTTGATTACAAAGAATGGCTTGCAAGAGATGAAAATGATGTAAACTTGCTCTCACTTGAAATGTGTCCCCACATTAACAGGGTGGCTGCAGGTCTTTAAAAAGTCTTAAAATGTCTTAAAGTTTTCCTAACAAAAGGCCTTAAAAAGTCTTAAATTCAGATTCGATCGGTCTTAAATATTTTTGGTCCCAATTCCGCGAAAATTTCTCCAGTCTGACAGACCCAGTGACTGTTTAAATTCATTGGACAGCCAGATTCTTCCCCCGCTGTAGTTACTGCTTGCTACAGATAGCTGACCAGCCTCCTAGCTAGTTTAAAATGGGTTAATGCAATTTTACTGAAAAATGGCTCTAGAATTTTACTTGCCCGACCGGACAAATAGCCTGATTAAAACTTAAGTGACAAAAAATAACCAGTGAAGTATCAAAACGCAAGAATGATTCTTCTGATTTTATTACATTCAACGTAAACAGCGATTGATAATGGATAGTGTATTTCTGATATCAAGGTTGCGCAGTTTAGGCTCGTGCTGTCTGTTTCTTTGTAAGAGACTTTTATGAAGAAATCAAATCAAATGAGTGTATGAAATGAGCAAAAGAGCTGAACGGGACACACAAAGAAACTCACAGAAGAAATATACTGAGGTAAAAATTCTGAATGTTGAGGGGTTTTTTATTTATAACATGTAGTTAAGCAGCATTGCAAATGTTACATTGATTTTAGTTAAATAAGTAGTTGAGTGGTCACGTAATTGGCTTACTTACATTTTGGACACAATATTGACTGTTTTGTTCTGTTCTGTTTTACCAATTAAAATAGTTCTAAACAAAGATCACAGCAGAAGTATTGCGCAATCTCCGAGCAAGCAGCGGTGTTTTGTTACTGAATGATTCAGCGAACGGTTGAATGAATGAGTCACTAGATTCACTCGTTAAGTGACTTACCGCCACCTACTGGTAAATGAAAATGATATGAAAAGTTTGCTGTATATCGTAATAATAAATAGCATTTTTGACAGTAATAGATATAAATTTTACATTAAAAGATATATATTATATTATACGTATGTAAAATACTGTGTGATTTCCATCAGAGGTTTGGTCATAAATTTCATATAAGTTGGTATTAAAAAGTCTTAAAGTCGGCATGAAATCAAAACTGAATATTCTTAATTTTTTGATGGAATACTGTAGTGTTTATTATAAATAATTTATCCGTGCACTTCATTATTTTTTAAAAATTCATGTGCCCTCATAATCTTTAATCAAAATGTTAACCTCCCCTCCCCCTCAAAATGACTCATCTAGTCTTCTGGTCACGAGCAATGGCGCAAGGGCGGAGCTAGTGACGTAAGGGGTAAACGCTGGGATAAATGACAGGGGAAAAGCTGAAGCTGATTCTTCACTTCATAGCACTGACACCAGTCATAAGGGAGTACGTTACCCTTAAACACTGAAAAGATATTAGGATATTTTGAGAACATTACTCTTAGGACATCGCAAACTAATTTGTTTCATGAATATGACTTAACCTGATGGAGGACGTGCTCAGTCATTCAAGCAATCTCTCTCTCTCGCGCGCGCTGTTTAGGCATGTTTTGTGCTGTTGATCGTGGTCGTCATCCCTAATAAATAACTCATTTATTCATGCTTGGGTGTCGGCGGTGAATCCAGTGGCGAGAAATCCCCCACCACTAACTGCAAACTGGCATTTCAGATCTGCCTCCATTTTGTTAGTAACGCCCCAACTTCCAACGATCCAATCAATTCCCGAAGGATGAAATCAAGTCCCGCCCTCTCATTTCAGATGCGGTTTCACTCGGATATACGTCACAGTAAAGAAAAAAAAAAGACAGTCGCAACTTCCGTTTCATGCCGACTTTAAATTTAACTTGTTCATATCTGTAGACACCCTGATTAAGTCCTTGAATTTGAGGGTATTGGACCTGGAAAGTCATTGAAAGGTCCTTGAATTTGAAGTTAACCAAGGTGTGGAAACCCTGTGAAAGTTCCCAAGAGCACATAATTCCCAAATGCAAGAAGTTTGGCACAACCAGGACTCTACCAAGAACTGGTCACTTGACCAGACTGAGCAATCGGGGGAGAAGGGCCTTAGTAAGAGAGCTGACCGAGAACCTGCTGGTCACTCTGACTGAGCTCCTGTGATCCTGTGATCCTGTGTGGAGACAACATCACTGCAGCCCTCCACCGATCTGAGCTTTATGACAGAGTGGCTAGACCAGGGGTAGGCAAATTCTGTCTTAGTGTGATTTCACACCTGGCCCGTTGTTTCGGAACCTCCCGCGTTCCCCCCTTAGCTCGGTTCGTTTGGGCATATGTGACAGGGCCGGCCCAGGCTCTGTTGGTGCCCTAGGCGAGATTTTAGATCCCCCCACCCCACCCCCACAAAAAAATTCAGAAAATGCAGATTTTTCAAAACTTTACTATAATATAACATAACATAAATACTGATAAGTATTAGTATAAATAAGTAGTAAATAAATTGTGATAATAAATAAATGTGCCTTGTAGGTATTTTATGAGTGAATCTGTTAAAACATTGAAGAGACCAGACATTATACTCCCAAACAGAGAAATGCAACCCACAACTATGCCTACAGTGACAAGTTACAACAAAATTACAACAAGTTACGACAAATTACAACAAAGAAAAATGAGCAATATGAAATGCCTAAAATAGTCTTAATAGACAACAAAGGCAACAAAATAAAGGCTGCATTTTGTAATTTATTTGTAGATGTTAGCCAGCTAGCTATCTAGTTAGTCTAATTGCTAATCCTACATCAGTACTTCTGCAACGATGTAGGACGATTTTGAAGTTGGAGGAGAAAATGAGATGGGAGTTTTTCGACATACCCTGTCATGAACCGGAAAAAACAGAGCTCATGCAGAGCTAGAGAAGAGGAGCATTTGAGGTTAAAAAGTATATAAATTGTAACTTTTTTTTTTTTTTTTTTAGAAAATAACCAATCATTTTGCTAGATAAGACACTTCTTCCTTGGCTGGGATTGTTTAGAGCAGGGTTCCTCAAATCTTGCCCTGGAGGGCCAATGTGCTGCAGAGTTTAGCTCCATCCCTGATCAAGCTCACCTATCTGTGATTTTCTAATGATCCTGAAGACACGGATTAGCATGCTTAGGTGTGTTTGATTAGGGTTAGAGCTAAACTCTGCAGGAAAGTGGATCTCGTGGGCCAGATTTGAGGATCCCTGGTTTAGAGCCTTTTGAAGCTGCATTTAAACTGCATTTTGGAAGTTCAAACTTGGGGGCACCATAGAAGTCCATTATATGGAGAGAAATCCCGAAATGTTTTCCTCAAAAAAGATAATTTCTTTACGACTGAAGAAAGAAAGACATGAACATCTTGAGTGACAAGGGGGTGAGTACATAATCTGTAAATTTTTGTTCTAGAAGTGAACTACTCAGTGAACTACTATTTTAACTGCGTGTGCCATGCATAATTAATGCGTTATGATGATGTATTATAATTACGTCATGACACAAAGTGTTTAAATTAGTCCAGCATGACGTTGTCAAATCTTATGATTTTTCGTTGATGTCAATTTTATTTTATTCTAACATTATTTTAATCAGTTCGATGATCGATCAGTACTAAAATTGTTAACTGTCAGAAATTATTTTGCTTAATATATGGGTGTAGGAGCGCACGATGGTCACAAGAGAGCGCACTTCTGACCAAAAAGAAAAAAAAAAAAACTCTGGAGCTGTTCGGTTGTAGTGAGAAAGCAATCCGATCCAACGAACCAGGCTATATCACAATGTATCATTACGTAGGTTCCATGAAAAGCATTAACTTTGTTGTTTTGTTAATACCTCAAAATGAACCTGTGAATGTCTGTGGGTGAGCACGTCTTCACCATTCAAAATCAAAGGGCACTTTTTCATTTTATAATGCAGTTTTATTGCTCTTCGTAGTAGTAGGTGCATTTTAAAAATGTTTTCCCGATGAATCTTGGACTCCTGCTCAAAATGATAAATTAATATAACGACAGCTACAAAAAAACAAACAAACAAACAAACAAAAACAACAACAGTAAATCCACAAAGCTGTTGTCGTTCCATCCTGATACATGACAGCTGTGGAATCCCGGAAAATAAACCGTGGAACTTTGACCAATGAGGGAAGAGCTTACCTCATTGGACAATGAGGTAAACTCGTGTGACTTGTATTAACAAATTTGGTCCGTTTACAAACTTTCCCATGTGAAAGCAAACCACACCAAGAATAAAAAGCAACATTGAAATAATTTTAATCCCTGTTTCGGAACAAAGCAATCGATCTACAGGTGTGAAAGCACCCTTAGAGAACTCTGCAGGGCCGAACTTGCCTACCCCTGGGCTAGACGGAAGTCTAAACAAGTGAATACTTTGCAAATGCACTGTATGTGGCCCTATTCTAGAAAGTATGTAGAAAGCACAGTACTAGAAGGTACAATCTACTTTAAATGTATAGTTTTGTTCAAGTTGAGTGTACTTTGATACCACGAGACAAGATATCATGAGAAATATGATGCAGAGAATTTATTATTTGCAATTAAGAGGCAGAAAAAACATAGGGAATTAGAAGAATTAGTAATGTAAAGAATAATGTACAAGAAGATGTTTACAATATTTACAAATATGGGATGAAGCCACACATCTGACAGAGTGGAAAGGGTCTACAATCTATCTAAACCAAAAGAAAAAAAAACTTAAAACTCTGCGAATAAACCATAATAATAAAAAAATAAAGAAAAATGAATTGACAATATCATGAAAATAACAAGTGACAGAATAGCCTGTATAAACAAAAGAGCAGTACCACCCCATACAAAAATCTATATCAAAAAATTAGGATATACTGTGTAAGACATTTGAGGCAATGTGCTTGGGAAAAAATATGATCAGAACATCAACTTAGATAATAATCATGCATCCACTGTAAATATTAGTTTATGAACTTAAATGGCAGTTGGCCAATTTAAGGAAGTCACATTCTGCAAATGAATTTATTTAAGAGTAGTTTTAATTTTGTTCACGGTATTATAGTAACATACTGTAAAGTAGATTACCGTAAATAACTGTTAGCAGTAAATTACTGGCAAAAGTGTTGCCAATATTCTTCCATTAATTTACAGGACAGTGTTTTATAGTGTTGGTCTGGCTGGACCTTTCAACACTGCAGTGTTATTTAAATATTTCTGAAACACATTTTAATTTCCATATCAGGTCTGTTGTGATTAATTTGAATGTCCACCTTCCTAACCTAATCCAACTTCACATCAATTTTTATTTTAATAAACCACAGCTATGCTAATGAATATCAATAGCAGGGATATGTTTATTTGCTGTTGCTTTGGGTAGTGAGTCCCTGTAGCTGCAGAAAAGTGATGAATTGCATGTGTTGGAGATTCTTCTGTATTTGAAATATTTCTGAATGCTGTTTCAAGAAGTGGTAAAGACCAAGTCAGAATTGGCAAACAATAGTGGGAAAAATTGTTCTATCTGCCCCATTAATAAATGACACCAACTTTGTCTTCTGTGTATAGAGTCTAATCTCTGTATTTCACAGGTTTCTCTGTTTCACACATAACGGTGTTCATTCTCTGCATTACTGCATCTGGATCTGCACTTCTACTCTGCTGCCCGATCTACTGCAGATCACAATTTATCACAGGTATGTTTACAGGAAAATAACTCAAAGACATTTATTCAATGCGGAGAGATGTCCAAATAGAGAATATCAATGTCACAGTATTACAGTTTTAGGGAAATCAACCAACCATTTTTAGAATGGTTTACTTTTAGTTGACTTTTAAGATTAGAGAGAAAGTATTTTAACATGAAAGAAATCACAAACCTGACCATTAAAAAGATCACACAAAAATAATTATAGTAAAATAAGATAATTCTCTCATCATTTTACTGCCCCTCGTGCCATGACTGACTTTCTACAGCTGAACAATATCCCATCTCTGGAGGTCAATACAATGCAAGTTAACAGCATCCAAAATGTTAAAGCTCCAAAAAGCACTTAAAGCCAATGCAAAGAAAAACAATAAACTTTTCCTTCTGGTCAGCTGTTGTACAGCAACTGTAAATTAACATTTGACATGTTCTTTCATTGAGTGTTTAAGATGCAGTGTTGGGAAGGTTACTTTGGAAATGTAATAGGTTACAGATTACAAGTTACCCTATTTAAAATATTATAAGTAGTGTAACTATTTCAATTACTTTATTAATGTAACTGATTACATTTGATTAGTTTTTGATTAATTTTCTAAATTTCTGATGTTTTCAACTGTTAATCATTTTCAAACATGTAAACTGGGCAGGGTTAACCTTACAGTAGTGCTCAACACTGATTACTGTCAGACTTTCAAAACATTTCTTCACTTGAATTAATATTATAATAATTTAATAGCATAGCCACCACAAAATCAGACTTACGTTGAGATCATACTGAGGTTAAAAACAGACTTAAAATCATAAGATGTTTAATAGCTATGATTCTGTTTTTGAAATCAAATCTTTGCATAGCTATGACAGGAAACATTGGAATCTAACAATGCCTTGGAAAAAAAAAGGTTAGTCTCAAAAAAGGAAATAAGACAGGTATCGAATAAGCATTTGTCCTATTCTGTGTCCTAAACTCCTGAAACATTGGTGTCTCATTTTATAGAACATTCAGTGCAATTTATGAAAGAAATCAATTAAATGTGTATGTGGGTGAAGAAATTCAGATGTAACCCCCTTTGAAATCATTGACATTTTCATAAGTAACTGTAATTTAATTACACTTTTTTTTTTCTCAGTAACTGTAACTGATTACAGTTACATTTATTTTGTAATTAAATTAACATAATCCCATTACATCTAACTAGTTACTCCCCAACACTGTTCAGATGTAATATTTTTGAATATTTCAGCATTTCACACGACACATGACAGGAAGTGTTAACACACGAATAACTGTTGGCTGGAAGCAAAGGTTTATAGTTAAAAAGTTTAAAATGTTAATCTTTTTTTTTTATTTTTACCCCACTGATTGAAGGAATGTGGAAAACACTCTGGGAATCAAGACAATCAAGATGAATCAAGACAAAACCTGAAAAACTCATTATAAAAACCCTTAGGGAATTATTTAGAGAACCCGTGGTGACTTAGCTTTAGGGATTTGCTTAGAAACTACAGTCACAGCTGAGTAAACATTTAATAAGATAAGAGTATGTAAAGTGGCTCAAGATGATATACATACACTTACAGTCTGTATTTGTTCTTCAGAACCCATTGCAACCAAACATGTCAGGACTCTTGGGGTTCTTCATGCATTTCTTCCAAATATTATGATGTTTGTGGCTTTTGTCCTCTGGGGTGTTACAGAAGGTGAGTGTTTCAGATCTGTTGATCACATGGTAACAAAACCAACATTATTTGAAGACCTTACTGATCTGCTCACCATTTATAACAGGGGTAGGCAACATTTAGGGGTCCTCCGATCAGGATTTTTGAAGCCGATCACAGAAAGCAGTATCTGCCGATATGATCACCGATAATGAAGCTTTTTATCATGTAGAATTATTTATAGTGATGATCCAATCAAGATTTTTAGACATCTGTTCAGGGCCTGAATTTCATTTTTGAGAATGAATTCCCCTCTTAGGTGACTCTTGTGAGAGGGTATTTTTTAATTTGAAGGGGTGGAGCCCCTTTTTTTTAAAATATCTATTTATCTCACCTAAATGTTTGATCATGCACTGCATTTTTGTTTTGACAATCGTGCAATTGTTGCACAATATAGCCTGCACAAGCCTGATTTTGTGAGCTGTATGTGAGGCGGCCTTTTACACCAGGTTCACATATACACCATTTGCAGTGCGTATGCAGTCCATGTGTGGTACGTAAGCAGTGCAGGAGCAGCACTGACTGTGCTTTCATTTTCGTGCCAATCCATGTTCATATTTACCGCAAACAATGCGCTGTCACTTTAATTCAGTGCGTGCAGCAGAAACGATCTCTGCACTTCTGCAGACGCACCGCTCCTGGAATGCACTGCCGGACCGCAACCGTGTACTGCACACACAATCCGATAACATGAGCACGGAAAAAATACGCACCGCATACGCACTGCAAACGGAGTATGTGTGGACCTGCCGTTATATGTGTGCACTGCGAGTGTGCATGAGCGCAGTCTCCGGGAGAGCGCGTGAGCACTGAATGGTTTAAACACTGGCTAGAATTAAAAAGAAATGCACTAAAAAGAAATTTAGTGACGATGCGACACTGCCTCGATTGTGCAAGTGGCAATTCCTGTCAACTGTGCAGCGTGCAGCTCGCTTATAGTGCAGACGCGATGTGATTTGAAGCCATTTGTGCATTTTGAGAGAGAAAGAAAGAGCACGCACAGTGATTTCACACTGTTTGTGAAATTATGTCTCACAGAAAGTTTTCAAATTACTTTATTTAATGAAGAAATATGAATTGTACCTCACCTTCAGCATTATAATTATTTTAGCCGCACCAGACTGAGACGGTGCCGCTGCATGTCATGCCAAACCTCTCACAGCAGGAGATTGTTTTTTTGAGATCGACCTTTTTAGAGACCGCCGATCAAACACCCCTTGCCACATTGGTCCTGGAGTGCTGGTGTCCTGCAGAGTTTAGCTCCAATCCTAATCAAACACACCTGATCAAGCTAATCACTGTCACCAAGATTACTTGGGCTACAATTTTTTTTTTTCTTCAGGGTTGGAGCCAAACTCTGCAGGACAGCGGCTCTCCCGACGTTGCCTACCCCTGATTTATAACAAATTGTTTTCATGCATTGCGTCATGCTTACATCACTTTTCCCTGAATGTTTGAATTACACAGTGCCCCCCAAAGGATTGAAAATGCTTTAGTACAGGAGTCAGCTGTCACACTCATGCCGGCCT
Source organism: Spinibarbus caldwelli (assembly GCA_039654775.1). NCBI lineage: Eukaryota > Metazoa > Chordata > Actinopteri > Cypriniformes > Cyprinidae > Spinibarbus > Spinibarbus caldwelli. The sequence goes on from CM077218.1 coordinate 13,671,899, forward strand.
TCCACACCCTGACACACACCGCTCACTCTCACTTAAGTACTGATCACCTCCACCTCTCTCACATTAACCCTTCATCATGAACAATACCCTGAACTTGCACAGTCAGTAGCCGGGTTTCCATTACAAATTTGCGCAAAACTTTTGCAATATTTTATAAATGTCGATAAAAAATGTATTGCGAATTGACAACATTTCCATTAACCAATGTTATGCAAATAAAACGTAATTTTTTCCTCTCGTGATAAGTTATGGTAACGGATGTTGGTATGTTTACATATATTGCAGCTAACACACTAGCCATTATATTTAATTGAAGGAGATGTAGACATATATCTTTAGTGAAGCAGCACAGAGAGCCACTTCTGAAACATGCCGTGCCGCGGCTAGTATAAACTCAAGCATTGACCACTGTGGCTGCAATCAGCTCCGGTGGCCGTGTCGGAGCTGTAATGACCCGCAAATATGTGCAGTGTACATAAGGAGTTATCCAAGCTTTAATGGCAAGGAAAGCCCCTTATACTTGAGAGCGGCCACGTTTGAGGTGTTTCTTGGAGGTTATAGTACATTAAGGAATGATAATGTGGTTTTAACATATGCCTTATACATGTGACAGTAACACTTTAGAATACTGTTCCATCATTAATGAACAACTACGCAGTAACTATTAACTAACAAGAAACTGATTAACGATTTAGTAAGTAATAGCACTCAGTTCAAACTGGTAGTTCACTATTAGCTAATCAATAACTGCTATTTTTTTCATATATCCTTGAGAACTACTAAAAACTACTGTATACAGGTTCATAATTGAAGTGAATTATGCATAATGTATAATTAATTCTAAAGTGAAGATCATGGTAACCCACTAGTAATGACTCAAATATTATCAAATCCTTCTAAAGGAACTACTTATTACTTGGATCACTATTCTAAAGTGAAAAGCATGACAACCTTCTAATATTGGCTGACGTCACTGTAAGCTTTTGAGATATATGTAAGGTTTTGGATAGTAATGACTTTAGTGTTACTACATCCGTCTGAAGAAATTACTAATTATTTGGATCAGTATTCTAAAGAGAAGATCACGGTAACCCACTAGTAATGATTTAAGAGTTACCAAATCTAGCAAAATTAATTACTAACCAGAACCATACATAAACCTCAAAAGTTTACAAAGATTTCAGTAATTACCTGGGAGTTATCATGATCTTCACTTTAGAATACTGATGCAAGGGAAACAGATCAATTCAGCTCAAAGGGAATAATTTATTATCTTATAGGGAATTTGAACAGAATCACTGTTTTACGGCTGATCACTGAGTCAGCCAGCGATTCATTGAACGAGCCGTATAACATAAATTCTGCAATGGATATTAATATCCAAAGTATAGTGAAAACACTATTTATTAGTACAGTAACAAGATCGGCAGTTTAAGACATTAATTTGTAAGCAAAAAACACAAGATACTTCTCATTTCAATATAAATAAGGCTTTATTGGATAAATCTAAGACATACAGTATAAACTAATCTAACACATGAACACACGCATTCACACAAGTTGCAGAAAGAAAGTGAGGAAAGAATGAGTTTAAGAGAATGAAAATGTGAAATCCCAAGTTTATAGCAATATGTGCAATTTCTTAGACCTGAACAACCATCACCATCGTTTAATTAACCCTCGCATTGAGTTCCTCAATGAGGTTAAAATTTACATTAAATGCACCAGTTCAGCTAGAATCTGGAGGTACTTGCATTGCCTGTGTAGGGGGTTCCCTTTGTTGTTGTCATTTCTGAAAGGGGTTTCCCGAGGTTGCTGATTGGCTGGAAGTTCAGTGGTCGTTCCAAGTGACGTCTTGGGCATTGGCTGATGAATGGTGCAGAGTCAGTGGCTGGTTGAAGTTTTGAGGCGGGCGCAGTCGGAGTTGGACTTTGCGGCAAAACTTAACTCAGAACGCGAAACTTAACGGAAAGGAAAGAAACTAAAGTAAAAGAATAAAAGGATGCAACGAGACTAGATGGTTTTTCTTCTCATCGTGATTAAGTAGTAGTGGGCATGCAGGCTGAAGCACGCTGGAACGGCACTCGAAGAATGCAAAAAGTGATGGCAAAAAGCATGGCTAAGAGTAAAAAGCAGTGGCTAAAAGCATGGCTAAGAGCCCTAATGCAAAAAGCGATGACTAAAAGCATAATTTGATGATGTCCTGAATTTTAAACTGGGCTTTTGGACACATCCCAAATGGTGTCTTGACCAGTTAGACATTGTCTTAGCTCAGGGTGTTGCTATGTTTCTATCATGCTATCTTATCTGTCACATGGTCTGAATTTTCCCACTCTTGCAGAGTATAATTTGTACATGATTTCTATAACAAGAATATAATACATTTTACAAAGTATTGATTGATAGAAACGTTCAAAGCATGCATTTTCAAAGTCATACATACCCAACATGAATATAAAACTATAAACTATTCAATAGTTATTCAAAAGACATACATAATGAGTGATTAGGACAGAATAGTCAAATGTGTGGGTTACATACATATATTTGGAGTTATGCATAGAAATGATTACTTGCTCATAAGTAATTTTAGCATCATTTAGGTGCATATATACACGTGAAGGCAGTTTCTGTGCCATTCTGTGAACGTGGGGACATGTTCAGTGAACAACAAAGGTCAGAAGTGTTTAGAAGGAATCTCAGTCTCGTTCTTGTCCTCTAGGTGGGAGGAAGTCAATCCGAGGAATTCTTTAGTTCAAGATTTCTATCATGAATTTACACATGATGGTCATGCTGTGTGTCTCTTTGACCATTAATCTTGGTTACTTGCCCCAAATTTGACAAACTCGTACCTGAGTTGGAATTGTCAATAAGTGTTCTTTTGTTTTAATGCTGTGAGAATGCTCAAAGCTGCTAGTTGGTTGCACCAGGGTATCGTGGACAGATTTATGATATTGTCTGGTTATCCTGGGCCTCTTTGTGGAATTTGGCTTTTTGGGTGGCTCCAACCATTTTCTGATCGAAACTTAAATTGTTTGATTCGCTCTGATACCTTATCCAAAAAATGAGTAATTCCTTTAGAAGGATGTAGTAACACCTGAATAACTACTATGCAATAATTTACAAAACCCTCAAAAGCTTACAATGATTTCAGTCATTGCTAGACAATTACTCATTCATTTTTAGAATACTGATCTATATAGCTAGTAATTCCTTCTGTATTTGGTAATACTTCAGTCATTACTTGTGGGTTACAATGATCTTCACTTTAGAATTAATAACACCTTATGCATTAGTCATATTAATTATGAACCTGTATACAGTAGTTCTTGGGGAGGTATGAAAAAATAATAGTTACTGATTAGCTAATAGTGAACTACCACATTTGACTAAGCAGTATTACTTACTAATTCATTAATCAGTTTCTTGTTAGATAATAGTAGTTAGTGCTTTTAGTGCATTACACATGTTCTTTTGTTGTTCTTCATGATGGAACAGTATTCTAAAGTGTTACCCATGTGACTTACACATATTTTTTGAATTGCTTGAAAAACCACCTCATGCAAGTGTAAAAACTTTTTGCGACATATGGGAGTTATTTGGGCGAAATTGACATGTTTCCATTATGCATTTTTTCAATTTGAAATTTCAATTTGTGCATTTTGAAGGGTAATGGAAACGCAGATAGTGTCTGGTCTTGTCTCATGCTTAGATGTTCAGACCACAACTGAATTACTTATTTGTGCTCCTCATTTGTGTGTTCTTGTGTCTCTGATGTTGACTTGTATCATCATTCCCATCGGACACTGCTGCTGCTCGCAGTGTTACTGTATTACAGTGGGGGAAAAAAAAATTTGATCCCCTGCTGATTTTGTATGTTTGCCCACTGACAAAGAAATTATCAATCTATAATTTTAATGGTAGGTTTATTTGAACAGTGAGAGACAGAATAACAACAAAAAGATCCTGAAAAACACATTTCAAAAAAGTTATAAATTGATTTGCATTTTAATGAGTCAAATAAGTATTTGATCCCCTATCCATCAGCAAGATTTCTGGGTCCCAGGTGTCTTTTATACAGGTAAGGAGCTGAGATTAGGAGCACTCTCTTAAAGGGAGTGCTTCTAATCTCAGTTTGTTACCTGTATAAAAGACAACCTGTCCACAGAAGCAATCAATCAATCAGATTCCAAACTCTCCACCATGGCCAAGACCAAAGAGCTGTCCAAGGATGTCAGGGACAAGATTGTAGACCTACACAAGGCTGGAATGGGCTACAAGACCATCGCCAAGCAGCTTGGTGAGAGGGTGACAACAGTTGGTGCGATTATTCACAAATGGAAGAAACACAAAATAACTGTCAATCTCCCTCGGTCTGGGGCTTCATGCAAGATCTCACCTCGTGGAGTTTCAATGATCATGAGAACGGTGAGGAATCAGCCCAAAACTACACGGGAGGATCTTGTCAGTGATTTCAAAGCAGCTGGGACCATAGTCACCAAGAAAACAATTGGTAACACACTACGCCATGAAGGACTGAAATCCTGCAGCGCTCGCAAGGTCCCCCTGTTCAAGAAAGCACATGTACAGGCCCGTCTGAAGTTTGCCATTGATTCAGAGGAGAACTGGGTGAAAGTGTTATGGTCAGATGAGACCAAAATCAAGCTCTTTGTCATCAACTCAACTCGCCGTGTTTGGAGGAGGAGGAATGCTTCCTATGACCCCAAGAACACCATCCCCACCGTCAAACATGGAGGTGGAAACATTATGCTTTGGGGGTGTTTTTCTGTTAAGGGGACAGGACAACTGCACTGCATCAAAGGGACGATGGACGGGGCCATGTACCGTCAGGGCCAGGGCATTGAAGCCAGCCAGCGCATTGAAAATGGGTCGTGGATGGGTATTCCAGCATGACAATGACCCAAAGCACACGGCCAAGGCAACAAAGGATTGGCTCAAGAAGAAGCACATTAAGGTGCTGGAGTGGCCTAGTCTTAATCCCATAGAAAATCTGTGGAGGGAGCTGAAGGTTCGAGTTGCCAAACGTCAGCCTCGAAACCTTAATGACTTGGAGAGGATCTGCAAAGAGGAGTGGGACAAAATCCCTCCTGAGATGTGTGCAAACCTGGTGGCCAACTACAAGAAACGTCTGACCTCTGTGATTGCCAACAAGGGTTTTGCCACCAAGTACTAAGTCATGTTTTGCGAAAGGGTCAAATACTTACTTGACTCATTAAAATGGAAATCAATTTATAACTTTTTTTTAAATGCGTTTTTCTGCATTTTTTGTTATGCTGTCTCTCACTGTTCAAATAAACCTACCATTAAAATTATACACTGATCATTTCTTTGTCAGTGGGCAAACGTACAAAATCAGCAGGGGATCAAATAATTTTTTCCCCACTGTATCAGTTAAAGCCAGACATACACTGTATAATTTTTGTCCAAATCTGAGTCGATTGTTTTCTTTGTTTCGTGTGTTCACCAACTCCTTGTGTTCCTAATTCTTAGTTTCAGTTTTTTGTTTGCTTGTTTAATGCACTCTGCACTTAGATCTGCTGTACATGCACATGAGGTTTTGGAGTTAATCTATCAATCTCACTTTCCCGAGAGTACTCTCATAATGCTTTTTCCTTCTTGAACCACTTAAATCATAACTTCTCTGTGAGAGTCCTCAAATGAGACTTTGTGAGTTTGTAGAGCAAGTGCTTCAGATGAGCCGATCCCCCTTCTCTGTGAGGGAAATGGAGGATCTTTCACCTAATTTTTGGGAGGGAGCTTGGTCCACGACAGACTTCACCAGCTAACATCATTCCGGCCACTGGTGGACAAGACTGGCATCCAGTGTGGCAGACCAATTGCTGATGTTGGTGTTGGCGACCCGTATCCCAAGCCTGGCCACCTCAGTGCTGTCAAACCCGGTCTCAGCTGGCCATATCTGAACCTCTTTGCTCCCTGTCGGCTCTGTTACAGCCACAGAGGCCCACTTTGAGCTCTTTGTCTGCACTCTCTCTTGGCCATGGGGGTCATCCTAGGACTTGGTGTGCCCCCATCTCTGCTTCACAATGGCCCGACCCTTTCGACCCTTTGTAGTCTTCTGCTCCACTGTGGTAGTTTTCAGCTGGCTTCTGTGCCTTCTACACTGGCTTGTTGGTATTAAGCTCTGTCTGCTCCACCTTAGTGTTCTCCTATTCTGTCAGCTCTGCCGTGGTAGTCTCCTGCGCCTTCAGATCCAGCTTGGTGGCCACCTGCTCTGCCAGCTCCACCTTGGACATCTGCACTGCTGGATCCATCCTAGCCCCCTGCTCTGTCAGCTCCTGCTCTCCTGACACATTGCTGTTAATGTTTTGTTAGGACTTTCGTATTATTTCCTGTTCTGTCTGTTTTTCTTTTTTTTTTGCTGTGTCCCAATTTAAAGGCTGCATGCTTGGAAGGACTGAGACTTCTAAGGCTGCATTCTTTGAAGGCTGTGAAGGTTGGACCGAGCAGCGTTAAATGGGACGGTCTAGTCCAGGGGTCACCAAACTCAGTCCTGGAGGGCCAGTGTCCTGCAGAGTTTAGCTCCAACCCTAATCAAACACACCTGAACCAGCTGATCAAGGTCTTACTAGGTATACTTGAAACTTCCAGGCGGGTGTGTTGAGGCAAGTTGGAGCTAAACTCTGCAAAAATGGACCAAAGTGCTATACATATAGTATATAATCCAGAAATAAAAAACATTAAATATTAATAACGACACCAAAAAAACATAGAACAAATTGGCCACAATTGTCAGACCTAATCAAATGCGAAAGCATGGTAAAACAAGTCTTCAAGTCTCTCTTAAAAATGTCCATGCTTGATGAGGATTTTATAGATGATGGCAATGCGTGAGCCTGCCATTATCTAGTAGCAAGTAGCACGACCATTCTGCGCCTTTCTTGTGCACTGGTTCGCCAGCTGAACAGCCAATCAGAATGATCAGATGGCCCGACTGACCGACGAGCACCGACGCCAATTCAACATGTTGAATCGGCCGAAAAAAAGCAGACGAGGACCAACTTCAGCAGACGGTGCGGAACACACTGAGAAAACTTAGTCGGCCGATGAACAAAAACTGCCTGACCGTGACCGTCGGCTTGATGCGTTCCGGGCTTAAATTTCATGTTCACGACTGCACCGGGATTCCCTCTGCATCATGGAAATTATACACTAGAACCGCCACGGGGTAAATTTTTTACCCGTGGCTGTTTTTCAAATGTACATGACAGATTTTCAATAAAACATTCATGTCTCCCAGTCATTGACTTTTACTAAAATTGTTATTTACAATCCAATGTTATTAAAAATTATTTAGATAAAACCAGATAAAAAAACAGGGCATTTATAGCTATAAGCGCCAGCAGGCCAAATTTACCCACCTACTGTATATAATGCATGTATTTTCGCACTGATATAACTAAACAAATTAATAATTAATTAGGTGAAGCTGTGTGCTTAAATTTGTCACAGCATCATCCTATGCAGTGTGGTGAATTATTATTGCTCATTATTGTCTATAGCAGGGGTCTCCAACCTTTTTTACACCACGGACTGGTTACGTTTTGAAAATAGGGGAGTGAAGGGTATATATATGTGTGTATATATATATATATATATATATATATATATATATATATATATATATATATATACTGTATGTACGTTTTTGAGTAATAGATCGGATGATTTTTCAAATAAGCAAGAAACAAGAAAAAAAAAATATTTAAAGCACAGCGAAGGGTTTTTGACAATTTTATGTGTAGCGTATGTATCTTAAATGCAGGGAGACGCGAAAGAGGAATCAACTCTGCAGTATTTCCGTGCTACCTGAAATACATCTCTATGCTTATGGGCGCTTTGGCTGAGTGTGAGAACTGCTTGTGAGTAACGAATTGAGTTCTCTTTCCTTTCTTCTTCTTGTGATTTAAGTTGCTTGTGTAAATTGGCAACTTAATCTTGAAATAACGTGCGCCGAACAGTGAGGTCTGGTCTATATGAATCACGGATCAACTCCGCTCCGTTTGACCCCTAATATAGACTATGACAGATCAGAGCAATCTATCATATACTAATTTAACATGAAATCGTCAAATTGCTACTCCATATTAATTGCATACAACGAAAATACAGAATAATTAGAACAATCATTAATGCGCAATAAATAACAGAATGTCATATGATCATATCTATAGGCTACACATTTTCCCAGAACGTTCTTGCGACCCGGTAGCAATTCTTCCACGGCCCGGTAGTGGGTCGTGACCCTGGTGGTTGGGGACCTCTGATCTATAGGCTATTTTAGTAATTTAAATAGCATGGTTTATCTTAATACACTGATTAATGACATTGTATTATAATATTACACCACCCAAATATTTACTACGTTCTCATTTTCGTTGTCAGTGCAGGCTTTTTTTTTTAAGCTATGGATTAGTGTAGTCTGCATTTAAAAAGTCTTGAACATAAAACAACAGGATAAAAATATAGTTGACGACTAGACATAATCATTTCATGACTCTAGACACTTCTTTGTGAAGACAGTGGCATAATACAGTGAAATAATATTTTTTAGCCATATAAAAACAGTTGTTATGCGTGGGTAAAATTTACCCGCTGGTGCTTTTAGGTATACAACTTTTTTTTAAATGCGACACACCTTTATTTGCATGGAGGGATGGTGTCCGCGAATATGAGATGTTGGATGTATTGCCTGTTTTTGCAGCCAATTTGCATCCACATTTTTTTGCAAATTGGATCCGTCCTCAAGGACAACCCGCATTAGTTTTTTTTTTTTTTTTTTTTTTTTTTTTTTTTTTTTTTTTTAATATTCGAAGTATTCCCATACTGCAGATTTTAACTTTTTTTTTGGCGGGGATGAAGATTATATCTAATCTCGGTCTCTGTCATTTTCTCCACTGCATGTGCGTGTAAGCAGCCAAGTGACTGCAGAGTGAAGCAGCCGAGCAGAAATAATTTGCAGATGCGTGGGTGAGATTTTTTTTTTTTCATTTATTTTTTTTAAACCGTAGTTACGCAAAGGTTTACAGTATGATAACCATGCACGTTCAAACCGTGATAACCCATCACATCGGTATAGGGGGCATCATGGGCAAGAGTGAGGAGGCATCGCGTCGCTCATTGTCAACCCACAAGCCTGATAACCCAGAGGAAAAAGAAACTGATCTTTCCGAAAATGTGGGTACCACTGGCCATTGGACCTGTGGCGGAACAGAAAGAAAATGAAACAAAGGATTCTGAGAGCCGCTGTCAGCTTAAAGGCTTTGAAAGGGAGACGAGGACGATTCCTCCAAGTGGCGGTGTTTTGTGGGTACAGGTGCACCACAACCGCTCTCTCCACCTGGGTAATGTCAACATACCCCCTAGCCACCCCACCATCGAGGGTAGTGAGGATGGAGGAGGCAGACGAGCGGCTTCTGGCTGAAAAAGGGGCCGTCCACGACTTTGTCAGCTCCTCCAGGAAGAAAGGCACCAGCGCCGGACCCCACACCGAGAAACAAGAAACCAATCATCCAGCCACGAGGGCTCGGGACTGGGCAGTGTATACACCTCCAGCCCAATGCTCACGGCTGCTGGGAAAGCATGGCCGTCAACTCCGGGTCTGATTCGGCAGCGGCGACAACACCCGAAGGGGGTGAATAGCTAAATATGTGGGAGAGCGTTGCTGCTGAGTGACTATATTATTTTGCAATAGGTAGCACTTCGGTGTTAAGGTTTTTTTTGTTTTTTTTATAATTTACTTATTGTATCTCAACAGGACCTTCCTGGTTAAATATCTCTTCTACCAGGGAGTCCTGGGCTGCGTTTCCCAATAACGCTGTCTCTTAGCGCACTACGAAGACTCTAAAGGTACAGTATGCCTTAACTAAAGGTGTACCTGTTCTAGGCGTGTTCCCCGAACTATACCTTAGGAGGCTGCTTAAGGTCATTAAACGAGTGGCAACTCATGGTCCCATTGCAGAGAGGCACAAAACTACTTTCCAGGACGTTTTCTTTCACTGTATCTTGTTGGTGGAATGAACTACCTAACTACATCTGGACAACCAAATCTTCAAAATCTTCTAAAAACTCATCTCTTCCATGAGCATGCCTCCTCATTAAAAAATAAATAAATAATAATAATAATAATTCTATGCCTTCACTTTTTCTATTCTCTTATTATCCTTTATCACTTCCTGTCGTAGCTTTTACTATTTTGAAGGACAACTGAAACCCTGTATAACAGGCACTTCATGAGCCCTACTCCAAATACTCTTGGAGCAGTTCTGTGTATATGTGAACAAAACCAATTGATCTCAGAACCCCTCTAAAAGGACCCAAAAGTGAACTATACTCAGACCCCCTCTGGAGGTACCAGAGTACATCTCATTTGTGGGTCCATTTGTGGTTTGATTTCTTCATGATATGTGAAAGCATCAAGGTCCTGACGTGTTCCTGGAGGCTTGCCACACCTGCTGCAGCAATGTTACATCACTGCAGAAAACAAGGTCCATCACGATCATGTTCCGGAAGGAATGCTTATATATATATATATATATATATATATATATATATATATATACAGTGGGTACGGAAAGTATTCAGACCCCCTTAATTTTTTCACTCTTTGTTATATTGCAGCCATTTGCTAAAATCATTTAAGTTCATTTTTTTTCCTCATTAATGTACACACAGCACCCCATATTGACAGAAAAACACAGAATTGTTGACATTTTTGCAGATTTATTAAAAAAGAAAAACTGAAATATCACATGGTCCTAAGTATTCAGACCCTTTGCTGTGACACTCATATATTTAACTCAGGTGCTGTCCATTTCTTCTGATCATCCTTGAGATGGTTCTACACCTTCATTTGAGTCCAGCTGTGTTTGATTATACTGATTGGACTTGATTAGGAAAGCCACACACCTGTCTATATAAGACCTTACAGCTCACAGTGCATGTCAGAGCAAATGAGAATCATGAGGTCAAAGGAACTGCCTGAAGAGCTCAGAGACAGAATTGTGGCAAGGCACAGATCTGGCCAAGGTTACAAAAAAAAATTCTGCTGCACTTAAGGTTCCTAAGAGCACAGTGGCCTCCATAATCCTTAAATGGAAGACGTTTGGGACGACCAGAACCCTTCCTAGAACTGGCCATCCGGCCAAACTGAGCTATCGGGGGAGAAGAGCCTTGGTGAGAGAGGTAAAGAAGAACCCAAAGATCACTGTGGCTGAGCTCCAGAGATGCAGTCGGGAGATGGGAGAAAATTGTAGAAAGTCAACCATCACTGCAGCCCTCCACCAGTCGGGGCTTTATGGCAGAGTGGCCCGACGGAATCCTCTCCTCAGTGCAAGACACATGAAAGCCCGCATGAAGGACTCCAAGATGGTGAGAAATAAGGTTCTCTGGTCTGATGAGACCAAGATAGAACTTTTTGGCCTTAATTCTAAGCGGTATGTGCGGAGAAAACCAGGCACTGCTCATCACCTGTCCAATACAGTCCCAACAGTGAAGCATGGTGGTGGCAGCATCATGCTGTGGGGGTGTTTTTCAGCTGCAGGGACAGGACGACTGGTTGCAATCGAGGGAAAGATGAATACGGCCAAGTACAGGGATATCCCGGACGAAAACCTTCTCCAGAGTGCTCAGGACCTCAGACTGGGCCGAAGGTTTACCTTCCAACAAGACAATGACCCTAAGCACACAGCTAAAATAACGAAGGAGTGGCTTCACAACAACTCCGTGACTGTTCTTGAATGGCCCAGCCAGAGCCCTGACTTAAACCCAATTGAGCATCTCTGGAGAGAACTAAAAATGGCTGTCCACCAACGTTTACCATCCAACCTGACAGAACTGGAGAGGATCTGCAAAGAGGAATGGCAGAGGATCCCCAAATTCAGGTGTGAAAAACTTGTTGCATCTTTCCCAAAAAGACTCATGGCTGTATTCGATCAAAAGGGTGCTTCTACTAAATACTGAGCAAAGGGTCTGAATACTTAGGACCATGTGATATTTCAGTTTTTCTTTTTTAATAAATCTGCAAAAATGTCAACAATTCTGTGTTTTTCTGTCAATATGGGGTGCTGTGTGTACATTGAGGAAAAAAAATGAACTTTAATGATTTTAGCAAATGGCTGCAATATAACAAAGAGTGAAATTTAAGGGGGTCTGAATACTTTCCGTACCCACTGAATATTTGCAATATAATATAATTAGGGCTGTCAATATTAATGCATTAACACATGCAATTATTTTTTTCAGTTTAATATCATTAAAAATATTTAATAATTTACGTAGCATCCATTTTATTTCTGTCATCCTTTGGCTGCGCTATAGTATATGATCATGCTATCATTCATGCAAGTAATCCAGTAATCCATTATGCCAGTAATCCATGGCATAAAACAGAAAAAAAATAACTCAAATCTGTAATCTGTGAACAAACACCAGAGAGACAGGCGCACACACTGCCAGTTCAGACAGTTGACAATGGACAAAAACACTCAAACTTGTGTCCATTTCTGTTCCTGTTTTGTAAAATGAGTTAAAAGAGTGTTAAATGAATGCAAAGAGTAAGAAAAACAGGATGAGTGTCAGATCTGCATCACGTGCAGCAGGTTTTAAAGCGACAGCAACCCACTGGCAAAAGTCTGAATGGGCCTGCCTGGGCCAGTAGAAAAACATAGTGTTGAGCCCTCATATATATATATATATAAAAATTGCTATAATTAATGGCTAAAATTGATGGGGAAAATCCATTTAATAGAGACATTATTATCAGTACTGCTATCAGTAATACAGGCTTTCATTCCCAGGGCTACATTATTTTGGATATTCAATGTGAAAGTATTACAATATAAAAATATAATAACTTAAATAGCTGGGGCTATTAATCGTGATTAATCACAGAAAAATGTGTGACTAATCAGAATATTTTTAATTGATTGACAGCATTAAATATAATGTATCTTGTTCCTATGTAAAAGCTTATAATATATGAACACTATGGAAAAAATAGCCGCTGCCTATTTTTCTCTATTATTTTGGCAGAATTATTTGTTTTAAAAGCCATTATTATATTAATAAATACAACCATTGTAAATAGTTATACGAATATTAACTCATCAATTCTAAATCCCATAGTGTTGATATTTATAAACATCTGCATTTGAACGTGATATATCATGAATATTAAGCATTTCTCCCAGAACGCGATCGCGAACGGACCTTGTTTTCAGCAGTGACGGAACACAGATGCAGCAGAACATTGATGGCAAGCCTCCAGGTACACGTCAAAATGAAACACAAAGCGGACTGGGACCTCGATGCTTTCACATGTCATAGCTTTTAAAATTAACTACATCTGAAAAAACCCAAATCTCAGGAGAGATTCACAAACCGAATTACCAGCTCCACAACTCCACAAACAGAATTACCAGCTTTATTCTGTCTTCAGAGAGCATCAACATGTCTGCTTTAATGGCAGTTAAATGACTGTATTGACGTGGTTTACAAGCTGCCTTTTTGTAGTTTTATGACTGACATTAAATAATTATCAAGTTGAACCATTAATGAATACAAATAGATTAACATGAAATCAACACTCATTATACAAACCTTAACAATGGTGACAATCAAAAAATATTTGAATATAAACAGTAAAAGCTGAAATGAATTCCATGAATGTGTTTAGTATGCTGGTACACATCATGCACTGCAGCATGAAGCATATCATCATTAAGTTTTGTATACTGGTTGTTGATGTGTGTGTTTATCTGAATTACACAAGTTATTAACTTTATGCTTACAACATGTTTACAACAGGTGAATGCACCATTAATTAACAGTCAACATCACCTGATGTTGATCTGTCTCAGCTTCCCCGACACAGTAAAAATGATTTGTAAACACACTGGCTGTGTCCAAAATCACCCCCTATACCCCTAAATCGGGCACTATTTGAGGGGACAGCTTCCTTTTTCAATGCACTGGTAAAATGTACAGTGTAATATCATACAGGTATAAATCCCTTTTTTATATATAATAAATTGTTTAATTAAAGTTTATATTTAGTTTTCATGATAAGAGTTCAAGTTAAATCTTTTCGTTACTACCAAATTGATAAACAGCAAGCACAAACTATGCAAAAGTAGCAGCCCTTCTGGCACACAGTGTCCGAATTGACTCACTCGTTTTCATTCACTCCTTTAAATGAACTGTATTAAAGGAGGGAATAGTAAATGAGGGTATGGGGCAATTTTGGATTCGGCCACGTTTAAAGCAGCCAAAGGAAAAACTAATCACAGGAAACACTAAAATGTTTGTGCCTCTTTCCTTTAGTGATTTTACTCATTAACATCTGGTGTCATCACTAATGGTCATTCATCACTTATCTTATTAACTCAATATCAAAGAATGTTTTCTGCCAACATTACATGAACATTCATCAAATACAGATGACAATATATGGTGATTTAATGAACATTAATTTGAAAGTGTTTAATTCTAACACTTCCATAATTAAGAGAAAAGTTAGGAACAATGACTATAAGTCACACTACAAAATAGCACACACAACCTTGTTTATTTGAAGAATGTTACAAGAATGTTGTTTTTAATGTTTTTCACCCAACATTATGAGGACATTAAAAAAGTCTACAAAGTATACATAATGTTTTTGTGCTAACCTTTTGAGGAACTTTGCCACAATGTTAACCAAAGTTATTACACGGTTCTGTGGAATACTTGATTCTGATTAGTCAGTCATGATATTCTGAGATATGTTATTCCTTGGTAACAACCGGTAAAAGCTTACATAGGCTCATCCGGGTAACTAAAGTTGGCGCTATATGCCTGCTTTTCTTCATGGAAGCTTTTTGTTTATTTAGCTAATAAAATGTTAAAACTTAAATCAATATTATGTGTACAATGATTTAATTATGTCATCCTGGTATCGTGGACTCTCATTTCGTAAAAAACGCAGCTCCTGCCATTTTGTGACTTTTTTTAATGGATTATAAGATAACTAACAAACTGGTAAGATTTTGAAACATTTTTGTCTTAAATCAATATCCTTTATGGCCTTAATTATTTATGTGGTGAAATGTTGTGTAATAAGTTGTATGACTTCACCATATCCCTTAAATGTCAGTCTAGTTTGAACTTGCCGCTTTCTAGCAACTGCTTTCTTCACAGAAGCTTTGCGTTCAAATATTTCAACTCAAATCAATATTTCTTGTCAAAATATTTATGTGGCAAGTAGCCATGTAATAAGAGGGTTAATGTACATCCAACTGGTTGTTATCGCAGAATAACCCCCCTCAGGGTGATACGAGATCACCCTGTTGGTGGTTATTCTGTGATACGAGATCACCCTGTTGGTGGTTATTCTGTGATACGAGATCACCCTGTTGGTGGTTATTCTGTGATACGAGATCACCCTGTTGGTGGTTATTCTGCGATAACAACCGGTTGGATGTACATTATCTGTTACTTAAGGGAACATTCCCTGATGTTTCAAACATCATTTATTCATTCATTCATTCATTTATTTTTGCAGGATTTCTGTATGAGACAGTCTCTTGCTGTGCTCTATATATCCAGAGGCCTCTGATGTTGATTTACGTTGCACCATATTTAGAACACATGTCAGGTTTGGATATTTAATTTCAGATTTTTAATCTTCAGCAATGAATTTAACAATTTAAATGAGTGATTTTCATGTATTAATGGATGTTCAAAATGTGGATTTTTTTAAAACATTGATGTGTTCTAATACATAATGGCAGAGGCTATTTACACAAGTGAAAATCACAATAGATGTTATTTAAAGTAAGTAAAAATAGCATTATTTTGCATTAAATATAAATAATAGTAAGATTCTATTTGCTATGCTATTTATACTGTTTTGTGGTGAGAACTTTGATCTTAACAGCTTTAACTTTATTATTTATTATTCTCAGGTTAGGTAAAGTAAATCAGGTCTGGCCTAAATTATAAGCCCTTTGAAATGCTCACAATGGCTACGTTTACATGCAACCAAATAATCCGTTTGTAATCGGATTGATGGCTCAATCGGACTGAAAAGTCTTAATTGATCTGATTGAGCTCGATTGGAATGAAATTTCGATCGGATTGAAGGGGGTGGTTTATTCCTTTTCTAATACGATCGAGAGTGCATGTAAACACTCGATCAGATTGAAAACCGAAACTGAAAGGACTGCGCATGTGCAATGATGCGGAAATAGCGTAATGATGTATGAAGCGCAGAACAAGCGGTTCTTCCTTTTAAATAAGTGTATAAATGCGTGTCCTGTTATTATAAAACTCTCCTTTCACTCGGCAACTGTGAAGTGGAGCAGGCAATGTCCCACCAGTCCTTGTTTCGGATTCTCATCCACAGACGACTGGTTTTGGGCACGGGGAGGGGCATTTTTACTGCGTGATAAATAGGAGCAGCACGGCACAACGGTTTATGTGTATATTTATCCAGAAATAACAAAAAAAAAAAACATAAAAAAAAACAAATAAAGAGGCTGTCACGGGACGTCAAGGAATGAGGGCAACAAACGAAGATTCACGCTTCCAAATAGACTTTACTGAGAATTCCAGGGAGGTACAACACATAACACCAAATAATAACTGACACAGGATAGAACAGAATCAGGACTATAAATACACACATGGTAAATGAGGGAACTAAACAGGAACAGCTGGACAAGGATTAACTAACCAGAAACCATGCTAACTAACGAGAACTCATAACAGATATGACAGGAACTGAACATAATCGTGACATTAGCTCCCCCCTCAAAAGGCGTGACCTCATGCCACAACATTAGATACTAGAAAAGAGGACGGAGGCCTAGGTGGAGGGCGTGGTGCTGATGAAGGACCTGGCCAACACCATGGTGGAACCGTCGGTGGGAGGAACCAGGGAGGAGCTTTGGCTGAAGGACTGGGCGACACCCAGAAACTGATCCATGGAGGCAGAACCATGGTGAGTGGAGGAACCGGCGGAGCAGAGAGGCCGACAGACCAAGGTGGCATCGAAGGCCTGGAAGCCCAAGGTGGAGCGGCTGGCTCACGTGACTGAGGCAGAGCCGGGGATCTGGCTGACCGGGGTGACAATGGAGCAAGCGAGGACGACGGGGAAACCCAAGGGAAGGAGAAGCCCAGTGAAGCCGAAGGGGTGGAGGGTCGAGGCACAGCTGGAGACCGGGAAGTCCGTGGCGGAAGCTGAGCGATGACCGACCGAGGTTTGTCTAGATGTACGAGGGAGCCCAGCGGAGTGCTAGGGCAGATGGGCCTCGGTAGAGATGAAAGAATGCAGAGCCGGAGCGGAGTCGGCGGGCTGACAGGCCGAGGTGGAGACATGGGCCTGGAGGACCGAAGTGCAGCGGGGGACTCGGCGCAATACGGAGCTGGTGGAGGGGAAGCCTGAGGCAAGGCTGATGAGCCACACGGAGCTAGCGGCGGAGGCAGAGCCGAGGAGCTGGACGACACCAGTGGAGCCGACGAATCCAGGGGACTGGCTGAAACCAGCGGAGGAGATGGGACCAGGAAATCTGACAGAGACATCAGGGAAGGAAGATCTCCGGATGGGACCAGAGCCTCTAACAATCCAGACGGGACCGGCGAAGAAGACAAAGGTTTGAGGGTGGGTACTTGGGTGGGAACTGGATCCGTGGACCACAGATCTATGAGGTTCATGTCCGCTCCTGGCTTTATGGTGGACTTATCAGCGCGCTTAGTCTCCGGGGCTTTGGTGGTATCCGGCTCTGGTTCCTGGACAAGCCCTGTTGGTGTCTTGGGCTCACTGACTGTGAGGGAGAGGCCGCCGTTCTGGAGCATCCAGCCCAAATATTCCAGCCACCTTCGGCTTTCTGGTCTGAGGAGGAGACGTAATGCTGGTGAGTCCATCTTTTCTGTTTGTTTTTATGCGGTCGGTTATTCTGTCACGGGACGTCAAGGAATGAGGGCAACAAACGAAGATTCACGCTTCCAAATAGACTTTACTGAGAATTCCAGGGAGGTACAATACATAACACCAAATAATAACCGACACTGGATAGAACAGAATCAGGACTATAAATACACACATGGTAAATGAGGGAACTAATCAGGAACAGCTGGACAAGGATTAACTAATCAGAAACCATGGTAACTAACGAGAGCTCGTAAAAGACATGAGGGGAACTGAACATAATCGTGACAGAAGCAGTATATGAGAGTGGTTATTATGTGCAAACAGTGAGAAACTCTATATTTCTGCAGTGTGCGCATGTAAAAAAAAAAAAAAATCTTTTCCGATTTGAAGCTTGTGACATATAAACGCCTACATCAACCCGATCACTTTATTTAGCATTCATGTGAACACTACATTCATATTCATCAATTGGAATGAATTCAGTCCGATTGAACCAAAAATTGTGCATGTAAACGTAGCCAATTTGGTCAGAAGATGTGTATGTTTTTGCTCAAAGTCTTAAGACATTAAAAATCAAAGCCTCAGTAGGCAGTTTTTGTAATTAGATAATTTTATTTTAATTTGTTACATTTCTATTTTATAATAAAATGTAAAAGCAAAGAAAACTTCATCATTTACATATAAAATACATTCACACTTACCATCAAAGGTGTAGTCCACTCTGGGCTTCTCGTCTTCAGCTTCGGGATGCAATTATTTTATAGTATAGTATGGGGCTGCATAGCAGCAGACAAGCATTTATGATGTCGAAAGCACCTACAATAGGCACATGAGCATCAGAACTGGAGCTTGGAGCAGTGAAAGAAGGAAGTGTGACGATCTGGGCAAAGTTCTGTGGGAAAAGCCTGGGTTCAGCCATTCATGTGGACTTAAAGTGTCATGAAACCCTAAAACACATTTTTTGAGATGTTAACATGAAAACAACACATCAGTGAAAACAACAATAGCACTCATTATGTCTATTATGAAGGGAAAAGTGGTTATTTTTTCTTTTTCTTTTTTTTGGAGCATTTTTGTTCTTCCGGTTCAAAAAGCAAAAATTAAACCTACCTCACGAAAAGTGATGTATACGCGTTAATTTGGAGTGGCGATTGGCTGCCATGGCTAATAAGTACGCGTCTACATCATCAGTTTTTTGAGCTATTCTTAGTATTATTCATGAGAATGAACTCCTTTGATCCAATCACTGCGCTGAATTATGCATGAGGCTGTATTACAGCAGAGAAATCAAATCTCATTAAAGAGCTTCCGTGCTGTCTTTTCACCTCTGTAAACATGACCGTAACAATATTTAATATGACAACATGTGGAGCATGCGTGAAAGAGCCGTTTCTGTGCAGAACGCCGCGATGAGTTTAATAACACTCACTGCGCGGATCATAGTTCATATCTGGACCGGAGCAAGTGTGTTTCAAGTTTTGTGAACATATTTTATATTCTCTCAGGCACGTGCACACATAGACATAAAAGGGGGCTTGAGCACCTGCCCTTTTTCTTCCTCGAGAGAAAGTGCCCTTTTTTCTGGGGAGTTTTTTTTTTTTTTTTTTTTTTATAAATCAGAATCAGAATGAGCTTTATTGGCCAGGTATGCTTACACATACGAGGAATTTGTTTTTGTGACAGAAGCTCTACAGTGCACCAGAAAGACAGCAACAGGACAGGACACAGATAATAAAAGAATAATATACAGTCAGGTCCATAAATATTGGGACATCGACACAATTCTAACATTTTTGGCTCTATACACCACCACAATGGATTTCAAATGAAACGAACAAGATGTGCTTTAACTGCAGACTGTCAGCTTTTATTTGAGGGTATTTACATCCAAATCAGGTGAACGGTGTAGGAATTACAACAGTTTGCATATGTGCCTCCCACTTGTTAAGGGACCAAAAGTAATGGGACAGAATAATAATCATAAATCAAACTTTCACTTTTTAATACTTGGTTGCAAATCCTTTGCAGTCAATTACAGCCTGAAGTCTGGAATGCATAGACATCACCAGACGCTGGGTTTCATCCCTGGTGATGCTCTGCCAGGCCTCTACTGCAACCGTCTTCAGTTCCTGCTTGTTCTTGGGGCATTTTCCCTTCAGTTTTGTCTTCAGCAAGTGAAATGCATGCTCAATCGGATTCAGGTCAGGTGATTGACTTAGCCATTGCATAACAATCCACTTCTTTCCCTTCAAAAACTCTTTGGTTGCTTTTGCAGTATGCTTTGGGTCATTGTCCATCTGCACTGTGAAGCGCCGTCCAATGAGTTCTGAAGCATTTGGCTGAATATGAGCAGATAATATTGCCCGAAACACTTCAGAATTCATCCTGCTGCTTTTGTCAGCAGTCACATCATCAATAAATACAAGAGAACCAGTTCCACTGGTAGCCATACATGCCCACCACCACCATGCTTCACTGATGAGGTGGTATGCTTAGGATCATGAGCAGTTCCTTTCCTTCTCCATACTCTTCTCTTCCCATCACTCTGGTACAAGTTGATCTTGGTCTCATCTGTCCATAGGATGTTGTTCCAGAACTGTGAAGTCGTTTGGCAAACTCTAATCTAGCCTTCCTGTTTTTGAGGCTCACCAATGGTTTACATCTTGTGGTGAACCCTCTGTATTCACTCTGGTGAATTCTTCTCTTGATTGTTGACTTTGACACACATACACCTGCCTCCTGGAGAGTGTTCTTGATCTGGCCAACTGTTGTGAAGGGTGTTTTCTTCACCAGGGAAAGAATTCTTCGGTCATCCACCACAGTTGTTTTCCGTGGTCTTCCGGGTCTTTTGGTGTTGCTGAGCTCAACGGTGCGTTCCTTCTTTTTAAGAATGTTCCAAACAGTTGTTTTGGCCACGCCTAATGTTTTTGCTATCTCTCTGATGGGTTTGTTTTGTTTTTTCAGCCTAATGATGGCTTGCTTCACTGATAGTGACAGCTCTTGGATCTCATCTTGACAGTTGACAGCAACAGATTCCAAATGCAAATAGCACACTTGAAATGAACTCTGGACCTTTTATCTGCTCATTGTAATTGGGATAATGAGGGAATAACACACACCTGGCCATGGAACAGCTGAGAAGCCAATTGTCCCATTACTTTTGGTCCCTTAACAAGTGGGAGGCACATATGCAAACTGTTGTAATTCCTACACCGTTCACCTGATTTGGATGTAAATACCCTCAAATTAAAGCTGACAGTCTGCAGTTAAAGCACATCTTGTTCGTTTCATTTGAAATCCATTGTGGTGGTGTATAGTGCCAAAAATGTTAGAATTGTGTCGTTGTCCCAATATTTATGGACCTGACTGTACAAATATACAAATAGGCAATGTACAAATAGCAAAAACACAATATATAATATAGACAATTATGGTGTACAGGTCTGATATGTGCAAATCTGAAATGAAAAAATAAGTATGTGTGTTGAATAAATAATTTATAATAGTGTTGTGTGTTCCACTTTTAATGTCAAGTGTTCATGAGATGGATTGCCTGAGGGAAGAAACTGTTCCTGTGTCTGGTCATTCTGGTGCTCAGAGCTCTGTAGCGTCGACCAGACGGTAACAGTTCAAAGAGGGAGTGTGCTGGATGTGAGGGGTCCAGAGTGATTTTTCCAGCCCTTTTGCTCACTCTGGATGAGTACAGTTCTTGGAGAGTGGGGAGGGTTGTACCAATGATTCGCTCAGCAGTCCGGACTACCCTCTGTAGTCTTCTGAGGTCAGATTTGGTAGCTGAGCTGAACCAGACAGTTATTGAAGTGCAGAGGACGGATTCAATGATGGCGGAGTAGAACTGATTCAGCAAGTCCTGTGGCAGGTTGAACTTCCTCAGCTGGCGAAGGAAGTACAACCTCTGCTGGGCCTTTTTCACAATGGAGTCTATGTGATTGTCCCACTTCAGGTCCTGGGAGATGGTGGTGCCCAGGAATCTGAATGACTCCACTGCAGTCACAGTGCTGTTCATGATGGTGAGTGGGGGGAGTGCAGGGGGGTTTCTCCTGAAGTCCACGATCATCTCCACAGTTTTGAGCGTGTTGAGCTCCAGGTTGTTAAGACTGCACCAGACAGCCAGCTCCTTAACCTCCTGTCTGTAGGCAGACTCGTCACCGTCCTGGATGAGGCCGATCAGTGTGGTGTCGTCTGCAAACTTCAGAAGCTTGACAGAGGGGTCTTTAGAGGTGCAGTCGTTAGTGTACAGGGAGAAGAGCAGTGGGGAGAGAACACAGCCCTGAGGAGCTCCAGTGCTGATCGTACGAGTGCTGGATGTGTATTTTCCCAGCCTCACTAGCTTCTGTCTGTCTGTCAGGAAGCTGTTGATCCACTGACAGACGGAGAGCTGAGTTAGTTTATTCTGAAGGGTGTCCGGGATGATGGTGTTAAAAGCGGAGCTGAAGTCTACGAACAGGATCCTCACATAAGTCCCTGGTCTGTCCAGATGCTGCAGGATGAAGTGCAGTCCCATGTTGACTGCATCATCCACAGACCTGTTTGCTCTGTAGGCAAACTGCAGGGGGTCCAGTAAGGGTCCAGTGGAGGACTTCAGATAAGCCAAAACCAGTCTTTCAAATGATTTCATGACCACAGACGTTAGAGCCACAGGTCTGTAGTCATTAAGTCCAGTAATTTTGGGTTTCTTTGGGACGGGGATGATGGTGGAGCGTTTGAAGCATGAGGGGACTTCGCACAGCTCCAGTGATCTGTTGAAGATCTGTGTGAAGATGGGGGCCAGCTGGTCAGCACAGATTTTTAGGCAGGCTGGTGACACACCGTCTGGGCCTGGTGCTTTCCTTCTTTTGTTCTTCCTGAAGACCTGGCGCACCTCATCTTCGCTGATCTGAATTGCAGGTGTGGGGGAGAGGGGGGTTGCTGGAGGTGTGAATGGTTGTGTGGAGAGGTGTTCAGGGCGGGTGTGGGGTGTTTTTTCAAACCTGCAATAGAACTCGTTCAGGTCGCCTGCCTGTTGTTGATTCTCCAGAGTGCTGGGGGATGGTGACTTGTAACAGGTGATTTCTTTCATACCTTTCCACACTGAAGCAGAATCGCCGGAAGAGAATTTTTTCCTTAGCTTGCCGGAATAATTCCTCTTTGCCACTCTGATCTCCTTTTCCAGTGTGTATTTGGCCTGTTTATACAAGACTTTATCCCCCTTGTATAAACAGGCTAAATACACACTGGAAAAGGAGATAAATGAATATATGTATATATGTGCGTGTTTCTGTTTGCGCACAGCATTCCCTGTCAAACAAATAAAAAATCAAAATATAAGGTCGGGTCAGGAAATGTTGAGACTCTGTCGAGTTCCGATCACTGATCTATAATAGTCCTTATATATAGATCAGTGGTTCCGATCCCTTTCTCCCCTCCGCAGCACAGCAGTATAGCATACATTGATCGGCACATGCACATCACAGACAGGCAGAGAACCGCAGAAGTGAAGCCCTCCATCTCTCTCTAGTTGTGTTTGTCTTGCTGTGGAGGTGAGTGGTGATAAAAGAATAAGCTACCTGTGGCTCGAATTTACAGCTAATTATCCAAAAGGCAAATATAGTTAATTTGTCTTGCTAACATCCATGAGTCATGAGAGAGCTACCATGTAAGTTAGCTGAAGTTTAGCTAAGGCAATAGGAAGTCTAACGTTAGTAGGTTAGACCAGTGCACGTTCTTTCACTGCATGATTCAGTTTATTAAAATGCATTTAGATTAAGAATAATCACAAAATTCAAGATATGGGGGCAGAAATGTATACATTTCTATCATTTCATATAGTTAATCAGTATCACGCGAAGACTGACATTTTTTTTTTTCCACCAAAAAGCAACACGATTACAAATGTGATATTGATTTTATACAGCAGTTCAATAAACAAGAATTTAATGTTAACACACTTACGTTTTAGACACAATATTGACTGTTTTTTGCCAACAAATATAATTTTAATTTGGCCTCTGAGCAACAGCTGTTTTGTTCCTGAATGAATCAACCATTTAATGATTCGGTTCAGTCGCAATGACTCACTTATTAACAGTGACTTGCTGCCACCTGCTGGCAGTTTTAATTTCACATTTAAAGTATCTTTTAATTTTTTTTTTTTTTTTTTTTTTAATAATTTCAGATATCAGTATTCAACGTTTTATTTTTAAAATATCAAAACAGTATTAATGCATTTGTAACTGCAGGTTAAATGCATTCATGTCCTGCATTAAACAATGTGTAAATGCATCTAAATGCCACTTCTAATGCAACTTCTGTGTTTTCTCTGCATTGCAAAGATTAATTTTGTCAATACTGATTTCATTTGCTTGGTAACAGCTTAAATGACTTATTCTAATTGACTTATTCAATTTAAGAATTTGACTGAAAATATGATGCACAATCATGCAGGACTTTATAAAGGTAAAAATGCCCATAAAAGGTAAAAAATCAATTTAAACTTATTGGAAAATATTAATTTCTGTCATTGCTGTCAACTGATCACCACAGAATATGCAGAATATCAAAAACTTTAGGAGTCAGCTGTCTACAGTAGTTCTTAAGATATCAGCACAATAACACACTCAGCAAAATATTGTCTACTGTTATCGATAAAATCCCAGGAAATATTGATATATTTTTTGTCAATATCGCACACCCCTAATATATTTAATGTTTTGTTTAGAAAAAAAATTAAATAAATATGAGAAGTGCCCTTTTTTCAACTTGAACCCGTGCCCCTCAAAATGTCTGTACACGTCCCTGTATTCTCTTGTGCTCCAAACATGATATGTGCGCATACATAGTGCTGGTTCATGTCTTCTTCAAATGACATGTGCGAATAAGGGCATACAGCGAGACATCTGATCATGAACGTGATGACGGATTACTGTGATACACAGCAAACAATGATATAGGCCAAAAATTCAAAGAAGAATAAACAAAAAGTAAATATGCCTTTATTCTTTCTGTTTTAAAGATATTTTAATATTCATCTGTCTGTATAATGAGTGTGTTTTAGGTCTGTGTTTTATTGGTTGTTTTCTCCCCTCTTCCCACCCTCTACACTCCCACTTTTCCACAGTTTTACACGCCCATTTCTGGAGTCTTTTTCAGATCTAAAGTGTGAAAGACCAGTGCTGAACCAGGGGGGTTTCATGACACTTTAAAGGGATAGTTCACCCAAAAATGAAAATTGCCCCATAATTTACTCACCTTCATGCCATCCTAGGTGTATATGACTTTCTTCTTTCAGACGAATCCAGTCGGAGTTATATTTCAAAACGTCCTGGCTCTAAGCTTTATAATGGCAGTGGGTGGGTGTTATTTTTCAACAGTCCAAAAGAAGTCCAACAAAGTGTATCCATCCATAATAAAAAGTGCCTCACATGGCTCCGAGGGGTGAATAAAGGTCTCCTGTAGCGAATCGATGTATTTTTGTAAGAAAAATATCCATATTTAAAACTTTATAAACAGTAATCTCTAGCTTCCGCTAACTGTCGTACTTGCGTTCACAATAGAATGCCGTTCCGGCGGATGACGCAGGACGTCAGCATAGTATAGTGTAAGCTCCGGTGTATCATGTAATCAATAAAAAAAAGTAACTGTAGTCTGATTAGTTTTAAAATGTAATTATTCTAATTACAAGTACTTCATTTTTGGAATCTGATTACGTAATCCAGATTACATGTAATTAGTTACTACCCAGCTCTGGTGCCAGATAAACCCTGGACACCATTAGGGCTCTTGTTGGGTCCATGTCTCAGCAGTTTGGCGCTGTTTTGGCAGCACATGGAGGTCTAACAGCTTATTAGGCAGGTGGTCATAATGTTTTGGACCACCAATGTTTATGATTATATTTGTTAAAATCATAAATGTGACCCAGGACCATAAAACCAGTCATAAGGGTCAGTTTTTTGACATTGAGATTTATACATAATCTAAAAGCTGAATAAATAAGCTTTACATTGATATATAGTTTGTTAGCATAGGATAACATCAAAGACTATAGAATACCCAAGACATGTCACTCATATTGTTTTGAATGGGGAAAAATGCAACGCTCAAAATGGCCACTCAATCGCAGGAAGCCCCGCCTTCTGAATGAAAGAGCCAATCGCTAATCAGTAAAGTCAGCACGTCACTGCAGCTGCCGTTATAAGTCCCGGTTGCTATAGAAACAGTCAGCGCTTTGAGACGTGCGCCGAATACTGTGCATGCGCACTGGCTGATCTAGCCTGAAAAATAAGCTTTTTATAACGCTATTTGAGCAAAAGAAACAATATTTATGATACAGTTGTTATCAGATTTCTTTGGTGATTTCAAATATGAAATTTAATCGTAAGCTTAGTGAACAGTATTGGAGAATTTGATGTTTCCCCATTCAAAGAGATAGGAGCTGCACTTGGATGGCCGAGAGGCGTTTCAAAGATGGCCGCCGAGTGACATGACTTGTCTTAAAGAGACTTTGATAATATTTGGCCGAGATACAGCTATTTGAAAATCTGGAATCTGAGGGTGCAAAAAAAAAAAACAAAAAAAAAACAAAATCAATACTGAGAAAAATCGCCTTTAAATTTCTCCAAATTAAGTTCTTAGCAGTGCATATCACTAATCAAAAATTAAGTTTTGTTATATTTAAGGGAGGAAATTTACTAAATATCTTCATGGAACATGATCTTTACTTAATATACTAATGATTTTTGGCATAAAAGAAAAATCGATAATTTTGACCTATACAATGTATTTTTGGTTATTGCTACAAATATACCTGTGCTACTTATGACTGTTTTGTGGTCCAGGGTTACAAATGGAGGCTGCCTTATTGGGACATTACTTGTCCCTAAATCAAAGATTTTATTTATTTTAAATAAAATGTAAAAAATATTATAAAAGTAGGAATAAAGTGCCTAACTATTTTATAGTGGGAATAAATTGTTTAAAAGTACCTGCCTATACCTAATCCTTCCCATTAAACACTTTATCCCCACTATGAATTATCTGTTAGGCACTTTATTTCCACTTGTCGTTTTTTTTAGTTAATTAATTAAACGGTAATTAATTGAATGGTAAACAGTTTTTAATAAATCCACATAGAGATAATCCACATAAGGAAGGCAGGAATCACACGTACACATAGACATCTACAATACCGGACAAGGGAACACAGGACAGACTACAACTTAAGTTTCGAGGCACATGAGGATAATTAATGAGACACAGGTGAATCAAATGATGAAATCAAAGGGGAGACAGAAACTAGTTCAAACAAGGAAGACTAAGGGTGCTTTCACACCTGTAGATCGATTGCTTTGTTCCAAAACAGGGATTAAAATTATTACAATGTTGCTTTTTATTCTTGGTGCAGTTCGCTTTCACACGGAAAAGCTTCCTCTCATTGGTCAAAGTTCCACGGTTTATTTTCCAGGATTCCACTTAGCTGTCACGGCTGTCATCCATAAAGATGGAACGACAACAGCTTCGCGGGCTTGGTTTTTTATTTTTATTTATTTATTTTTTTGTAGCTGTCATTATATTAATTTATCATTTTGAGCAGGAGTCCAGGATTCATCTGGAAAACATTTTTAAAATGCACCTACTAAGAAGAAGAGCGATCAGACAGCATTAGAAAATGAAAAAGTGCGATTTGATTTTGAATGGCGAAGACGTTCTCACCCACAGACATTCAGAGGTTCATTTTGAGGTATTAGCAAAACAACAAAGCTAATGCTTTTCACGAAACTTACGTAATTACCCATCATGCATTATGATATAGCCTGGTTCATTGGTCCATTGGATCGGATTGCTTTCTCACTACAACCTAATCACTCTAGAGTTCGAGACCACCTCGTTCAGGCGATCTCGGACTGATTGTTTTGGCATGGATCCGAGCGTGATTGCCGTGTTCACATATGCCCAAACAAACCGAGCTAAGGGGGGAAACACGCCAGGTTCCGAAACAACGGGCCAGGTGTGAAAGCACCCTAAGACCATAACATAAAACAAACTGTGACAGGGTGAGTGTAAATAGCCTCTGCCAACAAGGTTTGCACTTGGTGTAAATTGACACTCTGATACAGGGAATATTAAGCTACCCAAAATCATTTTTGTTTGCAGATTTAGCTCTTCAGTCTGAATATTTCCTGGTAGTAGTGGTTTATTCTTCAGGTTGGTAAATCTAAATGTTCTTCCACATGATATCATGTTTATCATGCTGTTATTCATGCACAAAAAAGTTTAAGTAATTTGTAGCAACTGAAAATTAAATGTACCCAGTATTACTACTTTATTTTCACTTGAAAGTCATGATTTAGTATGATTCTACATGTTTAGTGCTGAATTCCTCAACATAAGATGTTTATTAATTTTCCTTCAGTTCTTTTCAGCCATGGTTGGGGAAAAGTGGCGCATTATGGAGACTTTGAAAAAGTCATGATAAATATTACATTTGGAGTCATTATTTTGCTCTGTGTCATCTACATCATTTACTGTAAGTCTTTCCATTAGTTTGTAAAGACAGCCTTTTCAGTTTATCCATAATTGATTATATTAGAGATGCACCAATATACTGGCCAATAATTGGTATATTTGGTATTGGCTGATAAAAGCAATTATTCAAACTAGTTTAAAAACAGCTGATAATCAGGGTCAATATATCCTGTCAATCAAAAGAGGGCAGGAAAATGCATTGAATTCAATAAGAAACCTCACCAGTTTGAGGTTCAATATTAATAGTAAATATATGAATTAATAACAGCCAGAAAGAATTTCATCTTCAGAATTTAATTAATGTGAGTTAATATTATTTCAATTAATATATGGTATCGGTGCATCTCTTATATATATATATATACACACACACACACACACATTATAATTTTTCTACTTCCTTTTAATCTTGTGTGGTGTTTTGCCTATAGTTATAGAAATAGGAATGTCTCCATTTCATACTTTAAAAATCACATGATTGTGAAGCAGTAGTTCAGTAAAATTATGTGTGAAGTAGCAATTTTCCAAATAATACTATATAAAATGAATATATTCTGATGGAATATGATAAAGAGACTGGATTCTAGCATGTCTGCAACTTTTAATGATGCTAATTATTTTTAACCCCTAAATTTAATGTGGAACTGAAGAAGTACTTGGA
Organism: Spinibarbus caldwelli; assembly: GCA_039654775.1. Classification (NCBI taxonomy): domain Eukaryota; kingdom Metazoa; phylum Chordata; class Actinopteri; order Cypriniformes; family Cyprinidae; genus Spinibarbus; species Spinibarbus caldwelli. The sequence goes on from CM077218.1 coordinate 13,701,028, forward strand.
ATGTTTTTCTTATTTTTATTTTTTTACGTTTTGTAGTATTGACTGAAAAGGAGATGTCATGCTGTGGACAGATATCAGAATGGATATGGGGTAAATTAACAGATGTTGCTGCATTCATCTTTTTTATTCTGCCTTCATTACACGTCACCTTCCTGTACGTTGCTTTTGGAGCTGCCAGAGGAGGTTAGTAATCCTTTATCAAATCAATGCCATTTCTGAACTGACAATATTCAGAGAGAAAAAAAAGTATAATAAGTAGATCACATTTTTGAGAACAGTCAACACTGAGAATTAGCCTCACAGTAACAAAATCTGATTTATTGTCAGATACTATAAAGAGATGAAAAATAATGGCTTTAATGTGATTACAATGACATGTAATTTTTTATGTATTTATTTTTTTTTTGTCAAAGAATCTTACTTGAACATTGTTAATCTTCTGTTTTTAGGGTTTTTTGTTGCCATACTGTTCCCAATATGCTTTTTTTTGTCATTCTTCTGTTTGGTTGACAAGGGGAACAAATCTAAAAACAAGCTAAACAAGGGGAAATGCTGTAAGTATATTAACTCATCTGTCTATAGTTCTGTGCGATACTGAGAAAATTCACTTTCAGAATTGATACTTAAAAGGGACATTTCACCCAAAAATGAAAATTGGGTGAACTGTCCCTTTAAAGCTTTTCATTTAAAAACCTGTTTCCATACATTCGGGATATTTCAGTGGTCAGAGTTCATGGGTCAATTCTCTCTGACTGAATCAGAACTTTTTTACTTTTCATTATTTGTTGTTCTATTTTTAGATCTTTTCTCTTTTCCTTGATTGTCTTCATGAATGGTGTTTTTGACTTCGCTATTCAAGAGTTTTAAACGGTTCATTGACTAAAAACATTAATCTTTTTCAGGTTCAGTTTTAATCAGTAAAACTGCATGGATAACCTTCACGTTTATGATGATCGTAATAGTTATCGGTTTCTGCATCAAAACGATGAAAAATGAAAAAGGTATAGACCAAGTATATATTTCTAATACTGGAAAGTATAATAACTTGATTTTATATCTGAGTGATAAAAAAGGTTAATCTTTCAATATATTTCTTTAATATATACTTCTGTTCACAGATGTTGGTGCAGGATGGATCTGTACGACTGTATTTCAGCAAGTGCTGTGGATGGTTGCAATATATAATCATAGTAATGAAGATCTAGGTACAGTATCAATCATCTACTTAAACTAACTTTGTAATTTGTTCAATATCCAATTTCAGTGTCTTGTTTAAAAATCACTTTTGTATGATTGTTATGGTTCACTTCAAAGGTCAAAGCAACCCAAGTTTCAACTTTAAAAATGTGGCTTAAATACCCAAAGAAAATATCAAATGTGATGAATACAGTTCAAAATATAAAACTCACAAATATTTTGGATTAAAAAATTAAAGTATACAAAGCGTAGACGTGAAGGATTTGGAAGTGAAGCGTTCATTTTGACAGATCATTGGTTAGAAAAAATTACAAAGAGTAAATGAAACTGAGTTTACAATTGCAATTGCGTTTTCTGCATCTCAGTACAGTTCATTCCCAAAGAGTGAGGATAAATCTATACACGTGTTTAAACGACTGGTCTGCCTAATGAAAATCAATCAAAACTAAATGGACAAGCATCTGAGGATGTAGAAGGTTTTTTTAGTTTTTTAGTCTTTTTTGCCACAAGACAGTGATGAATGTATCAGGAACATTACTTGTTTTAAATGCAGCTGAGATAAATTTACATTAATCTGCAGATCTAACCCTCACCCTTAAAAAGATTTTGTATGCGTTGGGATCCATTGGTGTTGTTTTGCTGAATGCTGTTGCACTGATGACAGAAATGATACTAAAAACATGTGAGTGAACACACCACTTACATCAATTTGACGTTATTTAACAAAGCTGTCATGAAGATTGATTTTAATAATATTTTATCCTCAGTTAATGGTGAGCGTGCAGTTGGCGATTTGAGAGTGGTTGTCTTCTCCTCTGAAAGCATCTTTACTCTTTCTCTGCTGATTTTGCTCATGTTTGGATGCTGTAAGTACACTTCCCCAGAATTCCTTGTTTTTTATTTCAATTCATTTAAAGCTGTCATTCAAAAAAAGACATTTGAATCTGTTTCTGTGGAAAATTTTGAAATATGGTTTAAGTGGGTCATTAAATGCATTTATTATTTTTTTTGGCACCAATAATCTTTAAATATTTGTAAAAATTACCATTCAGTTTCAGAAGGTTAAAAAACAAAAGTTTTATTTTTTAACCACTTTATTTTGATTTTCCATTTCACAACTCCTTGAGTATCTGTATTTTAGTATCACCATGCGTAAGCTGGTGTTTCATTGAACTGAGAGACTCAAAGAGAGTAATATACTCTTACATGATACTATACTTTACATGATAAAATATTAACAAAAAAATACAACAATGTTCAGGGCAGATATTTCTATCAAACTGTATGTGTCTTGACTTTTAAAGCCATTTTTCACATTAATTCACTGCATCAGTAGTGCTTGATTCATTTATTTAACATTTTTTTGTCTTGCTGCTCTTAACAAACCGGGATTTCAGACATGAAGTCTCTGCAGTGTTGTCAGGTTAGTGTCACTGCACTTAGATTTACTGGTAACACTTTACAATAAGGTCCCATTAATGTTAGTTAATGCTTTAACTGTATATATATATAAAAAAAACACAACTGTGCATTGTTAGTGCACCATAACAGTCCATGAGAGGGATAGGGACTTCACATGGAGGACGAGGAGCTGGAAAAGAACATGACCAGACATAGGCAAAACACTCCAAGGGGGAGTGGAGGGTGGGAGGAGCCATGAGCCAAGCAGGGAACCAGAACGCAGCCAGGACAGTAGCCCACCACAGAGCCATGGTGGAGGCTTGGCTGACAACCCCTGGGGATGACTGACGGAGACAGAGCCGATGGCAGTGGAGCCCTAGGTGCAGATGTAGAGCAGATGGGACCAAATGACACAGATGGCCTCAGAGACTGAAGCAAAGCCACAGCAACGAGTGTCCAAATTGGAGCCAGAGGACTGAGGTGGAGCTAGTGGGACTGAGGACCAAGGCGCAGGCAAGACCAAAGCTTTGTTTTAAAAGTGCAGAAAGGATGATGTATGATCAAGGCGGATCCGGAGGGATGAGGGAGTCCGGTGGAGCTCTAAGTATGATAGTCCATGGTGAGGGAGGGAGGAGCCAAGGTGAAGCTGAAAGTTTGACGTGCCAAGGTGGAGTACTGAGATCAGAGCCAGGGATCCTCTTGACCGGGCTGAGGAACTGGCTGATTTTGGAAGAGGAGGTGGGAGAGGGAGGCTGGGTGGGAACTCTAGACCAGGGGTCTCCAAACTTTTTTACATCACGGACCGGTCACATTTGGAAAATATTCTCGCGGAGCGGCTGGATGGGGGGCGGGTTTGCGGGTAACCTAATATATATATTAAGCTATTATATAGGGTAAACGTACCTATTAAGCTCACCAAAATCTACATTGAGACATTTTTAGTGCACAAGATATTGGTTTCGGTACAAGAAGTTATGTTAAAATAAAATAATCTCTCACACAAAAATATTTAATTTTATTTTAAATGACAAAAGCATTTTGATTAAGATGTACATCATTAAATCCAAAAAGTCTGACTGTGCTTAATGGGTACATTTCTGTACCCTTTAAGCACACCCCTGTTCCCATTAAGCTCATATCATGTTTTATTAAAAATTTGTGTTTATTTTAAACAGCCTTTTAAAAGAATAATTGAAAAATGTTTTATTTGAAGGTACAAAGTCAATCACAAAAGACAGAACACTAAAATCAAGCAACAAGGCACTTAATTTGATCAGTTATATATTCATATTGAAGTGTCATTTAAGCACATTGCAACATCTAGATTAGTCCACATTCAACTAAGCAACACATTAAAAAATCAAATAACAAAACAAACCAATAAAACATTTCATTCAAGGGGATGAACACAGAAACTAGCCTCATTATGAAGCCTCTTATTAAATGGATGTCAACTTGTCTGTCTCTTAAGCCTGGAAGACACTACATGATTTTTGCCCTGATTTTCCACCGATTTACAGTCTGGAGAAGTTGGTGCTATTTGCCAAAGGTCAAAGACAGTCTGCAGATTTGAGCTAACATATCTAATAGAAAATCACGTAGTGTATGATAATCACAGACTCTGATTTTTTTTAGCTTCAGACTTTAATTCCATCCAGTTGGAGGATATCAAACATGTTTGATATTTTCAGCAGATTTTAAAAGACATTGTTTTCATTTGTCATACTTCTAGCAACAATGTGCATGTTTCTGTGTGAGTTTGTTGTGATCGGAATGAATTACTACACAACTGGTAGTGTATCATCCTCAGTCGTTTAGTGTATGATGCCCAGTTTTCCTTTGTGACTATTTACAAAGTCTGTAAGTGTGTGATGCCTGGTGTTTTAAAAATCTGTTCAAATTTTAAAAGTCATGTAGTGTATTCCAGCCTTTAGTTGCTTTTTTCCTGAACAGATACAACAGGTTTCTGATGGCTCCTTCTTTGTACGAACAACATGCCTCTTTTATCTTTGAGCATAAACTATAGTTAGGTTTTGGTTTTGTCATCTTAAAGGTGTGAAAATAAGTTAACCATTTTATAAAGATTAACTTAAAGTGACAACCATCAGTTAATATTTAAAGTCTGTTTATGAAGTATTTACATAGACGTTCAATGTGGGAGAGCTTAAAGAGAGCACACTGAGCTTAATTAAAGCAGCAACGATTTTTAATAAATTTCATGTAATATTTATTAAAATGACAGGATTTTGCAAAAATAAATAGTCTAGGTCATGTAATAAGTTTGTACATATTTTATTATGAAGAACTATCATTAACAATATCTATGTAATTATACTTTTTCTTATTGATGTCACACTGAAGCTGTGTGATTTTCATAGTAGTGCACCCTTTAAGCTCACCTTAAAATAATATGAAATCTTTAAAAATTACAGCAGTATAAAACCACAGACCAGCAATAAACTGTCAATTTATAATATTATGGATGTAAAAGTACAAGCCAGTAATGCCTGTGAAGTAATATATTAGCGTAGCACACAATCTTATACAGCTAGTCAGCTAACTGTGTTCTGTAGGGGGTTGGGGTTAGTGTGCTGTGGCTAATTTTACACAATGATTACAAAATTGGTGTCGTTTTTAAAAAGGTTTTTATTTAATGAAAAATTGGCTTTATTAAATGAACTATTATATGTTTTTTTTTCTCCTTCTGGGGCCTGAAATAGAGGAATTTTTGTGAATATTGATCATTTAAAAATAATTTTTTGCTGAATGTGTTTTTGTGCTGGCACCTTGGCTTATTTAGGTCTGTCATGCATAAATAAATATGACAATAAACCCGCCAGTAGGTGGCAGCAAGTCCCTGTTTTAATAAATGACTTACTGAATCATTCATATCAAACGATTCGTTCAAAACGGCTGATTCAATAGAAACGAAACAAGTGAGACCATCTGAATCACTGGCTCACTCGATTCGTTCAAAAACTGATTCATTCACGGAATGAAACACCATGTTGCTATGCACTGTTGTATAAAACTAATAGCACAGTTGTGCTTGCGGCCTCGCGCACATGTGCTGATATAGAAAAGTACATTGCTTGTGCAATGAATATAAAAACGTAAAAACTCATACATGGGTATTTTATGTTTCATTGCTGGAAGTATAAGGGCATTCTAACTATTCTAATTGGCTTCATCGCGCAGTGAATGGTTTTGGACTCTCGACGTCTTTTTTTTTTTTTTTTTCTCAAAGTTGGATAATGTCAGCTCTCCTACAGTCACACATACATTGTCAGGAGAATGTCTTTAAATTCTAATCAAGGAAAAATCATACCTTCTGATGTCTTCTTTTTAAAGAACTTCAAAGGTTACGCTTGAACCATTTTGCGTGAAAAATGACGAAATTGCTTCTGCTTGTGCGCAGCAGTTCTGATTGGCCAATCTCCGTTATATAGTTTGTGAATTAACATTTCATGTGCATGATAAGTTTTGCATAATACACTAAATTAATAATCCAAAGGGGATGGTAGGGGGGATGGTGGTTTTACAGAGGGGATGCTTTTTATCTTTTTTTTTTTCAACCAGGGGGATGCCATCCCCCCGCATCCCTCCTCAATTCGAGCCCTGATTATTTCCCACATCCAAGTTCCAGGTTATAATATGCAAAAGACTGAACATTAATCTCTTAATTTTACAGTAAGTAGTGAAACTTACCCAAAATAAAGGCTTAAACATCTAAAAAAAACGCACGTTTAAGGGGCTCCTCTTTTGGTGAAAGTTTTTAGACAGCTTTCAAAATGGCCACCAGGCAGTGTGAACACATGGAGACCCATATCTCAGTGTGCACTGATCTGATTGACTTGAAATTATAGGAGGTATATAGTAACAAACACATCAACTGGTTAAGACATCAAGTAGGATAATACATTATTTTTTTTCTTTTTATAATCTGAGCTCAATAATGGAAGTGTGCTTAATGGGTACGTGAGCTTAATAAGTACGTTTACCCTAGCACTATAATAGCATTATATAGTGGTTCAGTACATTATATTGTGTTTTTTTTTTTTTTTTTTTTTTTTTTGTTAGTCACAGATCGGATTATTTTTTTGGATAAGCAAGAAAAAAAATATTTAAAGCACAGAGAATGACAATGCCGTGAAGGGTTTTTGACATAGGCTAATTTTATGTGTATACGCAACTCGGTATTTCCGCGTCTCTTTCCCGGTATTTCCACGTCTCTATGCTTGTGTGCGCTTTGATTGTGTGCGAGAACAGTGTGTGAGTAATGAATTGAATTCTCTTTCGTTTCTTCTTCTTGTGGTTTAAAATTGCTTGAACGTGTAAATTGGCAAATTCATCTGCGAATCACATGCGTGCCGAACGGTAGGGTCTCGTCCGTACGTAGCTATCACGGATCAACTGCGATCCTTATTAACCCCTAATATGTGACAGATCAGAGCAATCTTTCATTTACTTATTTAACATGAAATTATCAAATTACTACTCCATATCAATCGCATACAACAAATACAGAATAATCAGAACAATCATAAACGCGCAGTACAGAGTGTCATATCTAAGCTATACACATTTTCCCCAGAACATCCTTGTGACCCGGTATAAATTCTTCCACGGCCTGGTAGTGGGTCGCGACCCGGTGTTTGGGGACCTCTGCTCTAGATACACAGGAGGCCGGGACTAAAGGGTGAATAGGAAACACTGAGCTGGGCGTGCACCAGCGGGGGAACAGGAAATTCCAAACTGGGTGGAACCAGTGGGAACACAGCAAAATCTGAGCTTGGAAGGACCAGTTGGGGAACGGGAAAATCAAAGCCAGACAGGAGCAGTGAGGACGGGAGAAAAAGGGAACTATCCTCTTCCAAATAATTAAAATGTCCACTAGAGATCAGCAGCAGCTCACCCTCAGTGGTGGGAGTGTGTGTGGGGTCTTCTTCCATAGCCTTGTACTCCACGAGCAATTCCCTGGCAATGCAAGATGTTGCCGACTAAGCATTAGGGCAGGTGTGAGCTCTGGCATTTATCCATGTTGTGGGGTGATGGCTGGTTGGGCTCTGGATCCGGATTTGGACCAGGGCTTGTGGCATCCTTGGAGGCACAGATGGTGAACGGGGAATTATTGTTCACCAGCACCCACTCCACAAATGTGGTCAAATGCTCCCTGAGACAGTTCTCAGGAAGGCATGCCTTAGACCAGGTGTCACCAAGCTAATCAAGGTCTTGCTTGGTATACTTGAAACTTCAGGGCAGGTGTGTTCAGTTAGTTTATGTTAGCTCAGGACCACGCTAGATTTTAATAATGTATACTACATGTTGATATTAACATTAACTATTGGTTAATGTTTTAGAAGAATTATTCGGTGTTAGTTCATTTTAGTACTGTAGTTAACTAACATCAACTAATGAAACCTTATTGTAAAGTATTACTGATTTGCTATAAACCTGAAATTTACTGCATGCATTTAATATAAATTCAATATTTACATAAATCCCATCTAGGAAGAAGTGAGATTTGAAGACATTCCAGCCACTGATACAGAACAGAACTATTCTCAGGTGAGTCTCTTATAGACAGATGTACTGATTTAAGATTAGTTTTTGGTCTACAATGGATATTTACTTTATATTGAACAGTTGTCTTATGAATAATTTTTTTTAAACTTGTCTCTTTATCCTAGACCCAGAATGCAGCAGCATCTGATGAAACTCCAACCAATGGATCAAACCAAAATCAAAATGCAACAGAATCACATGAAATGAATCCTGTACTGAATCAAGATAAGGAGGCTGGTGTGAGTGACACGGCAAAAACTAAGACAGATTCAGGGGAATCACAAACTTTCAATGAAGGAAAAAGACTCAGATTGATCCCACATTTATTCAAACTCTGAGTGCTGCACTGTTAAAAAAAAAAAAAAAAAGTTGACTTAGCTTGAAAAAATAAGTCAACCTATAACAGTCAACTTAAATATCTTCTAACAGTCGGAGCCGATACTGTTGTATAGGCAGTGCTTCCAGTTGTAGTGTAGTTGTGCTTTGGGCAATGAGTTTGAGTCCCAGCTTGAGGACCTTTCATGGTTCGATGAATAAATATTTAAATATCTTCTAATTAAAAGTTTAGAAATATGGAAATTGATTTAAGTAATTTCCAGGAAATACATGAAAGGCAACTGCAACACTGCTATTTTATTTGCACTTATTTCATTCATAGTAATTTTAGAGGTTTATGTAAAACAACATAATTTCCTTTGGCTCACCGGTTCCTGCGCAGTTTAAAAAAGTATTTCACTTAAGTAATTTGGTCTGGAAAAGTAGCCTATGGAAAAAAGAGAACAGAGTATGGAAAATTATTTATGTTTCGACTATTTGCTCTATTCAGTGTTCTAAAATGTAAAATTGATCATTTCTAAAAATAAATTTATCATACAAGTAGAGAGATTTCATGAAAAACAGTGATCATGTGAAAATGTGAGGTGCACATTTTCATTGCGCAGAACTCTTTAAACGAGTCTTTTTTATTTTTTTTACTTCACTAAACAAATGTGCGTGTGCCATGCAAACCAGCAAAAGATAAAGAAGCAAACATGTAGGCCTAGTAGAAAATGTGTCTGTATCTAAGTTGATTATAAGCCTACTCTTGACAGAGAGCTGGTTTGGTTTTTGAGAGACGGAGACACGCAGAGACGGCGCTTGATTGACGATCGCGCTGTTTATTCCATTCATTCGTGAATGATATCGTAGCCTATACAGTTTAAATCATTGCCTTTTAAATATACACAAATAGTAGAACGTGTATGATGTATTATTTTAGCTAATATTACTCTTGCCAAGCTCTGATTTATGAGAGATACACAGAGAGGCAACAGCAAGCGGTGTTTGATTTGCACACTTTTCATTCATAAAGTTTCATTCAGTACAGCATTGAAATCTCTTTCACGCTGTCTTGCACTTGAATGGCTTAAAACACTTTAATTTTTAAACTGACAAGGCTTAAAACACATGAGAATGATAAACTTTCTTGAGGAAGCAGCACTAGCCTGATCGTTCAGATAGGTGATTATTTAAACACTGGAGCGTCCTGTTAACAGCAGGTAAGCGTACTGTATTCGCAGGTGAACATATACATATACCACTAATGGTGAACGAGCCAGTGTAATGCAAATATGTCTGAAAGGTCTGACATGACAATAAAATACGGCATGAAAAATATTGTATGAAGTGTTGTTTGTTTACATTGCGCCTTGCATTATGAAAACAATGTTTGGGGTACCACGAACAAAACTTTGTGATGTAGACAGTTTGATGTTGTATATTCATCCAAATTATGGTGAAAACTAAAATATTTGTGTGTTAAAATAACATTTGTGTGTTCAAAAAGTAAAGAAATGCTTATTTTACTGGCCAATGGAGCAAACCAACCCTGTGACATCACATGCTGTGGTATCACAAGATGGCGGTGCCCTTGCTCCAAAAGCTCTAACAAAACATCCTTTTTTCTTTAAAATGGTTACATTAATCATGTTTGTTATATATATTTTTTAATTATAGTGGAAACTCCTTTCCTTTAATGCGGTAAACTTGACTGACTTCTTCACTTTTACTTTAACATTTAGCAAAGCAATGGGTTACAATGCTTGTTCTTTCATCTCAAGTGTTTGGTTTTCAAAGCTAACTGAAGATTATTTGCCTCTTAAAACTAGAGGCAAACATTATAAACTGGTAGTTAAATGATTGCCTACAAAAATTGCAGTGACATGCACATATTCCTGGTCACACTTTATTTTAAGGTCCAATTCTCACTATTAATAAACTATTAACTATGACTTTTGCCTCAATAAACTCCTTACTGCTTGATAAGTTTAGGTATTGGTTAGGATTTGGGATGTAGAATATGTTCATGCAGAATATGTGCTTTATACATAATAATATACAGCCAATATGCTAGTAATATGCATGCAATAATAAGCAACTAGTTAATAGTGAGAATTGGTCCCTATATTAAAGTGTTACCATATTCCTTAACACACAAAACTCAAAATGCGAGCATGCTAGTGTGTGCCAGGGCCAGTCATGTTTCCACTGTCACTTCTGGTTTGATCGGGGCTTTCTTGGGGCCAGTGGGCAGGGTTTTTGGCCATCGAATACCTTGATCCAAAGCAGGGCAACTGGGGCTTCAGGCGTGGTTATGAACAAAGGCAGAGTTTACAGAGAGTCTGTGCCACAGATCATTTCATATATAGCTACCAGCTAAAATCAACATTAAAGACATTTGAAATCATTTTATCTCAACTCACTTTCAGACAGCTCCGAATATTTGAAATGACTTCTGTTTGTGATCTGATTTGGATTCTGATCACCATGTAATGCAGACATATTTAGGCTATGTTTGATGCAAAAAGACTACGCATGCTGGCCATTACCACAGTAAACATGGTAAAAATAACTGCTCGAAGAAATCAGACAAATCATATATCACATTCATGTATTTATTTGGTCACATATTATGTCAATACGTTTAATCTCTTTATACCAGACTGCCTGATTATTCATATTTAGCCCTACATATTTCATTAAATATCAAAACTCCAGTTTTCCCGCTGTTACTCTGGCTTAAATGATAACACTATATTGGGACTGGAGAGGGTGCACAAAACTCCTCAGACTGTATAATTTGGTGGAAAAATTATATAAATTATCTTTTTTTTTAGTGCTGGGCAACGATTAATCGCATCCAAAATAAAAGTTTGTGTGTACATAATATATGTGTGTACTGTTTATATTTATTATGTACATATAAATACACACACATGCATGCATTTATTTAAGAAAAATGTTTATATATTAAATATATTTATATATAATATAAATTATATGAATATAAATATATACATGTAACTACATGTAAATATTTTCTAAATACATACTATATGTGTGTCTATATATATATATATATATATATATATATATATACATATATATACACATACATAATAAATATACACAGTACACTTTTTGTTTTTTGTTTTTTTTGGTTTTTTTTTTACAAGGAAATGGGATGTAAACATGAGAAATTTATCTGTATATATTTTTAATGTGCATGCTTTTGGATTAACATTGACAATTTCACAGGACAGCACAAAACAACACTGGGGCTTGTTGTTTTGTGCTGTCCTGTGAAATAAGCAGAAACAGATGCGACTGAATAAATACACGTCCTCTTTCTATTGTGAAATAATGGTAAATTCTACTTTATTTCTGCATGATTAATGTGCAATCCGGATACAAATTAATTATCAATGTACCGCTGTTTATTGTAAAACTGTGGTAAAAAAAAAAAAAAAAAAATTGATGCTTGGGTTTTAAACAAGGCTTAAAAACAGGTTAAAAAACAGCTTAAAAAATCAGTTCACTCAGAGCAAAATCGTTATTTTAACGTTTATGTGTTCTCTGTATTATTACCCTTCCAAAACCAGTTTGAGTAGAAAAAATACCGGTTAATAACGTTATTTTTCAAACTTTTTCTTTGCCTAAAATAATAATAATAATAATAATAATAAAGTACAGCGTTTTATTTACTCAAAAATAAAAGAAAAAAAACACAAAGAGAGACCTGGGGCCTGTACCGTGATGGTACATGAACAAACTCAGAGTTACAGAATTAGTTTCGAGTTGACGCGCCCCGTCCCGCGGCGTCCCCCTCCCGTTCCCGTGTCTTGGTGCTCGGCGTCAGGCTCTCCCCTCCACACATCGACTCGAACATCCGCCTCGCCGCCCGCCTCGGCGCCCCCCTGTAGTGGGGGGGAGGTCGAACGCGGGTAGGGGTAGGTCGGGTGCATCGCTCTGGATGTGAGTGGGGGTGCGAGAGTACTCGGCGTCCGAGGGCCGGGTCCGGGGGCGATGGGAGGGGCGATAGCGGCGGTGCGCAGCGGTGCCTCTGGACGAGCGCCGGTCCCTTCTCGCGGATCTCCCCGGCTACGGCCCGCGTCGGGACCTCCGCATCGGCGTTCCGCAGTCTCCCCCTCCCTCCCGGGAGGCCCGGAGGCCAGCGGGGCGTCCGAGGCGGTTGGCCTCCCCGGCGCGGCGCCTAGCAGCCGACTTAGAACTGGTGCGGATCAGGGGAATCCGACTGTTTAATTAAAACAAAGCATCGCGAAGGCCCGTGGCGGGTGTTGACGCGATGTGATTTCTGCCCAGTGCTCTGAATGTCAAAGTGAAGAAATTCAATGAAGCGCGGGTAAACGGCGGGAGTAACTATGACTCTCTTAAGCGGTGTTCACTTCGGGGGAGGTAAAGGCTGAATGGGAGTCAGTCTGGAGGAACTCGGCGGATGGAAAGTCTGGGATGGGTGTTAACATCGACCCTGTGAGTTTTAATTGGGTTAGCAAGCCCAAT